>VZRH01004001.1:154384-251761 GCA_013397555.1 Urocynchramus pylzowi
TGATAGAATACATGGGTTTGGGTTACATCTTACATTGTAACCTAAGACACCATCCAAGTGCCACATCCACGAGTGCACACCTGGGATCTCCAGACCAGATCCACCTGGCAATGGGTGGCAGAGGCTGCAGTTTCTGGCAGGGGCATCCTTCCAACTCCATGGGCCCTTTCCATCTCATCTCATAACATCTATCCCCTACTCCTGAGTGTCCTGCACGTGGATTCCATTGTGTTGGATGACAGGTTGTTTGGCCATCCTACTTTGTGAGAATTAGCATGTTTCCAGACAGTGCAAGGGATTCTCACGAGAACTTCTACAGCCTTCGTCGAACACCAGCAGCTCAGTGCTAGCTTTAAGTGTTTAGGGGAAAGTTGGAACAGGGTTTAAAAACCTCTCAAAATTGGAACTAATCTGGAGGGGCAGAGAAAAGCAGAATCTTTTCCAGTGAGCTGTGACTTCTTGGAGATTTGTTTTTCAGGTGGATTCTGTAATACGGATATTTAACCAGTATATGGTATAAAGGAGCCTTTGCATACTTATTTCCTACATTCACCTGGCAAAAACTGAGGGCTGCTCTCTTCAGAAAGCATCTGAACTTTTGCATTTTATGTGGGGCTCTTGCATTCATTTAGGCTGGAGACCTACTTCCCTCTTTTCTTCTGCCAGTCAAAATCAAGAAATGAATGGGTGTTTCTTGAGTGAAAGATAATTATAGTCTGCCCAGTATCAGAGGGTTGTATATATCCTGAAAAAAAAAGCTTTAATTCTACCTTCCTATGAGAAAGTAGCACATCCCCTGAATTGCTGCCAAACCCCTTGAATGTGGCTGCAGGTGGCTGAAACGTGACTTTTGTTAAAGCACTGCTGGAAGATGATTTCTGTCATTAACACCTCAGCCCTCTCAGCTGTTTCTGTGCTTGTTCTGCTCCAGCTGGTGTGGTCCACATTGGAGCTATGCAGTGGGTGGCTCTTTGGTAGCTGCCAGTGTTGTGGCTCAGCATTGGCTGCAGCCCCACTCTGGTGAGCTGGGCAAATGGTGGCACACACTGGAGCAGCTGTTGTCTGCTCAGGGCTGCCTTCAGTTGTTCAGACCACTGACTGTGTTTTGAGGGATATACAGGCTGCCCTGGCTGGTGTATTTACAGTGTGAGTTTCTGCAAGTAGAAGGAAAATAGTGTGAGAAGGGATGCTGTGGCTCTGAAAAAGGGGAGGACACAAGGGTGCAAACCAGGTCTGAGATGCAGAGTAAGGTGCCTGCAGCTACAAAGTGCCACAGCAGGAGCCAGGATCCTGGGCAAGATAGGTTCAGTATTGGCTTCACTCTCATTTTCTGGGTTTTCTTTCTTCACTTTACAAGACCTTTCCAGTATAGTTGCATCCTTGTCCCAACAACCAATTCTCACAAGGCAGAGGAAGCCACAGGTACACAACGTGCCCAGGTGGAACACAGGGAGCAAAGTTGGAAACCCACTGGCTTAGGCTTGTGAAGCTGAATTGCTGTCAGCAGCAGAGGGAGACCTCTCCAGAGTGGTCTCAAGTGTACAGAATACCACAGGGAGCCATCCTTTTTCTTCTCAGTGTCCTGAAGAACAGATGGATCTGACATGTTTATTGCCGTAAGCTGTCTTGTTTTATCAGCACGTCAGATCTAGGTACTTGACAGATGTGCCAAACAGAAAATAAAATCCATCCATGCCCAGAGTTATGTATTTTAGCATCTGTGTTTTCTATTCTGAACTGCTCTCTTTATTGTCCAACTTAGCCTGTGCAAAATTAGGAGGAATTTTCATTTCTAATTAAGGAAAGATAGAGACAAGTAAACTATTACAAGTACACACCAATTTGTGAGCTTTAAAAGCATTGTTTGGCAAATTCAGCTTTTTGGTTCAGAGCTGTGTCTGAGATAACAAAAATGTCAGATTTGATGCAAAGAGGCCAGGTTGAACTGTACTTGCAATAGTGAAGCAAGATGTATATATTACAGATTGAATAGCTTGATATTTTAAAACCTATGTGTGTAACAATTGCAAAAGCATGAAATAAAAGCTTTTTGAAGCCAGCAACGTTTACTCAAAAGTTTTTTCGACATAGTTTTGAATATTGAAAGATGATTTTATTCACAGCTACCCCATTAGTGTTTCTTGCCCTCAGCATGCTCTTGGATTCTTTGGGGGATGAGGAAGCAAGTGCTTCTCAGTCTTTTGTCTTTTTTCAAAGCAAGTTCTCTGTCATGGGTTGGTTTTTTTCTTCCTCAAAAAAAAAAAAGGACTAAAAATTGTATTAACATGCTGTGGTATTTCCAACAGTTGCAAACTGTGCAGTGCAAAGTGGGTATGGAATATTTAATGTGATTTTAAATTAAAACTGTGCTACATATTTACTTTTTTAAGGAAAAGTACATTGGGTTTATTTGAACTTCAGACAGCAGAGTGAAGTTAGATCATACAGGTTCTTGAAATTACTTAAATTTCTATTTATCCATGTATAGCAGTGGCTGCTGCTGAAACACAACGGAAGTCAGACAGCAGACTTCGTGAAAGTCACTGGTTAAACAACTGTTGTTGGAGAACTAAACTTTTTCTACTTCTGCAGGTGCAGAGATAATATCTTTTTCATGTTTGTTCAGCTATTTCAGTTCAGTGACTGGTTCATTCAAAAATAAGAAACCACTTGGGAGGAGAAAAAAAAGCTGAAAAGCTTGTTTTCCTCTTTGAGTCTATAAACAAAATCTGTGTGGTAGAGGATGAGATCTGCTGGTTCTATACTCTTGAGAAATATGGCAACCAGAACTGACATGCAGCTCACCAAGGTAATGCTTCCTTGCTTAATGAGACTGGTTACTTAAAAGTTTAAGGATAAGTTTATTTTGCCTTGATTCTGTAGCTTATTTGGAAAATACTGTTCTTCAGTATTTTTATTTGATTTCACTTTTACACGAACATCTGTTTTAAAACTAGAACTTAACATGATTCCCAAGTAATAAAAAAATTACCTAGAATAATCTATCATTACCATGTCTAAATATAATGAAACTGTAAGGAATGGAAATCAATCAAGAGTTGTGTGTGAAAGTGCAAATCATGTAAATAAATATGTGTGGGTTGTATTAACTGAATAAGAAATGCCGTACATATTTATTCATGCTGTCTTTAAGTTTATATCAACAAGCTGAAACATTCACTAAGATTTGTTTTCTACTGCCCACAAGCTTAGGACAAGTCAGTCACAGTCAGCATGGCTTCATGAGCAGAAAGTCCTGCTTGTCAAACCTGATTTCCTTCTAGGCCAGGGTAATCCACCTAGCTGATCTAGGAAAGCCAGTAAAATGTAATTTATTTTTCAAAAGGCAAAGCTTTTGGATACTGTCTCACAGGATCCTTCTGGACAAAATGTCCAGCACACATCAGAACAATCATGTTATATGATGGGTGGGCAACTGGCTCGTGGGTCAGGCACAAAGGGTTACAAGTGAATTGGGGTCACATCAGACTGGCAAGCTGGCAGCTGTCACTAGTGGGATTCCAGGGGACTCCTTCCTTGGCCCCATGCTCTTCAGCATCTTCATTAATGACCTGAACGCAGGACTGGAAGGAATACTAACTAAGTTTATTGAAAATATTGGATAGGGAGGAGCTGTTGGCTCTCTCAAGGGCAGAGGGGCCCTGCAGAGAGACTTTGACAAATAAAAGGATTGGACAATCACTGTGAAGTTTTACAAGGGCAAGTGCTGGATTCTGCACCTGGGATGGGGCAGCCCTGGCTGTGTGTTCGAGAGGCTGGAGAGCAGCAGTACAGAAAGGGGTCTGGGTGTACTGGTCAATGGAAAGATGAACATGAGTCATCAGGCGGGCAGCCCTGTTCTGGGGGGGCATCAGGCACAGCATCACCAGCCAGGCAAGGCAGGGGATTGTCCTGCTCTGCTCTGCACTGGGGTGGCCTCACCTCAAGTCCTGGCTACATATTTGGTCACCACAATATAAAAAAGGCATTAAGCTATTGGGTAGTGCTTTGCTGGAAAATACCTTGGGGTCTTGATAAACAACAGCTTAAATACAAATGAGCAGTGTCCTCACTGCAAAGGGGGACAAGAACATCCTGGACTGTACAAGCAGCAGTGTAGTCAGCAGGTCAAGGGAAATGATCATTCCCTTCCATTTGGCACTAACATGATGGCATCTTGAGCAGTCTGTGCAGTTCTGTGCTCAGCACAGGAAAGACAATGACAAACTGGAGTGGGTCCATGGAATAGGTCCCCAAGGCAGTCAGGGTCAGGAGCACATGATGAGGGAAAAGAGGGTAAGGGCTGGATTTGTTCAGTCTGAAGACAAGGTTTTGGGGGGACTTATATCTGCAACAGTCTGTTGGGAGAGTGGAGAAAAGGCAGAGCCAGACTCTCCCTGATTCACACAACACCAGAACAAGAGGTAATGGACCCAACTTGTAATGCAGAAAATTCTAACTAAATATAAGGTGGGGAGAAAGAGTGATGAAACAGGGGAACAGGCCCATGGAAGGTGTTGATATCCATCCCTGTAGATATTCCAAACTTGACTGGACACAGCCCAGTACAGCCTGCTCTAACACTTCTTGCTCTCAGGGAAACTGGAGATCTCCAGAGGTCCCTTCCTCCAGCACAGTTCTATTATTGATAGATGCCAGTGTGTGAGCTAATTGCCCAGTGTGGGTCACTCTAGGAAAAATACGAACCATTTGAGATGTTTTATATGATTTTCTTTAGGCATTTAGTACATTGTAAATTGAATCTCAGTCTGGGAGAGCCTGGTCTTTTCTCTGGGGTGATAAGCTGAATACATGCCTACCCTTGGTCAAGTCAATTTTGTCCAGGCTGTCTAACAAGAGTTAAAATCTGAAGAGGAACTTTTGTTTCTGAGGGCAAAGGAAATTAGTGAAAAAATTTACTTTATGCTTTATTCTGAGTCATAAGAAGAAAGTGGCTGAGAATTTGAAGACAGAGGACAATGTGAGTGAAAATGATCACAGAAGGATTTCTGATATGGAGGAAAGGAAGGAATGAGTAAAAGCAGCTGAATAATGTCAAAGGACTTTAAAAGAGCTTGTTTCTTTGAACTTTGGAATTGATAGGTAAGGGCTAGGAAGGGAGGGAAAAGAAAGTTCAAAGGAACTGGCAGATGTTTAGAAGGCAAGATTCTACAGACATGGCAGCAGACTGTTCCACTGAAGAAGGAAAACACGAAATACCACAAGTACTTCAGGCCCTTTGCAATTACTTGAAAATCAGGAATTCTGTAACTAATGACAACAAGATAATGCACTGGTATAGGAAAAATTTTAAAAGTAACTCTAACAGCTAGTTCAATGAGTGACAACTACAACGGGTATTAAAATTCAGGTGTTTCAATGCTGTAGAAATAAGGGAGAGATGTAGGAAGTTAGAGTCCTGTTACTTTGTGGAGAATGAGAGGAAAGCTGATCACAAAGAAGAGGATGAACAGGCCTTTCCTGGATTCACTTTTCCCAAACAGGCTAGTTGCAATGGGGTGCTTGGAACAGATTAGGTCAATTTACACTGAGGGAAAAGAACACAAGCTAGAATGAGGGACAGAGATGAAATAATGGAGGGAAGCTGGACACAATCATCAGGGTCTCTTGAAAATGTCCCTTGTGTGCCTCAGATGAGACCATCCCCAATCTTTAGCTTTTAAGAACTTGTGAAGGATGAGGAAGGGCAAATTTGAACATCAAAATGAGGAAGCCTGTCAGCTTAACTTTGATACATGGTGAAATGCTCCTGAAAATTATTAATCAATTTGTAAACACCTAGAGGGTAATAAGCTGATGGGAAAACAGCCACTGTGGATTTATTAGGGAAAAAAAAAATGTGTCAAACCTTTTTAATTTCCTTTTTGAGTGGAATAAGAGGTGTAGAAGATAGTAGGTATGTCTTTAGTACAGGTTTTGGCAATGCTGTGGAAAGCTATATAGCCTTCTTACAAGTAAACGGTTAAAAAACAATCCAGGTGAAATTATTGTGAGGCAAGTGAAGGACTCCTTGAAGTACTGTGTCCAAGGAACAGTTATTGTATTTTTGTTTTGTTCAGATGGGGAGGCAGCCTGAAGTGCAGTGCTGCTGCTGTTAAGTTCTGCCCAGGTCGGTGCTGCTCATGGTTTTTATCAGTGTCTTGAACAATGGGCTGGAGAGAACAGTGTGCAAGGGACTAAAAACTCCAGTGGGCTTTGGATATGTGGAGGTCAGGTTTAGAGTCCTGAGTGGTCTTCATAAAATGCAGAAATGGTTAAAATTACTAAGATGGGAATTCAGCACATATAAGTAAGGCCTCCAGTGAAGTGTTTTCCCCAGGAAGGGAAAACAAATGTGTGTATGCAGACAAGGGATATCTGAGTAAGTAACAGTGAGAGAGCATGTGATGTTGGGATATCACAAGCTGACTATGAGTCATGCTGTGATATGGCTGGCAGAGAAAATGGGGAAGAAACCAGACTCTAATCTAAGTCAGTCTTGTATGTAAGCCATGGGACATCCTTCAGTCTTTGCTGCTGACTGGCTGTCGCTCTGCTGGGATAGTGTCCAGAGCTGGCTTCACACCATGGAGCAGTATAGACCAACTGGAGGATGCCAGAAAAAGAGCAGTAGGAGTTAGCAGAGATTTAGAAAAGACCAGTGAGAAAATATTGAAAGAGTTGGGTCCAGGATGCAAGGACAAAAATGGAGAGACAATCTTTGAAGTATATTGAAGGTTTTTTAATATTAAATTGTAGGGTATTTTGCCATGCCATCTCCACTAACCAAAGGTAAGAGGAAAAGGAATTAGTTCAGTTTGCACCTAAAGAGGTTTAGTTTGAGTATTAAAAGCTTACCATAAGCATATTATAATGGAGTAATTGGGGGAACTGGAGTAGAGTGGTAGGTGTGAGGAATAAGTAAGAGTCCCCTGTGTGGACATTTATCTTCGCCTTGAGTGAAGGGGTAGACTAGATGATTTTTTGAAGTTCATTTCAGTTCTCTTTTGTGAGAGAAGTCCATTTCAGTTCTCTTTTTGTGAGTCCACTAAAGGAATATACAGATTAAAAGTGTAAAACAGGAGTAAAATTTATTTAAACCAAGGGTATTTTTATGTTAATTTGAACTGTGATTATACTGAGCATTTCAAATATTCCTGGTTTAAATTAATCACTTATGTTCCAGTATTAGTATCATCTGTTTATGGAGGTCTTTTACAATGCCTTTTTATTTATGAAAAAAATACTCCTTGGTGTGATAATCTCTTTGAGTATGAGTTATACAAGTAATGATGAAGAGACAACAATGTTCTTAAAATTGTTCTCAGGAATTTGGTGAATGCCCTAGTATTTCAGTAAATTGGCTGAATCCATCCTGTAAAAACTAGACATCTTGTGAGACAGTTAAATGCCAATTTCTTAAACATGTAACACTTGCATAAAGAAGTATCTGCCCTCTAAAAATGACCTGCTCTCCAAACACACAGCTCATCCAGACAGTAGCCTTGTATATCTTCCTTTATCCAGTGTTGTACTGATGACATTAATTCAATGAGGAGACCAAAATGGAAGCATGATAGTTATTTTTCATGTTTGATTTTCCTCTCTATGAATTTAACATAAAGATATTTATGTTAAGCTAATTATGCCTTGGCTTTTTGTTTTTTGCTGCTGGATGAAATCATGTAGAAGGATTATTTTTTTCCTTTTCCCTGAAGAATGGAACATTCAACCACAGATGCCATTTTTTACATTAGAGAACCTTGCTGTCTATTACTGCAAGTGATTTATTAGAACATAGGTCACACTGAGGAAGAGTGACTAGCCAACAGGACACAGAAATCACACCACACACTGCCTGCAGAATCAAATTATGTTTGATGTTTAATATTAACCCAGACTGTTAAGTAAGACTTAAACAAATAAAAGTCTGCAAAAAAGGAAAGCCCGAAAGAAAACAGAAACCATAGAATTTCAGGGATAAATTTTCTTCTTACAGGAAATCTATGCTGAGCAGAGTGTCCAAAGCAAGGGAAGAGCTGCTTTTTGCCCTTCTGCATTCTGCTGCGCCCAGCTGTCCTGCTTCCTCTGTCTCTCTCTCTCTGCACATATGTGCCACCCACCTAAGGAAACAAATAGAAATAACTGGTCCCAGTGTGGCACTTCAGTCCTTCAAGTTGATTCTGGCCAGGAAGATTTCTTGTGTATAATAATAGTTTATTCACACCCCCAAAGCCTGTGCTTCTCTCATTGTGGGGGGCACATGCTTACCTGCTGGCACAGAAGCCCTGTCATCCACTGAGCTCTGTTTAGTCAGATGCCAAGCACCTTTCATCTGGGAAAAAAGGATCCTTAACAGCCACAGCTAACTATGTTACTGACTCAGATAATGTATTAAAAGCAGGGATGAATGAGTTAATTCATTTTTCCATCCATAATTTTTTTCTTTGTGGAACTGATTTGACACAGTCTAGCAGGGTGCTGTTACTGAAAAATTGAAGCACCAGGTGTGATTAAATAAGACCACACGTTTCATTCCCTCTTTAATTTCACATCATCCTTCAGCAGCTGTACCCTTTGCTTTCTGATAGTTGGAGAACACATTGCTTTTACAGCAGGCAGCTTGCTGCATTGGTAGTGTGTACCATTGGGCTGTTGTGAATCAAATCTATTTGTGCACACAAATTATTTATTGTTTGATGGACCAAACTTATTAATCTGTTTATTTCTCAAGTAGAAAATACAGAGTGCATCTGGGTAGTGGAGACAAACCTAGCTTGGCTCCTTAGTATTTTGTGAGGTTCATCCTTGCAGCAGAATGTGTCATTCCACTGTAAAGAGAGTAAAAAGGTGAAGTGCGAAGACAGTGGTGGACTTGAGATCTTTCTTCTGTTCCTACAAATCAAAGCTGTATAGGATCTGATGAAGTCACCTGCTTTGCTGAGATTCTATGGCTGCCACTGACACAAGGAGACTGAAATACTGCTCTCCTGGCCACTGCAGGGCAGTAGTACTGGCACAGTGCAGAGATTGTACCCTTGTCCCTTTGCTGCTGCATCGGAAAGGTGGCACTGAGGCCACAGTGGCTATTAGTGGTTAGAACATGATGCCACAAAAAGAAAACAATCGTGGTTTTAATTGTCCTTTGCTTTAGAATAGAGTTCTGTGTAAAACTGAATTGGATCCTTAGAATATTGCTGGTAGTTATTCCAGGCAATGTTTCCACTTACAAACTTTGGCAGGCCTCAATTGTCAGCCAAGAGCAGCTCAAAACAAAAATGTGTATCTTTTAATTTTTTTCATTCCTCAAAGGAATAGGGATTTTTCTGTAATACTGTGACACTGTTGCCTGCAGTAAAAAAAAAGGTTGTTCAGAAGTGACAGTGGCCTGGTCTGAGATGTTCCAGTTCAGCTCTGCCATAACTAATCCAAAAAAACAGAAGTCTGTGATCTGTTGTGCATCAGTTGAATCTGATGTATTGTTGTCCTATGGTGTCAGCTCCAAGGCATACAATTCACAGGAACACAGGTTTGGGTGTTTCTGAAGAGACCTGCTGCTGTAGCTTTGGCTCTGTTCTCCTCCTGCATGTCTGGGTCTGCACTCCATTTATTTCCTCCTGCACTCAGTGGTGATATTTATACAACTATGCAACTGTGGTGTTCCTGATACAATGTGCTGGCCCTTCTCAGCCAGTTTGAGCAGGATTTGGCTGTTGCCTGTTTATAAATGTGACTATGCAGCAGTCTTGCCTGTCCTCCAGCACCCTTAGCCCCCTGTGTAAACCAGCCAGTTTTGCTTTCTGAGGACTTGTCAAAAATGCATCCATCAAAATTAAACAGGTGAGTTAAACAAGTGAAAGGGTACCTGAATGCTATAGCTCTTTTATTCCCAAGTAAACAGGGTTTTGTATGCTGTAGCATTATTCCAACATGAAAGAAAAAAGATGCCAGGGGACAGTGACAGAAGAAGTTTGGAGGTTCTAGAGATGTTCTGTGTTTCAGTATAAATAATGCCTATGAACACCTGTCCCTTCTTAAGTTTGATCTTGGAAGCAGCAGTGGGACCAGCTCATTTGATGTCTTCTCTTCTTTAAATTGAGCTTTGCAGATAAAACTGGCTGCCTGTAAATGCAAGGGTATCCTTAAAAGTCATCTGGCATTTATGTGAACTTGACTCAAGTTATGCAGGAGAAGATACTCTTTAATCTCTGAGAGAACAAAAATTAAAACTCCATTGAACTCCAAAGGAAATATTTTTTCTTTTCATTGGTAGACCAGTCTTCATGGAGATGGAGAAAGGTGCTCTGACCTTTGATCCCTTTTGTGATAGAGCATCACTGTTTCATCCTAAGTCTGAGTTGTCTAAAGTTTACTGGTGTTAACACAAACATTATTATTTCTTCAGTATGTATTCACATATATACAAAGGAAGTGTTTCAAAAGGTGAAATGATATTTAAGTAATTGTTTCTTGTTATGCTGAGGAATGTTTGAAATTGTTTTTTGAGGTCATGATGAAGGCTTAGGGGATCTTTTAGATTGTTAAAGTTACGCAATAATGTCAGCCTAAAGTATTTAAAAATACAGTGTTACCCCCCTCCAGAAATAATGAGATTTAAAAGGAACCCGCATTTTGCTCTGGATGTTTTGGGAGGTGGGAGTCTATACCCTATTCTTAGTTTGAGGCTGAAGCATAAATCCAAAGTAAACATTTTCATGCCATTCCCTGTTTTGCAGAGCTGTTGCTTTTAGGGAAATGCTAGATTTATACTGGGAGAGTGAGCAGTAGCCCTTGCTCCTCTTGCCAATGCAAAGCAAGGTGTTATTTTCCCTACTGCTTTCTCCATGTCCCTTCTTTTCTTTAGGGGAATGAACTTCTTTCTCTACCTCAAAAAAACCTGAATGCTTTTGCCATCATTGCTGCTTTTCCATCAAAGTCCTTTAATGCAGCTCTTTTCCTCTCCACACGCAAAGCAGCCTTCACTCACACCTGCTCTGTGATAGGATCCTCCTCCCTGAGGAGGGCACAACATCTGTTTTGTTTCCTCCATGGAGAAAGAGAGAGACACTCTCAAGAAATTCTCCTCCTTTCCTGCTTGCTAACAACAAAAGAGATTTTTAAAGCATTTGGTGTTTGTGGAAAGAGGAAAAGACAGTAGAGTACTAGACAGGAAAAAACAAGTCATGGAAAAATAAATTGAATATAATTTGAGCTATAATTAAAGGTCTTATAAAGAAGTCAAACTGCCAAGCTGGAAAGAAAAATGTGCATCTTGAGATGAAGTACCTCTAGGAAGGATGTGCTTGGGATTATAGTGTAGGACTGCTCTTTGGGACATCTTGGCTCTAAATCTGCTCTGAGCTTCTTGGGTGATACCAGACTAGGAACTTAACCCTTATTTGCTTTGATGGTCCATATGTAAAATATGGTGGACTTTTTGACTTTTGGTGTTTTGTAGCACTTGAAAGCACAAGGATATGAAGCTTCCTAAACAGAAGCAGCTGTGCCATTGCAGTGATGGCAGATTTTTTTTGTAAGATACTAAAAAGGGTTTATATCCTTTAAAGTATGGGAAGCATTGTGAAACAGTGTATAACTGTATCCCTGGGGAATCAGTTTGTTGTTAGCATAGTGGGACCTGCAGCTTCCGTAAGGGGCCTTGAGAATGAGTTAAAAGGTGTAAAGTGAAAGAGAGCTTCACAGAACGACCCTGAGCTCTGCCTGCTGCCGCCGTCCGTGCACGCTGCACAGATTTTGCAAGCAGTGGATTTTGTTGCATACAATCTGCTTGCTAGTTAGAAGCCACACTGAAACCAAAGGCTCTGAGCTGAGCTGTTTGTGGGCTGGATGGGGGAAGATTTCACATCTCTGTGGGTGCTTCTGCTGTGGCACATAATAAGAAGCTGTGATCAGTGGGAGATAGGGCACTCTGGCTGCTGCCTGGAAAATCCACATGTGCAGCTTTAAGCTACTAAATAAGCATTGCAACCTACCAAAGCTCCCATCTGTGATACGGTTAGAGCTGGTGTCATACAGATGACTAGTTCCATCATTCATAAATTCTTATGCCCATATAAATAAATTAAAAGATTTTTATCTTTTAAAGTTGACCCACAACTCCCTAAACTCTCTTTTATGTTTACAGTTTAATACTTCAGCCACTGACAACATTACCAATTTGAACCCAGCACATCTGGATTTTTTAGGACTAATGAAAAGTCTGTGATGTGCTGCAACTTCCTCCTGCAGTACCAATCAAAATAAATCAAAGATACTCTGTTTTTACTACTGATATCAAAACTGTCTCCAAATCAGTATGGAAATGAGTTTGGAGGAAAAGTAAGATGTGTATTTCAGTGGCATCTTGGTTTAATCTTTTTATAGCTACATTAGCAAAAATGCCCATTCCTTGGTGGTTATTGTGTGTTTGAAGGGCCAGTACAAATAACGTTTTCAGAAGTGTCAGAGTAGGAGAAAGTTGTTAGTAGTGTTTCAGGACCCTCTTAATTCACCAAGCATATTCTTTGTACTTGTTTCTGCAGATCAGTTAGAATAGTCTTCTGTGTTCAAAAATTCACCTACCAATATCACAATTTAGAAGCAATCTTGCAACATGGTATTTGTCCTAATCTGATACATTTGGGACACATGCTGTGGTTTAAAATAGTCAGGCTTTTAGGTCCATTTGCTGTAACATTTCCACAGTGTAACATTTGGGCCACTGGTGGCAGTTCTGTCCTCTCTCCAATGCTCGTTGTGGTGGCCGTACACATTTCCCAAACCTGCCTTTCACTTCCCTTGTTAGTTGTGTTTGTTACTAGGGGAAGCCACAGATTTCCACCATCACCATCTGCATGTCCATCACTGAGGACAGTATAGCTTGTGGATAACCAACAAAAAACAGAGGAACAGAAACACTTGAAAAAAGGAGAAAGTAACAAACGAAGACATTCTGACTGCTGGAAAGAGAAGATTGGTTGAGTTGTAGCAGAAGTAATGAAGTGTGAAATGTGCTATTCCCAACCAGTATGCCATGCTGCTTTAATTTACAGAATATATAATTATACAACATTAACATTCTGGTACATCAGTCTTTGACAAAAGTTGAAATGAAAACAGCAAAATGCATGAGTCTATTTTTAAGACAATTATTGTAATAATGGTGGATAAGACTGCAAACTTAAATAATTTTCCTGATTTTAAGATTGTGTCTTTAAGATTCTTTGATTTTGTGCCCTGCTAAATCTTTGCATACTGTTACAAAACCACTTAGTTTAGTAAACCTTTACTGAATACTTGTGGAAATCCTTACAGCATATGTTGAACCCCCCTCAAGAAGATGTGTTTTAAAAATCAAATTAACTTTTGTATTTCTGGTACTTGATAATGATTTATACTAAGCTCACAGACAGCCTAGAGGATAGAGACTGCATATGCACAGACCTGGCTGGGTCAAGAGCTGACCTTTCTGAGCTGCTGTCTCCAGAGGAAGGAGCATTGTTTAGTCACTGAGATGCTAACAAGGCAGTGCTGAAAGACAAACTAATTTTGGTAGCTTCATGCAGAAAAAAAAACCCCTCTGAAACTTAATGACCTTCTGTAGGGGAAAAAGGCTTTAGGCATGAAGATACAAGCAGAAATCAACAAGGCTGTCATCTGGGAGAGAATACAGAAAAAGAAACGACTGGAATACACTGTATGTTCTACTTAACTAAAAGTTATTATTTTGACATAGGAGCACAGTTGACAGAGCAGGTAAGATACAAAACCATCACTGTATTTAAAAGAGAGCTCTTGATCTTTTACAAGGAACAAAGTGGGATTTTTATTAATGAATGCCCAATGTCTAGATGTGTTACATGTACATCATCAAAGGCATTGAATCAATGCAACACTAAATTCTCAGAATCATGAAATAGTATATTATATGTAGGAGGAACCTGGGGAGCATAGTTAGAGGTTTTACTGAATTTGGGGAAGAGGGATGTTCCTGTTGACAGGAACAACAAGAAGCTCCTGTTACTGAGTTTATCTTGAGTCAGATAGCCAGACTTCTCTGGTTTTGGGCATATAATACTCAAAGAGGCGGATGGTTTAAAACAGCTGTCCTTTAGAATATTTTTATGAAGAAATAGCTTTCTTACATGTTCAGATTATGTCAGTGCTCATACAAGAGTGGATGGCAGCATGGCATGGGGATGTTTTTTAGGAAAAAATGCCTAGAAAACTGATATCCAGGTTTTATGGACCATGTAGACCATCCCTTTGCACTGAAGCAAAACCTGTGCATAGAATTTGTAATTCTGGCTGGAAAATAGATAGAATTACTTTTAGTTGGCAATATTAATGGTTTGATAGTGTATCACAGTTACACAATTACAATACTAAGTAATCATGTTGTGTAGCAACCATACAGTTGTTGAAGGACATGGTAATGGGATGGTAACTCACTCCACTTAATTGGTAGGTCACCAACCCCTGGCCATGCACTTTGGTGGTGACCAAAAGAAATAAGTTCAATCTTACAGCGATGACAATACTGCAGATCTTCAAGAATACAAGCCTTTGTGCTGATCCTGGGTATGTGACTCAATGACATTTTAGTTGTACCACCGGGGGGGACTCTGATACTGGAAGCTGTCTTAATGCAGAGATTGGGATATTGTGCCAAAGCTGTTACTCAGAGAATGAGTTGCTGTGGGACTTCTCTAGCTGGTATTCCACATTAGACAGGTGGTGCTGGTCTCGCTGAAACTCCCACTGTGCAAAAGGCTGACAAATGCTTTGGACTGACACAACAATAATGCCAACTTTTTGTGGTACATGTACCATAGGAATTCAACATATCCCTGAACTAGCTCAAGTCTTTCTATGTTCTATTTAAGGGATATTGACAAAACAGGCCACATTATCACTCAAGTGATTAATATGTAAGCTATAAAAGGACCTGGACAAAAAGAATAAATAAAGGAAAAACTCTAAACCAAACCTATTTTCTGCTCCTATGCTCCTACTGCTGGTTATGCAGAAGCAGTAAACAAGCCCTATTCCCAAAGCTGTGCTGACAGCACTGATGATGGTGGTGCACAAATTAGGAGGTAAACAAAAAGCCGTGTTAATTTCAAGCTCCATTAGAAACACAGGCGGTTAAAAAAATCAATGTCTCCCAAACAGAAAAGGTCAAAATTGGTAGGGAAAGAATGTTGGTTTTCCGGTAGTTGTAAGACTTTTTAATTATTATTATTATTTATTTTAAATTGTGTGTAAGCAAGAAGAAACTACTGGTCAGTGTCATGTTAGTGGCTAAAACACCGAAAATAAAAAACTAGCAAACTTTATTTTTTTTTAGAAAAATATACTCATCTTTGGCTCAGGTTGAAATTCTTGTATTTAAAGGCTGGTTTCTATTTTAAATTTTGCCTGTAGGTTCTGTGGATATTCAGTTACATTTATAATCTTGGCATGACACATTTGAGGGATCATTCTTTTGAAAAGTGTAATCATCAGATTTCACTGTTTTCTCTTGGCATAGTATATTCTTGGATCCAAATCCTTGAGGCCTGTTAATTTAAATTTTAGGTTTTGTTGTGCATCCAGATTAAGTCTGGAAATACATGTGTGTCATTTTGTTATCAAGTTGTCTAGCAGAGGGTGACAGGAAGAACAAATACTGCTTTTTATGTTTTTGTTTTATGGTAGTGTGTCACCTTCAACTCCACTCACATTAAATCCTTATCACTTCATGTGATCTTTGCTTTGCATATTAAACTAAATTTCATATGGCCATGTTAAATTATGTATGGAGATAGAGTTATGTGGTATGGTGTTGGCAACCATTTCTTCAAATACCAAACATATGTAAACACCTTGGAATATTAACATGACAGAGTTTGACCTTACAGAGCCAAGGTACTCACTAAGTGTTTGAGGAACTGGTGGCCTTACCATGGGCACAGATTTTCTGAAAATTGTTATTCTTACACTTATAATTTATAGAACTGCTATAGTTACACATATTTAGTGTAACCTCTTTTGATCAAGAGGAATGTTGTGAACAAGGCTCCTAATGCTTCATCCTTCTGCATTACCAGCTAGTCACAGCATTTTTCTAACACAAATGTCCCTGTGTAGTGGGCAATAATCTGCTCTACAGAATAGGATCAAAATGCAGTGAGTTCAAAGACCACGGTTTATGTACAAAAATGTGTTCATGTGATAGATATTGAGATCGGGTTTAAACCATCTTCCACGAAAGTACAGCCAATATTTTTGTAGTAGAGTCAGGATCTCTGGTAGAAACCAAAGGTAAGATCCCAACTCAACACAGTTTCCTTCCATACAGCTGCATCTCCTCATTGTCTTTTCAGCTCATCCTTAAGACACATCTTGCTCTTCTAATTGTCATTCTCTTCAGTGAACATTAGCATACTTGTTAAATTGGCCATTTGTGTCCCAGAAATCCCCTGCCTGTCCGGTGACTCACTCAGACCTGCATTTTGCACACCCTGGGGAGGCATGGAACAAGTCACTGCAGTGCTTTTAGCTCCAGGTCCTAAAATTGTTGAGCATCAAATTCTGTCCTCCCTTTTTGCTTCATTAACTGTTGTTGTCAGGGAAAAAAGAGGCTTTTAAAGAGGAAGAAGTCTGAAAGAATGTGTTCTCTTCTATGGATTGTTTCAACATCTTCTTTGGGGATTTTTTGTTTTTACAAGGTACCAAGTGCATTCTTCCTCCCTGGCTGTGCTGTCCTGCCAACCTTATCTGCCTGCCTCATGTTTCTTAACATAATCACCACCAAAAGAGACCTACTCTGTCTGGCAGTGTTGCAATTAAGGCATGAAGGTGGCGCATAGAAGTCATGAAGGTGGCGCATAGAAGTCATGAAGGTGGCATATAGAAGTCATGGAGGTGGCATATAGAAATCACGAAGGTGGCATAAAGTCATGGAGGTGGCATATAGAAATCGTGAAGGTGGCATATAGAAGTCATGGAGGTGGCCTATAGAAATCATGAAGGTGGCGCATAGAAGTCATGGAGGTGGCATATAGAAATCATGAAGGTGGCATATAGAAGTCAGTTTGCCCATCCATGGTTGCTCTGGGAATGTATTGTAAAAGCAGTCAAATCTTGTTTAGCTAGGAGAGAAAGCAGTAGTGATTTGAGACTGTGTAGAAAGCTGGTATGTTCAGTGCCAGCTTTTAGAAGTTGCCATGGTCTGTTTACTTTCATGTTCATTTTAGCTCCCCAAGTTAATGGTCGCTGATTTTGAGAATGGGACATTTGTATTTGTTTCAGAAAATAATGCATTTGTTTTTCTAGAGACAGTGTTGTTTTCCATCAGAACTTTACACACAGCCTCCCATCCACATGTCTAAGGCCAAATACTGCTCCTTGGAATCCTCAGAAGCTAATGTCAGTGAGTCTTACTGGCTGCTTTTTGTGCCTGTCTGAAGATAAATTAACATCGTGTTGAAGACTTTGTGAAACTACCCTTCATGACATCTAAGAAGTAATGACTTCAGTGAAGCTTGAGGGCAAAGTGCTCACCGTTTACTACTGCAATAATTCTTTCACAAGGCTTTCCTCTCTTGCAGCACAATTAATTTTACATTTCATTTACTGACATTGGCATGCACTTAGCTTTATAATATTAGTTAAAATTGGTTTATGATGGGAGTTTTATTTTTAGCACATTGAAAGCAGGGGAATAATTGAAGTGTACTGTTGTACAATTTAGGGCTTGTGGTGGACTTGGAGAGGTGAGGATTACCATTTCTGCTTCAACTGACCTAGAGGGAATAACTCTTCACTTTAACATTTCATTGTAATCTTTCTGATGATACCTCAAAATGTCAGCTTGTGCCTCATAGCTTAAGTAAAGGTCCCAAATGGGGATGGACCTCAGAAGTTAAAAAATTAAGTCTCAGTGATATATATCAATAATATTTTAATATGAAAGGCAGTTGAAGTTCAGTGTATATTTTATTTTTGTTTAGTTCTTTTTTTCAGTTCAAAGTTGTTTCTTGGAACTTAAGCTATAAGTTATCTCCTGTATGTTAATACCAACAAGTTGGCTTTGTGATCTGTCACAAAGGATACTCTGCTGGTCAAGCTGAAAACCTTTACCAGCCTGTATTCTAATGAAGTATTAGTAACTTTGTGGGATGAAAGGGAATTAAGACATATTTGGTCTGGAGTTTTCTTGCTTGCTTTACAGCATAGTGCTTTGGTTCTAAAATGCCTATTTTTCTAATTCAAGTAATTTTAAGCTTTTCTATGAAGAAATTAATTCATTAGGAGGTCAGTCAAGTACTGATTAAAATCTGGTTTGGGGCTTATACTGACTTCTACAACCTTCCTTAATTCTTGACCTGGAAAAAGGGGCACTCATAAATGTTTCCTATAAGGAGTGATGTTTCATCAAGCGTTTGAAGGAGGAAGAATACTCTGAGACATCTCCACATGAGTGGCATCCTACTTGAGTTGCCTTCAGGGAAAATAATGTGTATAGATCATAAGGTTGGTCATGTCTTTGGAGTTTATGGAACATTTGCCACTGTGTTTGCTTTCCCTATGAGATAAAGCAACCACTGGAAAGCTTTGAAACTCAGTGTGTTAAGAATGCACAACACACAGAGCTCGAAGAACATCAAGACCTTCATCAGCCGAGCAAGGCAGTCCCCATGTGCTGGCCTGACCTTACTCCCACTTTTTCTGTTAGGAGAGTGGGTTATTTGCCAGTCATTCTGAACTCTCACTATGAAACATAGTTTTTCTGCTGTGCTTGTATCTAAAAGCTATTTACTTTTATTGCTGTCCCCATCTGAAATATTTCAGGCTAATGAAACAATATGATTGTTTTTATCTCCAAAGTACTTCATTTCTACTGACGAATGTCATACACAAGAACTCAAATCTAAATCTGAGTGGTTATCTCTGCTAAGCTGCTTTTTGAAAATGAATTAGCTTAGTAAAAAGCTGGCAAATACATGCCAAACGTTTTGTGAGGATCGCTGATGATGAAGTTCTGTTAAACTGCGCTTTTTCCAAGCAAGTACAAAAATAGCAACTTTGGAAAACATGAAGCTGAGTCTTTTGCACAACGAACGCTATTATGAGACTGCAAGTAGCATTCTTTTTTCCCTCTTTTCCCCTTTGAAAGCTGAACATCATCTCGGAAGTGGGAGAGAGAAGTAAGGTTGATTTATGCTTGATGTGACTGACTGCCCAAGAAATAGGTACTATTTGCTATTTTAAGCATTAGCCAGTAATTAGGATCTGCAGCACTGAGTCTCATTCTCTTGTCATTAATGAGGTCATTAACAAAGATATGATACAGTCTTTAACTCCTGTTAGCCATGTAACTGAAATAAGTGAAAACTTCAAATATGTTGAGGCCAGTGTTGCACCTTTTATGAACATGCTTCTGTGATGCCTGTCAGCATGAGCAAAGTGAACTTCTGTAATCCTTGGGAAACTGCCCTCCAGAGCCACTGGGAAATATTTTCACACCTGACTCTTGAGTACATATTAAACACAAAATGCTTCTCTTTTATTCCAGCCCTTCTTGGACTACCTCCCTCCCTAGCAGCTTTATGGATTAGTGAGATCATTCCCTATTGCTACAATGCCACCTCTCCTCAGCCCAGCCATGTCTGAATGATGATATCACCTATGCTCTTCCTTGGGAAGAACTCCCTACCACAAAGTCACCCCAATCTCCTCGGACCCTACGTGATGACTGTGTCTTGCTGGCTGAAAGTTTGCCAGCATTTGAGCTGACTACCTGCTGCCTTGCTGACCTGTGGCTCACTGTTTTCTTGTGTCTCTGCATCTGCTGTTTGTCTTGCCTTTGAGTATATCTGTACTGCCTTCTGCAGTATGTCATGAAGAAAGATTACCCAGCCAGGCAGCTTGGAGGAGCCTACCTGCAGGAGGGAAAGCTTTATGCTCTGCCATTGTAGCTCCTTTTCTTGAGCCAGCTCATTTAGATTTGCATCACTCTACTGTATATGAAACTCTAGTGCACAAACTCTGTTTTGCATTGGGAATGCACTTGACATAAGGAATAGGGGAATAGTTCCATTATTAATAGATATTCATGTTTTCACAAGTATTGGACAAGCAATATATTTCTATAAATTACAGATATGTGCTATAATAACAGGAAAAACCATAGAATCAAGAATAACAGGTTGAGGAAGAGACCTCAAGGATCATCTAGTCTAACCTTTCTTGGCAAAAGCACAGCCTAGAGAAAATGACCCAGCAGCCTGCTCAGCTGAGTCTTAAATGTGTCCGATGTTGCAGAATTCACCATTTCCCTGGGGAGAGTATTCCAACAGCTGGTTGTTCTCATTGTGAAATATTTTCCTCTTGTGTCCAGTTGGAATGTCCCCAGGAGTAACATGTATCCATTACCTTTCCCGTTTTCCCTGTGACTCCTTGTAAAAAGGTAGTCTCCATTTTCTTTATAGCCATCCTTTGAATACTGAGACACAGTATTAAGTTTTCTCCTAAGCCTTCTTATCTCAAGGCTGAACAAACACTTATCTCAGCCTTTCCTTTTCTGAGGCCCTTCTCTGGACCCTCTCCAGCCTGTCCACATCTTTTTTGTATAGCAGGGACCGAAAGTGAGAGCAGTATTCCAGGTGTGGCCTGAAAAGCACTGAGTAGGGCAGGATAGTGACTTCTTCACCTCTACTGGGGATGCATGTGTTGATGCAGGCCAGCATTCTGTGGGCTTGCTTTGCCACAGCAGCACACTGTTCACTCATCTTGAGCTTGTTGTCCACCAGGACCCCCATATCCCTTTCCACAGAGCTGCTCCCCAGACAGACATGTCCTTGTTTAACTTCATAAGGTTCTTGTCAGCCTACTATTCCAGCCTGTCCAGTCTTCCTGGAGGGTGGCTCTCCCTTTCAGAGTGTCCACCTCCCACTCAGTTTGGTACCATCACCAAACTTCATTGGGGCACAATTTATCCCATGATGCAGATCTCTTATGAAGATATTCAACATTGAAATGCCCTTTTTTTTTCCCCCACTGGTGTGCTTCTTGTGCCTTGTCTGATCTGCCTTGCCAGTCTTCAGGACACACGTAGTGTATTGTAAGTGTAGCTTCCTGTCAGCCTTCTATATCTTACAATAACACAGTTATGAAGAGTATGATGTAAGAGTTTTAATTTCTGTTGTTGCTGCCCAAAGACCATTACAGACTGAACTCTTAAGGAAGCGGCTTGTTTGGCGGTTCCCTGTCTTTTGTGTGTTTTAATAAATGTGTTATTATAGAGTTCATTTCCACTGTTTTTCCCCTTGATGCTGTTCACATTGGACTTAAGAAATTCCAAACTGCTCTGCAACGTTGGTTCTTCTTACTAGCTGGCTAGAAAAGTGAGGGGGAGGGACAGAAACAAAACCTTGACATTTGAAGGTATTTTCCAGCTCTTTTAGATATTGTTTTGTATTGCTGTTATACTTGTCACCCCCTGGTGAGAATGGCTGCATATACATGCTAGAAGGCAGTGGCTGTCCTGCAGAGCTTACCTACTAACCAGGGCATATGGTAGGAAGTGTCACCTGAGGGTTGCTCTGTGGAGGATGAGGCACAGAGGCACCAAAGCAAAGGCTCTAGGTCTGGAACCAGAACAGAATGGCAGCTCAAGGTTCCTCCATTCCTGAGGAAAAATCCCCTTCTTGATGGTTTTCATAACCCCATCAGTGAAACCAATTCTCTGAGAGTCCATATGGGCGAAAGCAAGAGCAGTGCCAAGCCCAGTGGCTCCCTTCTTACCTGTGCACTGCTTGCAGGAGCCCTAATGAGACCTACCAGCCTTTTTCATCCAACCTATCTGCTGAAGACTGGAGGAAGAGGTGATTTATTAGCTAGGACCAGGATGGATAGCATCATAAATCTCCTCTAGACAGCAACAATTAAAGTTGCCAGGGCTCTCTGCATTGCCACGTGGAGTCCAGGCAACTCTGTCCAGATTTGACTGGCTTATTTTGCTAAATGAGGGTGTTGAAATGACCGTCTGGATTTTATTAATAAGTGTATAAATCTGAACTATAAGGAGAAAGAAGATGAACTGGTGCTAGTATATCTGTGACATATACTTAATAATAAAACTTAAACTCTTATACAGCCTGATACAAATTACTTGCTCTACTGCGCCAGTTCTGCCACAGCTACACATTTCATTTTTGTGATATGCTCTGCGACGGCTCCACTAGTAAGTGCTGAGAAGGGAGAGAAATAGAAAGATGGATGCATCTGGTATTTATAGAGGACTGTTTTAATGGTGCTAAAAAACTGATGTGCTCAGCATTCCTTGCAGCTGCAGTTGTGTTCGTGTCAGTAATCGTATCAGGAGGGTTGCTGGTTTCCAGAGTAATTAGAACCCTGAAGCAAATAAACAGCAAATGAATTCTCTTCTTTTGAAGTTATCTTCTTTTTACCCCTCTTTTAAATAGCCCTTCTCTGCTATAATTATGTACCAGTCATTATAGCATTAAAAATAATTTTAAGTGAATGAGTGCTATTTTTATTGTTGTTGTTCATTGCTAATTATTATGAACTAATTGTGATTTAGGATAGTCTTCTAAAAATCTCATTTCATTAGAGAATGGCTGCTGACTTAAATTGTTTCCTGCCTTGATCCCAGGGAGAGCCAGGAGCTCCAAGCTGGGTTCATCTAAGCTGTGCTGGTGGCTTACAGCACGTGTGGGTAGAACACAGGTTGTTGCTCAAAGCCTTTTTGATAAACTTCTGCTCTTCTAGCACTTCAGCCATAGGTTAAATATAAATTCAGAATAGTGTATGCTCTCCACCAGGGGAGTGATGACAGAAATCCTACGTGATAATATAGGGAGGTAATAGCCTTCCTATCTGGCTTTTTGTGACTTTGTCTGGGATAATACATTGTGCCCCAAGCACTCGTTCCTAAAAAGATACTGGCAGGAGTTCAGAGGACACTAACAACCCATGCAGTTGTCTAGGGAGGGTTTGGCTCTAAACAGTGGTATCTTCACCATTTATCTGGGTTATTAATTTTGCAACATTTGTGGCTTTAGTCAGATGTTTTGGATTTGTGCTCGCGTATGCTGAGTTACAGAGTATGGGCACTGGGTCATCGTTGTATAAACTCTGTAGTCTGGTTTGCATTTTTGGCTCTTGATTTCTAACCAGTTTCAAGATTAAAAAACAGAATAATAAGGATTACTTACAGCTGCATAAGCAAGTATATATTAATTGATGTTTCCTGGTAATGAGGTATGAGAATGAAAAGCCCACCCCACCTCTCAGATCCCAGCTTGAGTTTTTAAGGTGGCTGTTAGAAGAAAAATGTCTTTGTACTCACAAATTGCACACATTCAGCCCAGAGTTACTAGCACATAATAAACATGGAAACATCTAGTGACGCTTTCTTTAATGGACTCATTCTTTAGACTAGAACCACAGTTTTTATAACTCAGATTCTTAAAATGCCTTTTATAATGTTGTTTCTTAAACAGCCTTAGCTTCTGTTGTCCTGTAATGGCAATTCTTTCCTACCACGAGGACCAAGACAGCACAGTGCTCTGGCTGTAACCTGGCAGTTTCACAGAAATACCTGAGAAAGATGATGGGGAGAATAAAGCTTCTGGGGGTTCAAATATTTCTAAACTTCAGTTCAAAGTGGAGTTCAGGAGATATTTTTATAGCATGGACTGTGCTTTGGACTTCCCTCCTTTCCTCACCCTTCCTGCAGTTATTTTTGGGTGAGAGATTTATAGCAACAGAGCAAATTGCCATGTTAAATCTGAGCTCAGCTTTCAAATCAGTGGTCACTGAGCAGGACCATATATACCCAAATACATAGGGGAAAGAAATCTGCTAATGCTTTAAGTCAATGCATCTGTGATAGTGCTCATAAAATTCTCTATGGAGAATGATGATGTTGAGAGTTACGACTACTTTATGCTTGAATGAAAGCATCCCCTAGTTGGTTTGAGGGACACAACCTCCTACACAGTGCTTTCATTCTTTCAGGTGATTTATCTTAATTTCCTTCAGTGTTTCCATATTTTGAATTGGAGTTCATGTATGCTGAATTATAGTGTATAGACCTTGGGTCATCTTTTTCTGAGCCCTATATTTTATCATGCCTTTTTTACCTCTTGGCTTTGAAAGGCATTGCCAGAGGAAAGAATGTAGTTTTATGCTTGTGATACATCTCAGAGGCTATTTAGATAATGGTTTCTTGACAAGGAGGTGTGTATGTTTTGGTTGTTTTGTTTATTTTTTTTGGTTTTTTTTTTTTTTTTTTTTTTTTTTTTTTTTTTTTTTTTTTTTTTTTTTTTTTTTTTTTTTTTTATATTTTTTTTTTTTTTTTTTTTTTTTTTTTTTTTTTTTTTTTTTTCTCTAAGTGTTTTTATTCCAATTGTGATAAATTTGTGATGTATATGAGTGAAAATAAACCCCCCATAGTTTCTTTTGAAATGAGCTTAGGAGTGTGCCATCCAAATGCCTCATGCTGCCAGAGAAACCCTTAACACCTACTGCTGCTGACACTTCTGCTGATCCAGGAGTTTCTAAGCCAGGAAAGCAAGATTCTTCACAGATGTGTATCAGTCCCAAAATGAAAAGGGGATACATTTAGATGAGAAAATTTTCTCTCAAGGAAAAAATGAAATTACTGCAGAAAGTCTTACAGTGTTGTGGTGGTCTGCCAGCCAGCAAATCCCAGAAAGATATCTGATGACAAATGGCACTGTATGTCTGGTACAGACTTCTGATTGATATTTCAGTCAGCTAGATAGAAGTGAAGATAGAAGTGAAGCAGAGGTAAAGAATCTAATCATTCAAAAAACACATGCTCACACAACATTATCTCTCTTCTGAGGGAAAATGAACATAGCAGCTCACTTGGACCCATGTCAGGCACTAGTTCAGAGAAAAGTTAACAGTGTAGAAAAATATGCTCTTCATTAATTTTTACTCTTAACAACACATTAGAATTTGAACAATTTAGATGCAATTAATGGGAAAAGAAAATAATTGTTAAAAACATAAGCAAGACTGTGATATTGTGCTCCTTGCAATTATTTTTAATGTTAAATAAACACACTGATGAGAAAATTGTAATTTGTAGTTATTACACAGTACTAGAAAGAGCAGTGTGATAGCCAGTGCCAGGTAAGTCCTCAGTGAATAAACCAGTTTTTTATTGCATTGTGCAATGCTGCATTCTGACAGTGTATAAAAGGAGTGAATTTCAGTGGTGATGTAGGTTCAGTAAAAGACAATCATGCCAACTTGTTCTGTACTGGTTTTTGGAAGATGGAGAAAGGGGAGGGGAGGGGTAGCAATGTCTGTCACAGGGAAAAAAGGCAATGAAATGTGACCCTCTTTTAATTAAAGGGTCCCACAAAGTAATTTCCACCTTTAACTTGTGATAATATGGTTTTGGCAGGAAGAGTAATGTGAACAAAACACTCTTCTTTATAAGCAAAATCAAGGAGGGCAGGCAAATTGTATTCAGTAGCAATTTGTTGGGGAATTTGTCATTTGTTTTTGAAGAGTGCTTGGAAATGGACAGCAGGAGTGGGGTGTTTTGCTTGTGCCTTGTGAATGGCAGCAGCAGTGGGGTTTGAAAAGCTTTTAGAGAAGTCAGGGGATATTTTCCCATGGGAAATTATAGAAAATACCTGTCAGTTGTAATGGCAACTCATCATTCCAAAAGGAGACTAATGTGCTCTTTGGAAAGATATTTTATCAGCTCAAAGTCCTCTTTGTGGTAACATAAAATAGGGTAAATATAGTCAAGGCAGGAAAATCTTATAAGCATCTCTTCAGCTTGGGGAATTTAAAGAAAGAGCTATACAGGTTCCCTCTGGATTTGTGAACAGGATGTAAATAAGTACAAAAATTGTCTTTTTTCCCCCTATTTTGATAATGTCTGATATATCTATTCCTTATTTTGTGCCCATTTATGGCCAGACTGAATCAATATGCTTTATTTCCAATTTCCCAGCCTAACAGTGCTTTCCTTGTGAAAAGACTATTAAGGGCATGTGGCCAGAAGAGGTGGGGGCCCTTGCTTTTCCCCCATTGGTTAGTTACACTTTGGTCTGTATCCTTAGAGCTTTTAGAGAAGTGTACCATTTTTTTATATGGGATGTAAGAAAAAATACAGCTGATGTAACTTAATTAGTATATCATATCTCTCATTGTAGGCTCTGGCCTAGGAAGGTTTTTTATTAAAGTGAAATGCAGCATCTTGTTGAGCAGAGAGGCTGAATGACCCTGAAGTGGGTCTGCAATTAGTGAGACACAGACAGGAGAAACTGTGCTGCATCTGACACACAACGCTGTGTTTTCTAGCCAGAAGAGACACATGCACAGTGCTAGGGAACAGCTGACAGCAAGCCTTTCTGGAAGAACAAGCTGTAACACAGCAAAACTTAATCAGTGCTGTCCTCCCTCTTTCCTGCTCTGTATGTCTTTATTTCTGCCTTGTGCATCTGCTGCTTCTATTGAAGACATTATTTTAGACATTAATGTCTAGAGCAGGAATCCTAGAGAGGAGTCTTGCAGGGTGATGGGTTTAGGTGGAGGCAATAGGCTTTAGGAAATGGCCAGAGGTTAAAGATGCAGTAGCTGTTGTTACTGACAAATCTGTTAGAACCAGAGGGAAGTGGAAATTTGAAGACATGAAGAAAGGCTAAGTGCTCATAACAGATTTTACTATCATAATGATAATGGCAGGGTTAGGTTCAAATAGCCTACCTTGAAATAAGTGGCAGCAGAGTCCTTTCCTTTGATCTGCAGATCCATTTTGTCCCATTTTCTTGAGTAATCTCACCATTAAAACAAAAATAAAATATAAGCATCCTGCTCTTAATCTAGCCATTCCAAAGCAGGTGAGCCGCTGTCGTTGTGCTTGTCCTGCAGCCAGGTCAGAGAAGCAGCACACACTCACACGTGAAAAGAGGGGCAGAGGAAGGCTGGTTCTGACAGCAGCTGTAATTAAACCTCATCATCTTCTGAGCCATAGCTCCAGCAGTAGCTAAGCAGTGGATGTGTCCCACAGTAATACCAGCTGGGCTTTTCTCTAGCACTCTAGACAGATTTTCCCTGCAGAGATGCTCTTCTCTAGCACAGCTCAAGTGAGAATGGCCCCTGTGCAGACAAAAATTGAGCTGTTTGTGTCCATATTCTAACTGGGGTCACACAAAAGTATCTTTCATGCTACTGAGTAAATACTCAGATAACCCTGATGGAAGATGTACAGTGCTGTCTCGTTGTTTGCATGTGTCACAAGGTGATGGTAGGGATTGTTACATTTTTAGGACTGCTGCAGTTTCAGAAGTCTCCAGTGTCAGCCCTTTTGTTTCCAGAGGACACTCAGTCACGCTGCCAGACTGAACTGTGGAAGGGGCACTAAGGCAGAGGTTGATGCCCTCTTTTAGAGATTCTCCCTCTTCCTGGCTCTCCAAATGCGCTTAGTCTGGCAGTGAGGTGGCTGCATATTTGGTGGAGTGGGAACCAACCCTGAAGAGCCTCTTCAGGCAACAGTTGCTGCTGCTTCCAGTGCTGCCCTGAGCCTGATGATCCCTTTGTGAATCTTTAATACTGATCCACAGTACTCAGGGTTGTTTGGGTTTTTTTCTGTTGCATCAGGACATATTCAGACTCCCCTTTCAAAGCAAGAGAGGACAGGCAGCAGCTATCCCATCTGAACCTTATACATTTGCTGCCGGTAGCTCTCTCACCCTACTACAACAGCTGGATGTCTGGCCCAGTGCCTTTGACCTCCAGGTCATCTGAAGCTGTTACCTGATTCTAAGGCAGGATTACCATGTCCGTCAGCCAGCATCTCCCATTTTTTCCCTTTTTTTTAAGGATGTTTGGCTTGCATCTGTTTTTGTGAAAGGTGTTTCTGTTCTGCCATTTATTCATATTTCAAATATTCCTGGGACTGTTTCTCTTAACAAGTCCACTGGTTCCTTTGACAGGGACTGAGGCATTTCTGGCTAGCTACCAGAAATACCAGAGGAGAAAGGAACATGATATCTTCGCCACCTGAACGTCATGCAAATTATAAAATTTAATAGCAGGTCTTCCATTGCTACTACTATTGCTACTACTACTATTATTATTGTTATTATTATTAGTAGTAGTAGTATTAATAGAGCCTTATGTTTTTTGTTATGTTTATTATGCTTATTTATTTAGTTCCTTAGTTATTTTATTTTATGAGTCTCATTACACCTAATTTGTCCTGGTTTTTGTGACCCACCATATGGCATCAGTGGAAACCTGGTGAAAATGTATTTATCCTCTCAGAAAACATATACAAAAATGTCAAACACATAATTAAATGAGAAGAAGTCATTCTCTTTAGGATATAGTCTTACCAGTTAGTCACTGGGAGCTTCTGGACCAAGTCTTATCAGCTGTCTGGCAGGGATATCATGAAGATATGTGTCACGAGTCAGGATGAGGTATTAAGGAAGTGTAAAAGTAGTGCTATTTCAGGTATCACAAACCAATTCGGAGTTCTTGAAGATCTTGAGTGAAGTATTTCATTCTTATCACTTAGGAAAATCACTCTTGGAACAGAGGAGCAAATGAGGCACAATGGAGAACTGTTTTCTTGGTGCTGGAAGTGCACAGCCATGGCATAGTACAGCCTGGGGATCTCCTGCCAGACTTGCAGTTTACATCTGGAGCTGGGAGTCAAAAAACCTCTTTTAATCCACTGATTCAGATAGGCTTCCAGAGGGCAGTTCATATTTGTGGCAGTATTATTCCTCCAGTACATATAATCAGGTTCTAAATTTATGAAGTAATTTATTTAAATGTTTTCAGTTTTGTGGGATGAAGCCAGCCTGTGAGATCTATCTCTGTAGCCTGGCTGAATTTGCTTGGACAAGAATTTGGCTTCCAGGGAGTGAAGAGTTTATGGAGAAGCCAGGCAGAGCCCTCTTTAGAAGAGGAGAGCTTGCTCCACAGCTCTCAGTTTATGAAAGTGTTTGGTACCACTACTCCTTTGCCCAATACTTAGGTCAGTCGTTTCTCTGGTTAAACACTCTTCCTAAAAGTCAATTGCATCATTAATTCTCCATGCATTAAATAGGAAAGTAATAGATTTTTTTTTTGGGGTTTTTTCCTGTGAATGTTACGTAAATTCATCTGTGAACCCAGGCTTGGAGCTGGTCTAGTCAGCATCTGCTTTCATGTGCTGTGCCCCTTCTGCCATAGATGTGTCTATGGTGGCAGCAAGATCCCCGTCACAACTTTCCATCTAGGAAAACAATGGGAATATTTAGTAGATTGGTTCCATTTTTGAGATGTTTCTGTAGTAGTTTAATGTCATCTGGTGGACACTGCTGCAGCTTGTCCATCTCAGCTTCTTGCAGGTTTCTAACTCCTCTTTTGGAACTCATACGGCAGTGTGGAGTGTTCCCTCCATCCACAGATGGCTCTGTCAGGTGGTGTGGATGAGAAATGGGCAAGTGGGCAGAAGGAGTGATGGGATAGCCCTGGGGCAGGTCACCAGACATCACAGACCTCACCTTCATGTGGGCCTCTTTTTGCACTCTGAAGACAAATAGGCAAAAGTTCATTCTTTGTATATTTAGCAGTTGTTTGGTAGTGGTAATAGGACAGTTTAGGGAAGGGGCTACTTTCCTGTACCCATCCCCCTCATACCAAAGCTCTCCCCCATGACTTTAGTAATGGCTATTCACTCTTAAAAAGTGCCTTTCTTCTTTTGTGATGTTATTTAGCACAGGGTTCAATTAAAAGCAAGCCCAGGGAGAATAAGGGGTGGTTGCCTAGTAACCAATTGCTTTGGGATCTCAAAAGATACAGCACAAATAAGGGTTAATTTTTGCAGGTGAAAGTAGGAATGTCCGGGGATGTGGGTGGTGGAAATTTCAAGCTAAAAAGATCTAGGATATGGTTCAGAGAAGCAGAGTTCCCACTGGGTTCTCTCTCCAAATAACAACACAAGATGAATGGTGTTTGTTTAGTGAGAATCCACATCCATGGAAAGTTAGAGAGGAGCACAAGATCACTCTTTGAGGGTGCTTCCTTGTGTGTTTTATTTACATAATTTGCCACAGTATTGCAAGGTTTTCTATCTCTGCATCTCATTCACAGTTCAAAGCTTGCCTTAAATAAGCAGCTGCACATGGCCACATAGCCTACAAAAAATAGTGGCTGCTTTTGTGCACATGTTCCCTGAGGTAGCCTGGTTTCCCCAAGGTACCCTCAGGTGTCAAAAGATCAATGTTAAATACTTTAAGGTTTATTTTGAGAGAGTCAAGGCCTGCAAAGAGCTTCTGGAGGCTTCATACCTCTGAAAATCAAGCAGCAACCATGCTTCTTCAAAACTTCCTACTCTGCTTATTTTCCCTTCTTTAGTATATTTTAGGTAGTTTTAGAATGGGATAAATAGAGAAGGGAGATGGTTTGTGTGACAGTGCATGCCACTCATGAAAATATCCTTGACCTGTGTGTCTAAACAATCTTGAATGGAAGAGCATGAATCCAGATGTGGGGTTGAATGACCTTTTGGGATGCCTGTGTCCCCACCCTCAGTGGAGAGAGCTGAAGTGAAGGAGCCGAGAATGCAGCAAATCAGATGTGAAGGTACCTAAACTGTGCTTCAGCTTGGACTCTCTTTGATGGTGGCATCATGAAGTGTGAAACTCCTCTGCAGATATGCAGCTGATTCCCTGTGAAGGTAATCAGGCATCCTGTGAAATCCTTTGCACATTAACTGGTATGTGTGCAATATGCAGTGGTTATTTTGTCTGGATATTAGAGTCCTCTTTTTCTCACTGATGAAATCAGAGGGTAAAATGAATCCTTTTCACATGCTGTTGTTATTTCTTTGTGCTTATTTATATTATGACAGCATTTTAGAAGCCCTCCTTGTGGGCCCTCCCCACCATGCTCAGTGCTTTATGGGAATGTCCTGCAAAGACTGCAAAAGATTGTGTGCTAACTATGTCAGAAATCAGCTGATAAATGCAACAAATAGATATGGGAGAAAAATAAGACAGTAGCTCTCTCTAAGTAAGTCATGATCCCAACAAATCTGTCAGGTTTTTTGTAGACATCATGCTAAAGGGAAATATTTCTAGATTTCTTCCAAGATTTTTCAAAAAGACGGTAAGTTGTGGCCTCACAGGTGCTATGAACAAACTCTGTCCAGAAGTGGGAGCCTCCCGGGAGAAAATCTGATTGTCTGACTGAGATTTCTTTGACTGGGTAGCAGAGGCAGGTATCTCTATCAGAAGCAGAATCAATAGTTTGGTAGCAAATAAGAAATTATGGGTAAAGATAGGGTCCACTCAGAGGGACCATGAGAGTCTTCAAACATTTCTGAGTCTGCTGTTGCAAATATGAATCCATTATCATGAAAGCCAGGAAACAGAAAATAGTCTCCATGGGAGCATTTTGAATGGAGGGAAAGCAGGACCAGGAGAATATGTGAAGTGCTGCAACACACAGTTGATGGACCCTGTTTCTCAAGATAGCCATAAGCTTGGACAAATCTCCATTTGGAAATGGAAAATGTTGTAGGGCTAAGAGGGAAATACTGGCAAGACTTATATATGTTTTTAATCTGCGCAAGATTACCCAGGTCCTTGGCAGAGCACTGTTTGAACTGTTAAACTGATGACTGGATTGTTGTTAATCAGATTTTATGTCCTTTGGGCCAGGTACAGGTATCTAAAGACACTCTAATGCTACAAGCTTCATGTTAGGTGCACCCTGGAGAAGAGGAACGTATGTGTTTGGGATTTTTTTAGTGTTTTGTAGTAAAATCCTTTGGAATATAATTTAAAATACTCTATTCCTTCACTCCTTCTCAGAGAAGGATATGTGTGCTGGGCTTTTGTGTGGTACCCCACTTACACCACAACAGCCACTCTGTAGAGAAGAGCTATCCTGTGGGACAACTGTATTTTGCATTGGGATTTACAAGTGGCAAAGCAATTCCCTGTTTCCCCATTTCCAGTAATTGAGGTTTATAAGTAATAAACTTGTTCCTGAGAAAGAAGCAACTTAGTTCATGATCGTATGAGCTTCTAAGCATAAGGTGTGCATAATGCTGTTTATGAAGGACCTACAGGCAATAAGTTTTTTTAATTAAATTACTTTGACCTACAATGAGATTTAATTAAATACTATATTAAACAGACTTAAACAAAGAGGCATTTAGTAAACTACTATGCAAATTTAAAGGTAATTAAAATTTGAAATCTGTCGAGTTTACGTTATCTCTGTAATTGACGCTAAATGTGAACAGATCAAATACACTTTTTTATTATTGTTTCTTTTTAATTTTTTTTTTGTGCAAGCTAAGATTGATAATGATTCCTTTGAGTTATTTCTATATCTATCTGATCTGTTGGATTCATCATTAGAGTGGGTTTCTTTGGGGTTGGTAGTTACTGGTTGGTTTGGATGCACCAAAGAAGTCTTGCATGATGCAGAGGTGACAGGGCACTCATTAGAGAAAATAAGCTAAAGTATTAACTGAAGACAATAATGAAGAAAGTACCTCTAACCAGAAATTTTGACTACTGACTCTTCAAGTTAGGCTGAAAATAGAGGCTCAAATGTAAAAAGTACATTAAACCAATAAAATAGAAAAACATCCTCCAAGAGTTTCTAGAGTTGGAACTGGACCAACTCCACTAGAGCAGGACTGTGTTCAGTCAACCAAGACGGCTGACTAACGTAATTCTTGAGACTAAGGTCAAGAAAGCATTGAGCAATATTCATAATTTTCTAGCCAAGAAGGATTGACCCATGCTTTGAGTGATAAATAAGCAGCATGCATACATCAAAAGGCTCTAATAAATGCCTTCAGTTAGGCAATATGGTCCCAGATGTTGAGAAACCTGGTTCTGCTGTTTGAACCCGTAGATAAAATGAGTGGTGAAGGAAGTCCCTCTCCACTCAAACCTCACAGAGAGTCAAAAATGAGCGTGACGTGTGGGACCAGTCTGTGTCTGCCTCTGCAAAAGCCGAGGCTTAGCTAAGCCGACATACTTCTGTGCTGGTGACATCTGTTACTACTGCTCCTGCTCTGCAGCAGCTGATGTGACCCAGCTGTGGATCAGCATTTATGAAGGAGCTGAGGATTATGTGCTCAATATCTTTTCAATACATCCTGCTGCAAACTCTGCTGATTTCCAGGGCAACCTCCGGAGAGCAATCCAAATGTTCAGAAAGCTGCCAGCTCTCCCTCTTGCTGTCCTCTGCATTGTCCTCCTCTCCTGCTCCCCCGCCTGGCCCCCCTTACCTTGGGAATTCATCCATCCCCAACCACCTCAAGAAATGATTGTGGTTTTTGCTTTCAGAATTGCACTGTGTGTCTCAGAATATCATAAAATACCCACAGGCGCTTGAACAGGCAGGATTTAAGATGATGTGCAAAAATCTGGGGAGAATAGAATATAACCATAGATAAAAATTACAATTAAACTTCTATTTTCTGAAAGAGAAGAAAGACACGAAAACAATGGTCTCTCCCATTTACCCTCCAGATTACAAGGTAACAGAAATCAGTTCTTATTGTATTGAGTCCTTAAAAAAGATCTGCCTTTCTCAGCATATTTATAAATTAGTCTGACTTTGAAATCGTGGCATGTGGATGGTTTCAGAGGTGAAAAGATGAGCATTATTTGCATAATAAAATCACAAAAGGAGTGAGTATGCAAAATGTAATTTATTTAAAATTCACCCATCCAACATGCTGGGCACAGGTGAAAAAGATTAATAACAAAAATAGTTACCTTCTGCATATAAATTAATGGCAATGTCCAGAACTAAGAGCTTTCTTTCCCACACTCAGAAAAACATTTGGAGAAGGGATATTCAGCATGATCTGACTGTGACAGATCCTGTTAGAGCAGGGAGGGTGAGGGCAGTCAGTCCCATGCTCCCCTGTGCCAGCAGCAGATTTTCTGAATACTCCATGAGGTTCTGGGTATGAGCTGCCATGGGCCAGGGTGGCTGGACAAGCAGGTCTGAGTGGCAGCAGTGCCTCTGTCAGAGGAAGCACATTATAAGTGTTTTAAATTATCTGCTCTTGTGTTCCAGAGACATAAGTTTGTTACTTTTTTTTTTCCTTATTCAATGTCTGTGCAGTTGGTTGATGCAAAATGGATGACTGGAGGGTATTTGGTAATTCCAGGATCTTGTAAAAGTAATTTATTTTTTTTCTGTTACAAGCAAAGGTGACTGTAATGGTTGCAACAATGACACTACATTTCTGACAAAAACTTGATGAAGAGATTGGGTTTTATTACAGTTTTGTGTTATGTGGTTAGTGATGTGTTACACTTGAAAAACCCAGACAGAGACAGCCTAAATTCTTCTTGCATGCCCTGTATTTTCAAGTAAATGTTTTCTGAAGCTCTTACCCCTAGGGACTGCTTGGCCAAGGCACAGGGAAGGATGTTTGAGCTTGGATTTGGTAAAGAATAAGTTTGAGCTCTTCTCTCCTAACTGTAGACCTAATGATGTGACCTACATCTTGCTTAGTTTAAATGTCTGCCTCCAGATGGAATGAGATGAGCTACACACCAGAAATGTCTGTTGCTCTCTATTGTGGAAGAATGGAAGGTAGCCACTGACCTCTTGGCTGTTCTGCTCTGTGGAATGCTGCTGTTGGCTAAATGAAACCTTTCCTAAGGGGATTGAATGGTGGCCTGGAAATGATCAGTAAATAACTGTTCATGGTATTGGAAGTAAATCTGTAAGGGCATGTCCTAGGAGGCTTCATAGCAGAGATTGAAGTGTCTGAATATCAAAGTGTATGGGAAGAACAAAGACTAAGGTTAGATTTTAAATGGGTTTATGGTTTGAATATATGATTTGCAAATATTACTGGGTTTATTTCAGCTGAGTTTTTTAAATCAAGCTCATGCCAAAAAGTGTGTTTGAAAACTCCAAGCAGCTTGAAATAGACAGGGGTTGTCTGTTAATCGCTGTTTTGCTTATTCTGCTGCTGTGTGATCCATTGATATGAATCTCTCCTCTCACAAATAATGTTGGTGGTATCCATACTGCATCTATACTGTGGGATCTGGTGATCCTGCTTTTCAGCACTTAGGGCTAGGTACTTCTCAGCTCCACAGTGCTGGAAGGCTCTCATTTCCTTCTTTCAGTAGACCCAAAAACTTCAGTTCACATAGAGAGAAAGCCCAAGTAGCAGAGCATCACATGACACTCCAGTGGGCCCCTCAGGTTGGCCATCAGAGGGAAATAATTATAGAATCATAGGATTGTTTAGGTTGGAAAAAAATTTTGTTGTCAAGTCCTAACCTTAACCCATCACTGCTCAGTCCACCACTAAACCATGTCCCTAAATGCCACATCCACACATCTTTAAATACCTGTAGGGATGATCACTCCACCACTGCCCTGTAAAGCCTGTTCCAATGCTTTCTTCCTTTCTGTGAAGAAACCTTTCCTAGTATTCAGTCTAAACCTCCCCAGTGCAACTTGAGACTGTTTCCTCTTGTCCTATCGCTTGTTGCTTGGAAGAAGAGACTTAGCCCCACCTGGTTACAGCCTCCATTCAGGTGGTTTTAGAGAGAGATAAGGTCACCCCTGAGCCTTCTTCTCCTGGCTAACCCCCCCCAGCTCACACAGATGGTCCACATAAAATGTGTGCTCCAGCCTCCTCACCAGCTCTGTTGTTCTCCTCTGGACAAGCTCCAACCCAAATGTCTTTCTTGTAGTCAGGGGCCCAAAACTGAACACAGGATAATTGTGGCCCAGGTGCATTTATAACATGTTTCTGTCCTGTATTATAAAGTGAGGTGATACAGTTCATCTGAGGCCTAGATCAACACAAGGGATAGTACTAATTTAATGCTTGGCTTTGCTCCCAAAGTCCATTGTTCAAAGGTTTATAGGACAAATCAGCAAAAGTTTTGTTATGATAGATAACATGATACATTTTCTTCCTGCTTTGCTTTCTTCACCTTTCCATTTCTTGTCCCTCTTCTGAACTGGTCCATATTGTCTCTTTCTGCTCTGCTTCCAGTTCTCACCACAGTGCACAAATGCCATGTAGGTGTCAGCTGTCCTTTCCTTCTATAGTAGGGTTAGCTGCTACACAGGTGTTTGCAGCACCGGTCCAGGGGCACTCAGCTTCAGTCACTGACAGATCAGTAGATGCCACTGAAGTGAGTCTGCAGCTTGAAGGGAATCAGGTGAATGAGAACTGGGAAAGAAGAGTTGTACTGGGCATGGAGTTGCTTCACCCAGGGACCTTCTCAGAAGCAGCAGCCAGAGAAATGGCAGTTACCATCTCCTGGCTATTACTGAATGGTACTGATCAACAGGAGTGATGGCTAATGCTAAAAAAAGGTTCTCTCTCCGTTCAGACCATGAGTTTCTAACTCGGGGACAAGCAAGCCAGGATAAAATGAGTGTGTTTAAGTTGAAAGATCTCTTCTAGGCACGTTTTACCTGGGTCAGAAGGGCATCTCCATGTGGGAAAGTCAGAGATTGGCTGAGGCCTCGAGCGTACGAGGGTGGAGCTGTCAGAGGTATATAAAGACGAAGGCCCCCACAGCAACATTTGGAGTGCAGAAGGAAATCACTGGGCAGTAGGAGTGGAAGAGGAGCAGGTGGCAGGCAGAAAATGCATGATGTGGTCAGAGAATGAAGGATAAATTTCAGTGTTGACAGCATATGGATAAATAGATCAGCAGGATCTGCACTGACAAAGCTGACACCAAATGCTGTCACTAAGAGAGCTGCACAACTAAACAAGAATTTAAGAAGGGAGGCAGCAGCTGGAAGAACTGACAGAGCAGCACACAAGTAAAATGAGGCAGAGAGAGATCATTCAGCTTAATTCCTCTGCCTTTGCTACCTTCCTTCTACACCCAGAAAAAAAAACAAACCTGAGGAATGAGACAGGAGCAAAAACAATTACCATAATTTGCCATAAATCTCCTTCTGGTCCTACTTTCTCTTTCCTATGCCAATGGCATAATGGGCAGTCATCTCCTGAGAGCATTTCCTCTACCAGGTTTTTAGAAGGTGCAGAACAAATATTTTTACTGTGAGGTATGAAATGTGGCTGATGCCCTTTATAAATGAAAATTGTTAAGGGGAGATTTGAGCTTTAGTAGTGCTGGTAATACATAGCATGTGATGCTGTCCAGATGTGGAGAGTGGCTTCTTATTTATTCTTGATCTGTAAAACGTATGAATGATACTAAATACTGCCTGTTTCTGAAGAGATTTATGGCATGAGCTTAATGTGGGCTTCTCAAGAAGGTATGAGAGGAGAACATAAAATGAAACATGGCTGTTTATAATTGAAGAACATTTTCCCAGGGGATCATATCACCATTTTTTTTTAATGAAAATTCAGTCATCTAGATATTTAGTTAGCCCAAGGAAATGTTTTCAGTTATCAATTAAAGGAAGTATGGGTGTTCTGTTGCTTGAAGATGCCATATCTTAAAATGAATCAGGATGCTGGATAATTATCATTTTACTCCTTATTAAATTGCTTTTTTCCCTCCAGCAGTGGCTGTAGCAGCTGTTTAGCCACATTCATTATACTTGTAGAGTAAAAGTTTTTATTTCAACCACAAATACTAGGACTAACATTAGTTTTTTAAAGTTAATTTTTAGCTGGTAGTTGAATACTGAATCAGTAAGAATTTAATCAATTTACTGTTAAGTATCATTTAACATAAAGGCAAATTTCTAAATGTGAGTTAAGTTTGGATAGGACTTAATTATGAAGTTGCTTTTAGTGCTATTGTAAAGATCTGAATTTTTGAGAGTTTACATTAAACATGCAAAATAATTTGCTTGCTTTTTAAAGAAAGTGAATTAGAGAAAAGGATTTGTATATGAACGATGCTTTTTCCTGGACATTAATAAGGCATGGATGAAAAAAAAGTATTTATTGAGCATTCATTCAGAATTTAAGCAATAAGCAATAATAATTAAGCAATAATAATTTTGCAATTTAATTGTGCAAAAAGCACAATTCTGCTATAGATGAGAAGATGTTTCAATGCACTGGTCAAGGTGGGATTTCATTGATATTCACAATTGCAGGATGTTTCAAAACTCAGTGGTCATGGAGTAGTGCGCTCAAATAGTCCTGCAGACAAGTGAAGAGCTACATAACATGCACAAGAAAAAGCACTTAACTGTAACATTTGTGAGTATCTCTGTATGATAAGGACTAAAACAAATTTGTATGCACAGCTTTTGCAGAAGCTGGGTTGTAGTTCCAGTCACTGTCTTCCACATTCGCACGCTGACTCTTGGCCTTCTTTGTCTCAGGTCTCATCCTAAGTCTCCTTATGTGTCTCATAGGGTTTGTAAGTTCTCTTTCTGAATTTTATCTGAAGACATTTCCAAGCAGTTTGTAGATTGAGGACAAGATGTTGAATTGGATGACTACACGCCCTAGATGATGAAGTTAAAGGATGATACGCAACGAATAAGGATTTGAGGAAACGGTGTAACCGTGAGTGCACAATAGGGTATCTTATGGGTTGAGTTTGCATTAAATGCATTTCTGCTTTAGTCCTGAAGTATCACGCTTTTTTACTTAGAAAATTAGAGGCTTTTGAGTAAAGTACAGCTACAAATTATAAACTAATTTGCATTGTTGGAAAAACCAATTGTGAATGAGAATAGCTGAGGTGGGAAGGGATCTCTTGAGATTCTCTAGTCCAAACCGCCTGCACAAAACATGGCCAGCTAGAGCAGAGTACTCAGGACAATGCTCATTCAGGTATTACATTTTTCCAAGCATACAGACTCCATAATCACTTCAGACAATCTGTTTCAGTGTTTGATTACCAGCACAGTGAAAAGGTCTCTTATGTTTAAATAGAATTTCCCCTCTGTCAGATTCAAGCTCCTTGCCTTTTGACCGGTCACTGGGTGCTGCCTAAAGGAGCCTTTCTCCATCTTCTTTCCTTCTTCCATCAGATGTTTACACACAGGTGCATGTTCCCCCAAGCCTTCTCTTCAGGAGAGCTGATCAGGCACAGCTCTGTCTCTCCTCGTATGACAGAAGCTCTAGTCCCTTCATCATCTTTGTAGCCTTTTGCTGGACTTGCTCCACAAAGTCCCTGTCTCTCTTGTACTGGGGAGCCCAGCACTGGACACAGCATTCCTGACCTCGGTGTGTCACTGGTGCTGAGCAAAGGGAATGATTACCTCCCTTGCCCTGCCGGCAGTGCTGGCATGTGCAGCCTGGGAGGCTGCTGGCCACCTTCACTGCAAGGGCCTGATGGTGGCTCATGGTCAGCTTGGCGTCCACCAGCACTCCCAGGGCCATTTTTGCAAAGCTGCTTTGCTGACATTTGCCTGAGCTGTGTCATGGTGCCTGGGGTTATTGTTCCCTGGAGGCAGGATTTCTTTGCTGAAGTTCATGGGACTGACATTAAAAGAACAGATTGTGAGACTCTCTGGAACTGGTTTGTTTCCTAAGGAGAGGTGGACAGAATACATTGAATGTTAGATAAAATGATACGATTAAACCTTGTCATTCCTTCGACTGACAGACCAGGGACTCGTTTGCTGACTGCCAGCATTTGGCTCTCACAGTCAGATGGAAGTTTCTGATTAAGAAGTCTAAGCCTGCAAATGCTGGAAGTCTGTGGGTGCCATTCCATGAGGTGGAATGTGGGAGTGATCCATCTTTGTTAATGCTGGGTCATTTTTAGATGCAAAAATAGTGTGGTTGGGTACCTAACTTTCACCTCCTCTTTCTGCAAGTTTTTTCTTTCAAAAAACTTAAAGAACACTTTTTGGCTGATACATGTTTATATCCAGATAAGCCAAATGTACTGCAGTTTTCCCAAAAACTGCAATCTCGACGTTACAGCTTTCCTGGCATTCACAGCCAGTGCTTGAAGGCAATCTAACATGTTCAGTCCAAGTGAAGGTGTTGTGCATACAATGAAAGACCTCTCATTGTTTTTAACCTTAACTGCAATATAGTATCAAGCAAGTGCAGGCAGGTTTTTCTTTGTGTGTTTTCAGCTTAACTGTAGTTTGAAAACAGATTAACTGAATTGCAATGTAGAGGAGAAGACCAAAAAAAAAAAAAAAAAGAGAAAAGCAGTCAGAAAGGTTATTAATAAGCATCCGCTCAATATTTAAGATCATTATTATGAAAAATATTAAGATACATAGGCATTGTATGCTATAAAAGATTTAAATATGCTAGATCATAGTTGGACCAAATATTTTTCTGAGAATATCTGCTCTCCAAGAAAACTATTTGGCAAGACTGAAAGGTGTCCCTTCTTCAGACTTGCCCAAAGGCACTCAGTATTTCAGTTTGCCTTCTGAAACTGTGATGAAGGAATGCCTTCTACTTAAGGAAGCTCTCATGATGAAAGGGCTCAAAATCACTCAAACTATCTGTAAGCCTTCATTTTAGCTAAAAGTTAATCTAGGACGATGACATGATGCATCTTGAAGACCTTACTTTTGCCTGTCGTGAATAATTTCAGTCAAAATCAGGTTTCTATCTTATGTCACCTTCTGTTTACAATCCTTCCAAAAATTGCACAGCGAGTCCATTGCTGTGTTGACAAGCTAGTTGTGTTTTCTGTTGGGTCTCCCTGAAACAAAATCTATGATAAATCTTTATGTTTCAAGTCTGCTGTAAATGAAAGAATGCATGCACTGCTCACTGTCCCAGGACCAGTGTTGCTGTATGTTGTTTTGAAATGTAACACAATGCCCAAAGAATCAAGATTTCTTGGCATGATAATATATATTCAAAAAAATGTTGGCTGGTGTCAGGACTTGTTTTTAACTGTTTGGAAGGGGCTCAGGGAAGGAGACGGGGAGCATACGGGGGATGGCTATCTTTTCCAGACAGTTGACTGATGCTGTGAAAAACCCAGTTCACGCACAGGAGGCACGACTTCACAGCTCTGCTTTTCACATGTTGCTGTCAGCAAGTCTTTCAGAAAGGATCAGTACAGAAATAGGCAGGTTTGGTGCCCGCCACCGATCCCACCCTAACACCATCTGGCGAAAACAAGAAACCCTGGGAGCAGTTTGTGCAAGTGGGTTTGGCAAATGGCAAATAACCTCACCTGCACTGCCGGCGAAATGCTGCCTGGTGTCATTTTGTCAAAGGGTAATGAAGAAAGGGAAAATATCCTGATACTACAAAAAGTAAATTCTTGGGCAAATGTGCAACCTCATATTTAGATCGAGCTCTTCTTATGCTATGAGTTTTTAATTAAATGAGTTACACAATCCCTAGGCAAAAGCTACTGAGTATTTTCTTTCAAGTTTTGAAATTTTATGTGATTTAGCATTTATTTTCTTTAACTTCATTTCTGTTCACTGAAATACAGGGAATATTTTAGATTCTATTAGTAAGAAATTCTTGACTGTGAAGGTGGTGAGACACTGGAACAGATTGTCCAGAGAAGTTGTGGATGCTCCTGAAAATGTCCAAGGTGAGGCTGGATGCAGCCATGAGCAACCTGGTCCAGTGGAAGATGCCCTGCCCATGGCAGGAGGTTGAAACAAGATAATCTTTTAAAATCCTTTCCAACCCAAACCATTCAATAATTTTGATTCTCATAGGGTTGAGATCAATATGTTTTAGACATCTCTTGCCCTTTTTGGCCAGACCCAGCACAGGCTATGGAGAATTGAATGGGTCTGAAATTCTTTATTGAATGTTTTTGGTCTTTTGTTGTCCCTGAAATTGCAGTCCACAGAACAGGTGTTTGAATGCATTATTTCCTTTGTAAAAGAATGTAAAGCTGTTGGTGCATTTCAGGAAACAGGGCCTTTATATCATCATCATAAAATAGGTTTTAGCAAAAACTTTTTAATAATTAGATATTTCATATTTTCTAAAATTTCATCACCATAATTCATTTTGCTTAACAGAGCAAGCACTAGGATATATAGAGTGAAATTCTTTTACTTTTTCTCTGAGATGAGGAGTTAATCTTTGGACATTAGTTGTGGTTTTATTCTTCTGCTTTCAGATCCACTGATTAATCCAAGCTTAGCTGTAAATTAACATATGACTCATTCTCTAGATAGCAGTTTGGAAGGGGCATCTTTACATGCCTAGCTTGTTACTGTTTCACTTCCTTTTAATATTGTAAATTCTGCCTTCAATATTAAAATAGGCAGACTGTAAGGGAAACATGGTACTTTTTCAGAACCAGTCTTTACCCTAAAAGTCATTTTTGTAAACAGAAGTGTCTGATGATCTTTTAGAAATTTTTTGTAAATTCTGCATTGCATAATCATGGGAATGGTTCTTTCTGTTTTCATATTGCAAATCTTTTGTCCAAATTGTCACTTTATGAGAGGAAATTTTTCAAAGTTCAAGAAAATCAGTAGGCTGGAAAGCAGTAGAAAAGGCACTAGAGGGCAAATAGAATGGGGTTAATTTTTTTTAGTTCTAAATACCCGGTATTGCTGTGTTACTTTTCTGTATCAGTCATATATTACAGTGGAAGAAAAATTAAGCCAAGTGCTTTTGAAAGTAACCCCCTGCTCTTCACAAAATTTAAACTCTCTAATCAGAACAGCAGTTTAAATATTGTAAAGTTTACTGACTTAATCATAAAATGTTGCAATACAGTAGCAAATGCAATCAAGAACCAGGAACTACATCTGATTCCGTGGGAGAGCATGGGATATCAGATGCATTACTTCCTCCAAGAGAAATCTCATACCTGAAAATATTTCTACATGTACTGGGTAAGAGCAGGTTAATTTAAAAATAAATTGTGATTGCTGCATTCCCTGCAGAAAAATTTATAAAATGTCCATGCAGTATTGAAGTTCTTTATAGAATCGCAATATTCTATCTTTTCTCCTATGAAAAAAATTATTTTCCAGATTTTTTTTACATCTCTTGCCTTGCTTAAAAGTCTGTCTGCATGACTTGCTTCTGAAGGTAGCACTTCAACCCTCAAAATCTTAAAACTGTGACCAATTGTATGGTTTATTGTGACTGTGACAATATTTGTTATTTCTCTTTGAGCCACTGCTTCTGAAGTCATGTGAAATTATGAGTTTTCAGCTTTCATTAAGCAATAAAAAAGAAGTTTCTGGTCCTTCATGGTCTGGAGAGAACAGCTTGGAAATGGGACTGGTAACAAGTAAAAAATCAGAAAGCGGGTCAGTCTCTCAGATTGATTTTTCACCCAGCCTTATGTTTTTGTGGAGGGGAGTCTGACTCTCATCTTCTGCCAAGACTGACAATATTGTCAATATTCTGTGATCTCTGGCAGTGTATTTTATCATGTGTATCATCAAGATCAGAGTTTCAAATTTTACACAAAGATAAAACTGTTGGTAGACAAAGTGATGGTAGAAATATGGAAAAAAGTGAATACTTTGAAAAGTAATTCTGTGTGTGTGCAAGAGCTTCTGTTTTCAAATGTGCCCTGAAAGTTCCTTTTCTTCTGGGTTATTTATCTCTACATATGTAATTGTGGGTGTACATATAAGCATGCATTATATATATATATAAATAATAATACATATAATACATATAAATACACATATATGTATGTATGTCTGTGGTTGTACACACAACTGGTCTTGCAAGAGACAAACCTGCACAGTCCTGGATAAGGCTGTATGGAGTTTAACTCAAGACCTTTAATTGCTCAGACACTTTGAGATTCCTGTCCTTTAGCTTGGTTTCACATAATACATCCAAACTTGTCTCCTCCAGCCAGGAGAGAAAAGTATAGGGCAAAGTTTTGCTATAATTATAGATGTAATAAACCATTTTTATATTTCTTCAGGAGCAGTTAACTGAGAACACCCAAAAGCTTAGATCCAGCAATCTACTATTTTGAGATTGCCCAGAACAAGTTAATGTTAGGTTTAGTGCTTTGTAATTTAACTATAGAAGTGCACCTAAAATGTTTAGATTGAGTTTTGCAGGCCTTAAGAAGATTTGCTTCTTGATTTGTATTTATATTAAAGTGTGTTTAATAATTTGCTGTTAGGTGCACGAAACTACAGCTACAATTGCAGGTTAGCTAATAGTAGTTGATAGTGTCTTTGTTTTTTCTCTGGGCTTTAGTGAGAAACCTTTTTCTCTGGGTTTTAGAGATTCTGTACTGCAATCTTAGCCTGATCTTAATGAGATCCAGCCAGGAGTTAAAAGAGCACTATCCCCTGCGTGCACACACACACACATGCTCCAGAAGTACTGATATGGTTGTTTTATTGCTCAAAGCAGGGACTTGGGAAGCTGCTGCAGCCTCTGGGAGCTGGGGGTTGTTGTGTGGGGCTGGTGAAAGGTAACCAAGACAAGACTGACTGTGGCCACCAGGCTTCAGAATACAAACCAAAGTGGGCTAAAAACCTGAGCTTTCAGCTAATTCTAGAGAAAAACATCTGTCTATAGTGCAAGACTAATCTGACAGTCCCCACCAGTAACAACCCTGCCTTCAGCCCTGGCTTAAGAGGACTCAGTCCTGCTCCTAGAGGAAGGATCCCACCTGTGGAAGCAAACAGCCCTGATACATCCACAGCTGTCTCACCTTGTACAACAGAAGTGTAAGTTATCTAATAAATAATCACTGAATTGCATTTATTTGCACATGGAAAGAGAGCAGAGGAAGAGGCAGGGGAACATTAACTGTTATGTTTTTTGTTGTAAATGGTACAGAAATGTGAGTCACGCCTGAGCAGCTCATTCATGAGGCTGCTCTCAGTTTGATGTGGACATCTGACTGGTTTGAACCGAGGGCTATCCCTCAGCCAGCCTCCAGCTGTTAAATTTAACTCTCCTGCTTGGAAACCTGGCTATCTGAATGTGTCTTTCTACACAAGAGGATCAGACTGGATGGAGTGCATGGCATAAACTTGCTTCATCTGCCTGTGGGTGCCTTTCAGACAGGTGACACTGAAGAGGAAACTGGTTTCCACAGATCCAGGGAGGCAGAAAAAAAATGGAAAGAATGAATGAACTCAGGATGAAGGCCTGAGTGTCTTTGACTACATCTTACCATATTAAGTAGAGAAGAGTTTATACCACTGAAAAAACCAACCCAAAACCAAAACTTAAAAAAAATCCCAAAAGCAAACAAACAAAACCAAAACAAAAAAAAAAACCGAAGAAAAAGTAGAAGGAAACATGTTTAAACAGCTAAGGGTGAGTCAGCATACTGGAAGCTAATGCACATGACTGATGAGATTATCTGTAAATCTCTTTTTCCACTTTCCCCCTCTTTCCCTAAATTACAGTTTAATGACTCTGCTTTTTAAAGCTTGTTGCTTTCCTGAAGCCCAAAATCTCCCTCTGTCCTGTGGAGAGATCAGCTCCCTTCTCCTGCAAGGCACAGAGCTACATGCCCATAGGCTGGGAACACATTTTAAAGCCCCAAAAAATTGTTAAAGCTCATCTGCTAATTATTAGCTTCAGGAGAAAATAACTTTGATTTCATAGTAAGTATTTTCAAGGCCATTTTTTTAACCTTGCACAGAAAGGATATTCAATACCTTCAATTGTGAGTGTGTAAGTGAGAATACTGCAGGGCCTGGATTTGTAGCATCTGCTGAGGCACCAAATGCCAAGGATAACCACACTTCTAATTGAGAAGCGCCATCATTAATTCAGGTATCTCATGTAATTAAGGGTAATTAATAATCATCATTAGTTAAGGTATAAATTAGTTGGGGTGAATGCAACAGTAAGGCTAGGCTCTGGTGGATCTGATTTCTCTGTGTAATGAAGGAAAGGAGTCTCAAGAAGTTCTCCAGCTCCCATCCAAAGATCTCCTGTAATGTACCTTGCACAGTTACCAATGCCTAAACCCCTCACAAACCCCACACATCCCTAATTCAGGATGTCAGGCCAGCATCTTTCACAATTGTTAATCTTTTACTAGGGAGGTGGGGAGCTGGGATTTTGGTTTTTTTTTCCTTGCTTCTTCAGAATAGCAATACTTGCTAGAATGGCTGGAAGCACATGCACTGGCAAGCCTGGTGTGCTAATCCTCCTGGGATGCCCAACTCCCTCATTTCCTGAGTACATGGTGTTCATAAGCGTAGGTTGACTGTGATGCAACTCCAGCCAACACCCTCAGTGTTTCACAGTCTTGACATAACTTGATTCCAGGAATGACTAGAGCCAAATCTGCTTTAACTTTTCTCCTTCCTTGTGTGCACTTACTTCAATTTTGTGTCTGTGATCCAAGTTTGTATATTCAAACCACTGCTCAGGAGAGGAAGGTGTGGCTTTCTGCTTTGTTCCTCCAGCGAGCCTTGAAACAGGAACAGGGAGAAGGCAAAGTTTCTCTTCCTTTAAAGAAGTACACTAATTCAAAGCTAGGTGCTTGCTAATGTTTATCAGCCCATTCAAACTAATCTCCTACAACTGCTTTCAGGTTTAGAACCTTGTTCTTGGGCACCAATGAAAATTTCCAGTGAGGGAAACCTAAACATTATTAAGCCTTTAAATAAGGTGCTTAAATGAGTGGCCCCACTTCTGTGAACACTCAAGGTTCAGTATAAATGTTTGAAACAGTGGTAGCTGCTGCAGGTTTAGCATTGTGTTAAACAAAACAAAAAAAACCAAAAACCAAAACAAAACCCAAGAACCACCATGACTGCCCTTTTCTGAAACCCTGTTTGTGCCTGCAAGGCACAAAATGCTGGTTCCTGTTCACCCCCAAGCAAAGGGTAATAGCGGATGTTGTGTTACTTTAATCTCACTGATGACTATTTTTACAAAACAGGCTACAGTACATTTACTAGTACATGATGGAAGGGCATAAATAATTTAAATAACAGTTGTCAAAATAAATGAGCAAAGTGCATTTTGTGATAAATTACACTTGATTTTTTAATGTGTTTCTCACTTAGTTGGAAAATTCAGTAATTTGCAGTGGATCTCCCAATCTTTAAAGTGAATTAGCAAGCCTCTTCTCTCTTAGCCATAATTTAAACCTTAACTAGAAAGGAATTATTTAGTATTATTTTGGCAAAGGTTCCTCCTTAATATTCTTTTACAGCCATAGCCTTACAGTGTAATGTAAGTTATGTATGTATCCCAAGGACTTAGATTTTAGAGCTGAGAGCTGACTATGGACAGTAAAGAATTTCAGCTAGCATAAATATATAATTGTTCTAAATAGAATTTTAACAACAGTTGATATCACTGACTGCTTCATTCCTTCCATTGGCATGCAGATGCCAACCAAATTCATAGTGGCTTAAGGAGTGTGTAATGGGAAGTTGCTTTGTAGACGTGCAATACCAACATTAATGTAAACACAGAGCATACATCTACTTAATTTGCCTACTTGCTTGTTTTTAGATAAACATAAATGGTAGAAGTCTGTTGTCACCAGTCTATTTTTCAACATTTGTATGCACCTGTGCTTGATCTCCTTTATATTTGGGGTTGTTTTTTTCTCTTCCTCTCTCATGAAACTAAAGGAGGTTGACACAGTTGAGCATCTCTGCAAATCAGAAATGAAATCCTTTTTCACTACCATTCTGTGGGTGTCTATGATGGATTTTGTTTTGAGACTGGCTTTAAAGAGAAAAAATGGCAGACAACTTAAAAAAATGACAGTAGGTTTCAGGTGCACTAGTAACAATCAAAGTATTTTTTAAAGCGTTTAGCTTGCATGGGCTAGTTATGGAGATGAGAGTATGTTTTTAAATTAATTGTCCCTGGTTAAGTTTTACTGTGAGTCCATTTTAGTCTTACCTTGAAATCAAAGAGGAAATTTCCTATGTGTTACTCAGACAAAACAGAAGGACTTAAATACAGACTTTCAGAGGTAAGTCTAGCATGCATCGTGACACACCAAGGATAAGCTGGAAGAGTGAAAAATATTTTTGTTTGGATCTGCTGACAAAGTGGGTGTACACAGTAATCAGTGCCAATACAGAGAGACAAGATAAATATCTGATATCCAGATAGACAGGTGTCAATAAGAGGCAGATTTGATTGTCTATACAAAGTGCAGTCTTCATGCCATAGGCCCAGATGTCATATTCAGAGGTATTTTTGTCTTTCTTCTGGACTTTCCATCTTAGCCATCAGTGACTCAAATTGGGGCATATCATTAGCATTAGAAAAACCTTTGTCTGAGGGAATAAACCTCTAGAAGTACAAAAGGAATATTCTCCAATCTAGATATCCTACCTTGAAATTGAATTTAATGTTTCTACTGGAATGAGACTGGCTGTTTACATAATTTGATTTCACATTCAATATTAAGTTTGCAGACAGTTCCAAATGTGTAACATGGGGAAAGGGTGTTGGATGGCATTAGAAAGCAGCTTCTGGCTGTTCTCTGATGCAGTACAGGGGATGCTTTTAGATCCCCCAGAGTTGCTGGAGAATTTGCTATATCCTCATTCATAGTGTCGGCGTATGAACTGATGCCTTATGAAGGCTGACCCAGAACAGAGAGAGACTAGATGGAGCTAAAGAATAAAGTAGGTATTTATTAGAAGGCTTCAGTGGATACACCGTGGGCAGCAGAAGAGTCCAGCCAGGGCTACACCCAAGATGAGCCCAAAATGGTCACAACATGGATGACCAGTCACGGGGTCTCATGCTTTTATGAGTTCTGCTCCATTTGCATCTTGGAGTTAATTGTCCAATTACAGCTTTATGAAGTCCCATCCTTCCATGAAGTCCCATCCTTTTTGTTTTTCTCTCTTCAGTACACGTTGTTTATGCTCTTGGGCCTGAGATCTGGATCATTTATCCTTGGTCCCCAGCTAGAGAAGGAATTGTTTTGTCTCCCCACTCTGTGAAGAGAGCTCACCATCCCTTAATATGAAGCACAGACCCACACACTAAAGCAATACAGAATCTGAAAAATATACAAGCTAAAACCTGAGGCATCAGTACAAAGACAGTTCTGTGTGTTTGTTTTGTCCCTTCCATTAAGCAAGTGCTATGGCATGGGGAGATTTTAAGTCCAAGATTATAAAGTCCAAAAAACTAAGAGGATTGAGAGCTACTCTCTGTTTAGGATGGATATGCTTCTGGGTGAAGAAAGCTCCATTATTACCAGTCAGACTAGAATGAGGTAATTTGCTGTGCAGTCATAGCAGGACATTTAACTGCTGGCTGATAGCTGGTATCAGACCTTTACAGATTTTTATGTAGAGAAAAGAGAGGTCCAACAATCAAGGAACCTGCATGGTATTAATGGGCAAACTGGTCAACAGGGCACAACTTCTATTCCAGTCTTCCAAATCCTTTGTCTGGTCCTTAAAATCTCAAATAAAATGTTACCACAATTTATAGCCAGCACTAGAGTTAACAGTGATTTATTATAACTTGGTATTTAAGCAGGTAATCTTGGTCATTCCCAACAAAGTCAGTAATTCTGCTGCCATGCAGAGATATAAGCACCAGGCAAGCTACTATCAGAAACCTCAATTTCAGGGAGACTGTTTTTCACCTTTGTAGTGGTTGTCATGGTCTTCAAAAGGCAAAATTCCCAAATGAATTCTGTCTCTCACAATAACTCCTATAAAACATTTTTAGAGTGTGCTATTACACATCAGTATGTAAGAATGGCACTGCGTTACTCAAAAAAATCTGTTCCGTGTGTCTTCAGATCTATGCACTGAGCCTTGGTCAACTAGAATAGTTTTGTTGCTTTCCCCCCCTTAGCTCTGTAGATGCAGCACAGCTCACAGTTCATTTTCTCAAGTGTTAACTGAGATTATGGTTGGACAGGTCAGGCCATTGGATTAGATGATCACTGTAGGTCCCCTCCAACTGAATTATGCTTTCAGTGAAAACCTTGCTCTTCTGCATCACTAAATCAAATTTTGAGGTTCCATCTATCTGCAGGTATGTCCCAGATTTCTTGGTGTTCCCACTGTAGCCAGCAATAAGGATCTCCTGAGAGCAATCAGGTTTAGTGCTGGGGACCAGAGGCAGGGCCTGGCTCTGCACTGTGTAGACAGTCTGCAGACATAAATAGTTAACAGCAGTAGGTGTCTAAAAATAGTTGAATGAATCTGGGCCACACTTTCATTTGCAAGACCTTTGCTGGTACAGCAGCCCAAAAATACCAAGTGTGGTAGGTAGACTTTGAGTTGCATGTCTTACATAATATAAGTAGCTAATGTTGTGTAATGGGGAACAGATATTTTAAACAATCAGCTGCTGTGAACTTTAGTGGTGCTTCTGTCCTGGGCTTTGGTTTCAAAATTGAACCAGATCCTACCACAGATTTTAAAGACCATTTGGAGAGATCCAATTGAACTTTTGGCTGTCAGAACACCTTAGTTTTAGTAGAAAAGGTTATCAAGCTTTCCAAAAACCTCGTAGAGGCTGCTGCAAATGTTTTGAAAACCGAGTGTCGGAATAGGGGGCAAAACCATGGTCTCAAAACAGTTTTTCATGTTGGATCAGGTGAACTGGAGCTGTGCAAAGATATTAGCCACTCAGTCCTGAGCTAATATCCTAGTCACTTGTCCTGCGGGCAGTCTGCTCTGGGAATAGAGGTCGTCTTCTTTAAAGGTCATTGCAAATGATATCTTGGCATGGTGGTATGGATGAGTTGCTGGAGTTGTAGAATGTAGGTATTTAGTCCTAATCTAATCACTTGTGGTTATTTTATATATATGTAGTCATGTTCAGCAGATTTTATGTGATGTATATGTGTGTGTGTGTGTGTGTGTATATATATGTTTCCTGTGACATTTTAGCTAGAGATACTGTAGACATGTAGCCTGTCTAGATTCTAGACACAGAACCTGTCTATATTTTGCATTTATTGTGCAAAAATGTTTTTAAAGTGCTGTGCATGCTTCTGAGCACCTCATGCTGTCACAGCAGAGATGATGGCTGTCTAGTGATAGACACAGTGAACTCCTTTGTTCATGGGCAAATGAATATGTGATTGTGCAGTTGGTTTGTAAAGCACACCTGGATGAACAGCACTTGATAGAAGCAAGATAATCACTGTTCATTAAAATTTGTTTTAAGGTCATGTACCTATATAGACTTTCATTTCTGTGTATTCTACTCCAAATCAGTATCATTAATGAAACTGAATAATTTGCTGTTAGCTGGCAACGTGTTTTCTGAGTAGCTAATTTTAAATATCAGGACTGTAACTGCAGTGCATATTTTCCCCACGTAATTTCTTTAGAAATGGCACATACCCCATTTGTCTAATCTCTACTTCTGTGGTTACAAAATAGCCAGGTTACATAAAAACAACTAAATTACATATTTGCATACAATACTGCTGTGGCTCTGCAGAAGCCATTTTGGGCTGTTCAATGCTTACAGTTTTTTTCATTGAAAGGGCTTGTTATTTCACCAGCAGCACTGCAGAGTTGTTCCAGTCTTTGCTTGGAAACATTTTTTTCATCATTCTACTCCAACTGCTGCATACGAAGTAAATAATATTTAGTAAAATAAGTAATAAAATACAATAAACCAAAGTACTGCTAATGTAGTTCTTTCTGCCATTTAAACCTATGGGATTTTTGTAAGTTGGATTTCAGAGTCTTTGGGCAGAAACCAGCCTTTATTTAAGAGTTTGAATAGCACAGTGGGACCCCAATTCATGGCTGTGCATTGACAAAGTAACACTACTAAAAATAGTTTGCAGAGTTGGGCCCTCCAGTAGCAAAAGAAAAGTCAGAGAATGCATAATTTGAAGAAATGCTCTGGCTGTTGCCGGTGGGTCTGCTGTCCCTATTGTTATTTAAAACCAGAATTAGCTGTGCCTGTTATCTACAGCACAGTCTATCCGTTTGGGCCTGCTGGCTTCATTCTTTATCACCTTTCTAAATCTAGTTAAACATCTATGTTCTTTGAGAGACCATAGTCAGCATTTGGGGAGACACAAGCCAGGACTGCAAGTTGAGAAGACTCTGATTGCAGAGCTGGCTGAGAGGCTGCTGCGCTGCCTGTGGCCGTTCCTCCCGCTCCCTGCCAGGACTGCTGTAGCTGTGGTGGAGCTCTGAGGCAGATCTGGGAAGTAAATTGGTTTAAAGCCTTGGTCCAGCTTTTCTGATGGGCTTATTTCACAGGTCCATTGTATTGTGCAGCAGCGTTGGGCCAGCAGGAGGGCAGTGGAGGAAGGGGAGGAAAGGCTGGAGAACTGTCTCTGCCTGCCACTGAGTGATTCATCACATGGAACTGTGCTCCCAGTATTGTGTGCATGCTGGAAGCACAGCCATGGTCTTCAGACCGCAGGCAGGAGGCAAATCTCTTTCCATTGCTTGAAGGTGCAAAAAGAAAGCTGGTTTAGCAGTGAACAGAATGACTCCCATCAGGCACCCCCAAGGAACACTGAATGTGTACACTCTTAACAGCAGAGACACCAAAATGCCATGAGGAGTTTGCATAGGTAGGGATACTCCCAGCCTTGGCATTACATAAACCATGTTCTTTAGCATAAAAAACTAGAACACACATAAAAACTTGTTTTCTAGGAGGGAAGGGTAGCTATTGATCCCCTTTTTTAAATACCAGATTCAGAAGTCTTACCTCTTTACCAGCGATTTCACAGGTTGAAATTGTGATGAAATTCTTGAGACTGAATCAGAAGCAAAAAGGCTTTTTTAAAAGCTGTTTTTCCTTTCTACATAAAGCCATTAGTATCTGCAAGAGGAAAATCTGGGATGGATTTGTAGCAGTGGATTTAGAAGTGCTTCCTGGAGTGGCCTGGTCTGTGTAATAGCAATGAAGAATAGTCATATGCAATGAAGAAACATATACCTTTCATCTATGTCAGAAGATTTAATTTCCTGAGACATTAGAATGACTTTCTCATTTGGAATCTGGGCCCAGAGGTTAGACAAAAGTTGTTGGCAGGCAGTGCCCAATGATCACAGAGACGTCTCCTGGAAGCTCCTTTAAGGCCACAGATACAGTAATCTCATGGGATTCTCTAACCAGAGAAAACTGGAAAAAACAGGGAGCCCCGAGCTGCAGCAGCATGTTGTAGTTACACCCTAGTGAGGTGAGATCATTTCTCTTTGTAATCTCAGAATAGAAAGCAGAAGCTGAACGATAGTCTCATTAAGAAGTTGATATTTAACGCATTTACAGCTCTCCCAGTTCCCGTACCCTTCAGGGCCAAACTCCAGAATCCTCAAATCTGAAGCTTTTCCAGAAAAAACCCTTTTATTAGTAGGGCAAACTGGTTATTCCTGAACATCTCACACTGTTTTTCTGATAAGGCTGCCGTTCAGTTTTGCATTCTCTGCAACACCACAGCTTCCTTTTTATGTCCATTTAGACATTTTATGAGTACAGGGTTTAAATAGTGGCTCTTCAGGAACCTAGGGCATGGATCCTCCTAACTAACATCTTAGCCAACCAGTCCCAGCATCTATTTCTTCATGATTCTCCCAGCCTTGTCCAGCCTAAGTGGGGATGAGCACCAAATAAAAAATCCTTGAAGGGTGTGTTAGAGGTGATGGAGAACAAGTTAAAAAAAGGCTTAGCAAAAGTTGTTCTGGTTGTGTTTATTCTTGGGCAGTGTGCGATGGTGGCTGGGCTTGTGAAACAAATTTGACAGTGTGGCTACCTGAGCCAGGTGCCAGTGAGGCCCCTGGAAGATGGCCATTCTCTCATGAATGCTGAGCACGTGTTGCTTGCTCCTCTCCTCTGGCAGGGCACTGCCCTGCGTTTGCCACGGGGCGAGGGCACGCGGGCGGGCGCAGCAGAGCATCTGTTCTGCTGCACATCCAGACGCCCGTTCCCTCGCAGTGCTGTGTTCACAGAGGCATGCCCTTAATTACCCTAAATAGACAAATGCATGATGCAGACTGCAAATTCCAGACATATGGACATGCCAGAAGTTTTGTGTCTCTTGTGGGTGAGGCTTTAGAAATGTCTTGAGGGGTTACCAAAACTTGTTGCTAGCCCAGGTCTGCTTTTGAATGATATGTCAGCACTTGTTTAAGATAAATATTGAAAGACTTGTAGGCATCATCAGAGAAAATTTTCACAAGTAACTTGGCAATCAAAGTCTTGTTGATTTTAATGAGACTTTGGTGTGCAAATTTCTTGGGGGTTTTTGAATATCTTGTCCATCTTCTTTCTAGCCAAAATCTGTTTTATGCTCCAGTGGCAGAAATCCTTCCTTCCTTTCTTCCTTCCTTGAAGCAAAAATTTAATTGGGATGCTTACTGTTCTGGCACTGAGAGAGAACTACCACAGCCCATTGCATATTTTTCCCTGAGTTTTGAGGCACGAAAGTTTGTCTGCACATGAATTGTGATAAACTGTTTGGCCTGAGATAAAATGATAGAACTTTTCCAGTTACAAGTACTTATGAACCTAATTTCCTACCACAGCTAAAATATGAAATGTGTTTAATAACAAACAAACCACTATTTTTGTTTACTCAAATTTTATTTCTCTATGTGAATTTCTTTTCATTTGTTCATATATTCCAAGTGGAAATGAAAAGAAATCAGTGGCAAATCGAAACAATTTGGCAGCACAGGCACAATAAATTATCCAGCTACAAAATGATACCAATAGTGCTGAGTAAATAATTCCTCTACAAAACTATAGTATTTTGTGGATTTTTTGCAGGAAACATCTCATTATCACAGTTATGTGTATGAATTTTTAAGATTATTTGGTGTGTAATTTCCTTGACAAATTCCAATATCCAAGACCTCAAAAGAATTTAGGGCTCTTATCCATCACCAGAATCTATACTGTTCTTGATATCAGAAGTGTAAGCATTAAATGTGCTAATCCTGAACTTTGTGGTACCTACACTTCACATGCTAATTGGAAATTGTAACAATCAAATTAGGCATGAAGTTGCAATTCCTGTCACCTCTTGTTTGCCATTTAATTGGTGGATAACTACTCTGAGCTCATCATTCAGCTTTCTTGGTAATCAGAGAAGAGAGGAGCTGCCAAGGAATCATTTATCCAATATGACAAGTAGGTAGGTGGGTCACTCTTCGAAGGGCCCTGTCTTTCTCCACTGCTTGTGGAAGAAGCCCAGTAAGGGGGTAGTAGAATAACAGTGTAGGCTGGTTGCCTGTCTAGGACAGGTGGAATGAGTTTGTTCAGCCACCACACAAACTTCAGAGCCAAGTGAGCTGGTGCTCTGCACAGCAAATTGCTTCTCAGCTCAGCACAGGCAGGGATGGACTTTCCCATCCCACTCCTGTCTGTGTTTCGTTTTTAATCTAGGGTTTCAGTCTGCAATTATGCGTGGAAATACCCAGCTGGCTTTAATCAGACTATCTGCAGAAGTTAAAGTGAATCATCTCAGAAATCCACACAAGCTTTATTTATTTACATCTCTAACCTTTAAGACAAGCTTCCAGGTGGGAGAGAGATATGCTGTATGTCTTTTTTTTAATGCCATTCCAGTTTGTGCAGAGCAATTACATATTTATTTAACTAGACAGCAAAGGGAAGTCTAGTGAGCTGTGATATGGCAGATAAGGTCTTTGCCTTAACCACTGAGATGCTGCTCTGCTGCATATTTCACTTTCTTGCATCCATCAGTGCATACTGTTATGTTCTACAAGACAAAGAATCTGAATGATGAATGAAAGTATTTTTTCTGGTATGACATTTAGCCCCAAACCCTTATCTTTAAAGTGTAGCAGTGCCCTTCTGTCTGACTTCTAAAGGTCAATTTCTACCTGGTATTGAATTATTTTCTACCACAAAGTACATTGATCCCATCCTTGATTTACACTGGGTATGCCTCTGCTACAGCACCTGAGAGTGTGTCCCAGCCCTGGGCGCTGGATGGCCAGTGATGGTAGCACATGAGGATGAGGATGGGGACTGATCATCTTCCTGGGCCTGAGCTTCCTTGGGAAGGCAGACATGGCAATGTGGAGAATTCCAGCAGGTCCTGCAAACTGTCCCACAGGACATGGTTGATACCATTTTGTTGGCAAAGGGAGAGATTACACAACATTTTGCTTGGGATGGCAGCAGCCACACAGAGCATCATCTCCACAGCATATGGTGTGGTCTGTCACCGTTTGTATACGTTTCTGTGCAATTGTCTTTTCAGGAACATGTGCAGGATTCAAAAAGAGACAGAAGAATATGCAGGTGCTTTGGATAGCCTCCAAATTAAAATGATAGAAAATGGGCAAATCAGAGTGAAGCACAACTTACAACGAATCAAAGAATCCCTCTGCTGAACAGGAACTCTCCAAAACCCTGAAAGACTGAATAGCTGATGCGTTCTGAACACTGGCTTTGTTTTATACACATCAGGCTTCCATGACTGACTTCTTTGCTTGGCTCTGTGGTCAATACAGCCCACATAATTTCAGCACTTATAGACTTCATGCATGACTTAAGAACTTCTTTGATGCAAACTGCCCATCCTTTGTTTATCAAGCCCTTCTGCCAAGGCAGCATTACTGGTATTTAGGATCTCCTTTGGGAATACATCCAGATACAGTCTTGGTAATCACCACGGGGATTCTTCAAATGTGGTAACTCATTTTGATCACTGTCCAGCTGTTTAGACAAAGACATGAAGTCCAGTGTGCAGAGGGAGAGCCCACTCTGTTGCCTTGACACAGCATCAGTTGTGGGGTAGAAGAGAATCCCTGCCTTGGATAGGACCTGCCCTCACTGCAGCTCTCCCTGAGCTTGATCTGCAGCTGGGAGAAGGAGACCAGGTGCCTTCTATTTGATTTTATTTTTAAAACAGTAGAGGCATATGCAACATCCTATTTGTTGTGTAGACCTTTCTGAGGATGCCTGGGAAGACTTGGTCACAATCAGATTGATGAGGCTAAAATAGCAGCTGCTTTTCTCTTATACAGCCCAGTGGTTGTGGAGGGCCATGATGGATTGTTAACATTAATGGTCCAGCAACTTCACTTTCAGATGACAATAAGTAAAGTACAATTTTGAGATAAAATCAGACTTTGGGCCAGATTAGGAGAAGGCATCATTGGCATTCTGGAGTATGTATTCCAGAAGCTTCCTCACACCCCCTTTCCTCGAGCCCCACATGGCTCTGACAGCCTGAAGCATTATTGCTGGAGACAGGAGCTGGACAGACAGCACCACTGCAGCCTTGTAATTCTCTTTGTACTTAACTAGGAACTGTAAAATAAGGCCATGTCTTCTCACTGAGGTATTTTGAAATTCAGGCATTTTTGGTGACATGTTTAAGCACTGTGCCCTTGAGAATAGCAATAATTATTTTCCAGATGGAGGTTGGACATTGTGCATTTAATGAGATGGTGGGGCACATGCTGAACTGCAAGAATGAAGCAAGTACCAAATGGTACCAAATTGGTCTTTGTCTGCATTCTGTCTGTTTGGTGCTCAGAGCAGTGCAAGGGTGCTGGAGAAAACAGTGATAACACGATGTGATAATACAGGTAAAGGGTATATATTGATTAATTCCTGCAAAAAGCTAAACAAATGTACTTGTTCAGCTAACTAAGGGGTGGGAACTGGTTTTGTAGGTTTCATGATGTATTTTTGTTTTGTTGTATGGTAAATGTGTGTGTGCATGTGTGCAGTCCTTTGGTGGTTTTAGTGGGTATAATTTCCCTTTTTGCTTGGTTAGTCACAGAATGGAAATTTTCATTTCAGGGAATCTCACAGTGAATATCTCCCTAAAGGTGGATAGTTTGTTCCACCTATTAATCCTGCATAAGCTCTGCATAACCAGTGAGGGATTTGTAGCTCCAGAGAGTTTCCAAACCCTTTTGCTATAATATTTCCATTTTTCCAGTGAAATCTTTAGTTTCATCTGATTGTGTTTCTTAACTTAGTGTATATTTTACTGAGAATCCAAAAGCAAGTAATAGGATTATATAATGCACAGAACTGATAATGCACAGAATAATTCTCAAATGCTGCTGCATGCATCTGAGCAGGGTAGGCTTGAAAGTGTGCTGCAGAATCTGCACAAAAAATGCAAATACAGGTTCCAGCTGGTGATCAGAGCAGCCACCAAACCACTGGGGACTCTGTGGTTAAGCACCTTAACGTGCATGCTGAAGATACCATTAAAGGCTTTGTCTTCTTTGAGTTCACTCAGTTTGTGCAGTTCCTGGAGCTTCATTTTAAAACCCAGGTGAAAGCAATAGATATGCAAAGGCTCACAATGCAGTGCAGGTGGCTGTACAGAGGTGGGGAATGCCATTCATCTGTGACAGCCTTTTTCACTTCCTGCAGAGCACCCCAGAAGAATTTGGGAGACCAAGAACTGATTACAGCCAGGCAGTGAGAGAGATGCATGATAAGGAATAAAGTCAGCAATCTTTTTCAAAGTCAGTATGCATTTTCAGTTTCAGACACCACCAGATAAGACTATTGGACACCTTAGCATCACATTCCTTTAAATCTTTGCTTGCTACAATTGGAGTTTCTTGAGCAGAATGCTTCAGGACAGCCAATTCACTGTTCACAGTGGTAGGTAGCTGTGCAGTAGATCAAGAGACTTTTTTGAAAGAACCCATAAGCATTAAGGAAGCAGTTGCATATAATTTTTCAAAATATTTTTACTGCTTGTTAGTTCAAGGATATCATAAGAATCTGTTGAATGCAAGTGTTTTTCTGTTTTCTTTGAATGTTTGCAGCAGCAGGTGGGTGGTGGGGTGTATGAAGTATCTTGAGTTGAGATGAATGAACCACTTCGAAAGAAGAAAGACTCTCTCCTAGGATTTTTCCTGATTTTTGAACCAAACTTCTAAGCTTGGGAAATTTTCACAAGCTGGTTAGGCACAGGCATAGAAAGGACATAATCTCTTTGGACAGATTTTTGTCCTGAGGTTTTCAGATTACACTGTAAAATCAAGTTCAGAAGATGTAAAAGTCTTTTAAGATATTTTTCAAAACAAGGCTAGAGTGTGAGCTCAAGCGCTTTAGAGAGTTGTCCACCAATAACTCTGATTTTTGAAGGAAAGGGCAAAGAACCAAAATTCCTGCATAAATCATCTGTACACAGAATCAATGTGTGTCCTCATTTTGTTTAACCTAGTAAAGTTGCTGAGAGATTTGCTTTGGTAAGGAAGCTGGGGTTGTGTGTGACTCATAAAGAGACTCTTGGCTAATCGGACTATTTGATGGCTTTGAATAGCTTAGCAAAACACATTTTGGACAACTAAATTTTCAACCCATTCTGTGTGAACCAACTGTGTTCCACAGAGCAGCTGCAATAACCTCTGACTAATTGTCTTTTCAGAAGGTTACCTGCTGGGAGCATCTGCCACGACATCCATTCTCCCAGAAATGTTTCATCTCAGAATGCTGAAGGCTGGAGGGCCCAGCATCACAGGCAAGAAGGGAGTTGTCTCTTGAGACAGAACAGAGAGGATGGGGTTTGCCTGACCTTGTTGAATGTTCATCATCTGTCTTCAAACTCTGAGAGTCCTGTCTAAACTACTTTGGAAGGCAGCCTGAAGCCTTCCTTGAGATGAGATGTGCCATTGATCTGGACAGCACATCTGGGAGTGAGCCAGGATCCCACGTACCCACGTACTCGCTGTGTGATTTCAGGCTGTGCCAAGCTGTGCTCCAGCTGCCCCCTCCAAGCCCTTGTCTGGGCCTGGGACACTCAGAGAGCAGTGTAGCAATACATAAATAACACCAAGGAGTTTATTGCTTGTAATGTCATTCTCTTCCCTAGATCTCATGCGGGAATATTTATTCAGGAGCGTATTTACGGTAATGGTATCAACAGATATTAAAGCTCTATCCAGGAGGATTAAGAGTACCTGCTTATGGGAGCAAGTTGTCCAGAAGCAGAAAAAGAAACCTTGAATTTATCCTTGCAGAAATAGCAATTAATATGTCAGTTGCTGTTTGTTTTAAAGACTCTGCTCTTGGAGTCTTGTGATGATACATCAATGTCCCTGATCATTTCAACAAAAAATGTCTTGTTCCATGGTTGGGTTTTATAGTTAATGGCAAATATCTCCTAACTGTCCCCTAAAAAAGTGGGTGCAAAGGGAAGACAACATTTGATTCTACGTATTTTTAGCCTTTATAGTTATTTTGCATGGACTCATTAAAGAATATCAGACACTTAGGATGAGGATTACTATGTTAGATGCTCTAGGTGTTGTACTAACAGACCCACTTTTTTCTGTCAAAGGTACTCCAAAATCAAAATCTTGGTTTCTGGCTTGGCAACCAAATTAAAAAATCAAAGTAAGAAGAGACTTCCTTCATTTCCCCCTTATTATATCCCCTTGTGGTGGATATTTTTCCACCATATTGACAATTGCATTTGACAAACAACATTAATTTACCTTCAAGACTGTATCAGCTACAAGATTTTAGGGAAGAGGGGGAAATCAGGCAAGTCGGACTAAGACGATTGGTTGGGAATCAAAACAAAATTGGCAGCTTTATCAAAAAGCATCCACATGTCTGTATTCTCTCGGCTGTTGCATTCAGTCCCTAGATGAATGTGCCACTGTTAAACACAGGCTGCTGGGCTGTGGCAGTGCCTCTGCAGCCCTGAGGCTTGACTGGCAGCCTGTGCAAGCCGGGGCTGCTCTGATGAGGGCAGGGGTCGGGTCGGTGGGGGGATGGAGCGGGCTGGGGGCAGTGCTTTGCCACCCACCCGCTGCTGCTGGCTCCAGCTGGCTCCACACGTGCAATTGTTTGAGGTAACCTTGGATCTCTGGCATTGTTGACTCTGGTTATCAGTTAGGTAATGAGGATGTGCAGCAGTAGCTGCATTTACCTGCAGGTTAAAAGAACCAGTGGTGTTCTCCACCCAGAGCAGGAATGGGATGGCTTTGTGATAGAGTGAATCCAAATGCAGGCACCACTTCATTGGTAAAGTACATGGTAAATGGTTCCTGTCCCTGCCAAGGCTGCCCCCATGGCAGCACTTCCCAGCCCCTGCCAATTCTCCTTCCTCCATGGTGACTGACTGGGATCAGCAGCTCCCCAAGAAGGTACTTTCTTCTTACATGAACTTCCGCGAGCTTTACAGAGATGTCTTGTTCTCTCACACCTCAGTGTTAGTAATAATTCAATGCACAATAAAGAAAAGGGTAAATCTATAAGTGGGCTGCCAGGCATTTTCTTTTATCAGTGTCCAAAACTCCTCAATGGTAATGGTATCTGCTGGGGGCCCCAGAGTTGGACACACACACACTGCATCTGGAGTACTGTGTCCAGCTGTGGAGTCCCCAGTACAAGAAGGACATGGACCTGTTGGAATGAGTTCAGAGGAGTCCAGAATCACTAAATTGATCATGGGGCTGAAACACCTTCCCATGAAGACAGGCTAAGCTGAGGCTGTTCCGCCTGGAAAAGAAGAGGCTCCAGGGAGACCTTATAGTGCCTTCCATTGGCTTAAAGGAGGCTACAATGAGGCTAGAGAGGGACTTTCCACAATGGTGTGACAGGACAAGGAGTCTTAAACTGAAAAGAGCAGGTTTAGATAAGTTTTTAGGAAGATGTTCTGTACTGTGAGCGTGGTGAGGCACAGGTTGCCCAGAGGAGCTGTGGATGCCCCATCCGTGGCAGTGTCCAAGGCCAGGCTGGATGGGGCTCTGAGTAACCTGGTCTAGTAGAAGGTTCCCTGCCCATGGCAGGGGAGTTGGAACTGGATGATCTTCAAGGTCCCTCCCAACCCCAATCATTCGACAGTCATATGGACTCTAATTAGTTAATAGCAAGATGCAACAAATCAGCAATAATGTACAGCATATTAAAATGTCTCAAGTGACATGAGACACGTGAAGTGAGATACCTTTGTCCTTTCAAACACAGGAAAAATATTACTAAATAAAGCTGAATGCAGTTTTTCACAGACTCCAAGGAATAGATGGTAGAAGCATGTTTGGAAATTGACATTTTTCATTATAATCCTGTGTTTGAAATGTGCTGACTTTAGAAATTTAGTATAAAATTAGTTCCAGGAGAGTAAACCTAGCAAAGATAATAGATGCTTGTTTTCTTTATCAGAATCCCTCAATTATGGAAATGTGGCAAATAGGTAATACCTCTAGGTTGAGTTGAATTAACATGTTTTTAAAATGAATCTAAAATATGTCCCTTTCTCAGACAAAAATCACACAGTACAGATACTCAAAAACTGAAATACATCTCTGGCTTTGAAATGACGGTTGTTTTTCTACATCAGCTTCTTGAAAATGTCATGTGAGATTAGATCTGTTCACTGTTGTGTTGGTAAGCATATACACCCCCTGCAAAGGGCTGTCTTTGTTTTCAGAGCTTACTGTCTTAGGCTGGATTTTCAAAGGCCACTGCTCATTTGTGATACTTTTTATAAAAATCTTTACTTTCAGTAAACACTGGATATGTACTGTTACAAAACCAGGGTCCTTAGAGCAGCCTCCTGCTGGGCACGAAAAATGATGCAGGTAATGAGGAAGAATAGGTGCTTCTAAAACCCTGTCCTCAAAAGACAAAGTGAGAAGAGAAGAAACAGTCTAGATGAGCACTAAAGCCTGAGTTTGCTTGCTCTAAATGCAGAGCTTGACAGAGCTAATACTGTCTGCTTGCTCAGTGTTGCCAGTTGTATCCAGACACCTCTGCATGGCTCGAGTGGTTGTGCTCCCTCTGTGGTGTGGATGGAGCTCAGGTTGGGACCAGCTCCATTTCTCCTCATTCATGGGTTTCTGTCTGAAGGGCCAGCTGGCTCATTTCAAACTTAAGTACAAGTACAAGCTAATGACTGAGAAAATGGGGATGATTGGGGAATTTCAGCATGAGTGCAGTCCTGAGGCCTGACCTGATATAATTAGCCAGTTTACCCATTTTATTTTAGTCCTCCAGCTCTGTGGCTAGGCAGGGTATTTTCCATTGCTTGGGAGAGCTTTTGAAATTTCCCCTTCTTTGCAGCAGATGAGCTCAAAGAAAGAGAGACAGGCCTTTGTGAGAGCGGCTTGTCTCTACTGATGCTACACAGATGGGAGACTTCCTCTAATTCCTGAAATCAAACACTTTTGAGATTAAGTACCTGTTTGCTGCTCTCCAATTTTAAAACCTCCCCACAGATTTGCCCTTTGTCTTCAGAATTGGTTATGTCGCCAATGCTTTCTTTTCTGTCTTGGGGGATGCAGTCAGTTATCTGTCTAGACCAGCTGAAGGCTCAGAACCTTCCTGTATGTTCTTCCATAGTGTGAAACCAGTTGCTGGGTCTGAAATGTGCATCTTTCTCAAGCCACTACTGATGTGGGCATCTCATGTAGTAGATGACAGTAGGTGGTGTTGAGAACATTGCCCTAGAGAGCCTGGAGGATAAAAGCAAAGCAGTTATAAAAACAGAAATCAAAAGTAGCACTGTAATCAGGTAAATATGCCCACATAAGGAGGGAAATAACTAAGGAAGCTGGTTTTTACTGTTTCTCTATTTCATAGGGCATATTTACACTCAGGGTTCAAGTGCTCATGGCAGGGAGTGGGTGGGTTTTTTTGTCTTGTGCAATACCTACTGATTTATCATCCCATCCTTTCTCTGCTCAATCAGACCTTCATGTCCATTGCTACAACAGCTTGGGGTTGGTAGAGGCAAATATGGGCAAAGTGACAGCTTGGCAGAGCCAGTCAGCCCACACCCCACAGAGAAGAGCCTACCAGGAATTATTTTGAAGGAGTGAGAAGCAGAAATCCACTGCCAGCCTGAGTTTCAGCTGATGTGAATGCTGCCTTGGCAGCATCAGTATCCTGTTAGCTTCACAGTTAGGAATCTGGCCCCAAAACCCCAACAATGCAGCTCTTCCCACACATACAGATACATGCATTCATGGAACAAGCAGGATGTCAGCTGGAAAAGGTGCAAAGCCCATTCTGATGAGCCCTGTCCCAGCACTGCTGTGGTCAGAGATCTGGTCCGTAAAACAGGTGATGGGTGAGGGCTGTGTGATGAACAAAGCTGCATCCCAAAACATTTTAGTGGTGGCCTAAGTGTTAACCCAGTGCTGGGTTAACACTTTGACTCAATGGTTATAAAGGTCTTTTCCAACCTAAATGATTTTGTGATTCTGTGAAATAATACCGTGAACTTGTCTCTGCATGGCTCCTCAGCCCCAGAAGCTTGAGCCTGTGATGGGTTTGCAAGCATTTATGTGCTACACCCTGAATTAACAACTGAATGTGCTTCAGCGTGAACAGTTCTGCACAGGCACTCATCTCCTGTTCAGAAAGGCAGAACAAGGAGCACAAATCCCCTTCAGAAATTGTACAAGCTTAAAAATATTTAGGTTGGAAGAGGCTTCAGGAGATGGTTCCAGTAAACTGTGCTCGAAGCAGGGCCACATCAGGTTGTGTGGGGACTCATCTGGTTGAGCTGCAGATATCTGTGTAGGCAGATATCTGTAGGCCTGGCCAGGAACTTGGTCCAAAAGGTAACCACCCTCACTTGGAAGATTTTTTTTCCTTGCATCTAACTGGAATGTCTCTTGTTGCTTCTTGTGTCCATTGGCTCTTGTCCTTTTGCTGTGCTTCTCAAAGAAAAGTTTGGATAAAGGGGAGGGGAAGTTACAAGTAACCTCCACATTCTCTTCCTTGATGGTTGGTGGCTGTACACCTCTGCAAGGGCTTTCAGGCACGGAATAGCAGCCACCAACACTGAGTGTGCACCAACACTGCTTAGCAGGGAAAAGAGAAACTGCAACCTCCTCATTATCTTGTGGGGTCTGGAGGGGGGAAGGATATGGGTGAGCTGTTTTCTATGCACCAGTGGCCAGTTCTTACCATCTTAGCCAGCAGAAAGGGTGCAGGAACATCAAATACTACTTGGGCATTTGGCAGAGCCTTTCCAGCTTTTGGCTATCAAGCTTTCAGTAGTTAATGCAAATCCAACCGAACAGAAGAGCCCTGCTCTCTGGGACTCAGACTACAGGAAGAATAAGCAGTGCTTTCACATGAGGCAATAAAATTCAAGTAGGATTTGTTAAATCATGCAAATGATTGCTGGTCTGAACTTTATATTTATCTAAGGAATGGATTAAGAGTTTTTTGGTTGGTGAGTAAAGTTGATTAAAAAAAGTTCTAAGGTCACAATATATATTCTAGGAGTTCATTTACTAAGCTCAAACCTGACTTTTTTAATTTTAGTTGAAATGCATTTTAATTTCTTTGCTCTGTTCTATACTCATGGTCTGGTTTTGGATTTCTATTTTGTTTCTCACAGCCCCGGCAGAGAGCTCTCCATAAACATTTCCAGCCTCTAAAGCTGCTGTCCTGCCACTTGATATGAGAGTGAAGTTTCCTTCATGAAAAAACCACAATAAATGGCGCTGCCAGAAGATGACCATGGAGGATTGAAGACAAACTTGAAGTAAAATCAGCCCACTCAGCTGATACATTCTGGGGAGACCTGGTTTGCTGTTGAGTAAATATGTGGTGCAAAATATCCAAAATATCTAATTTGTTGAAAATGGTCATTGACAGACCTTTAGCTGGAAAATTTCTTCCAGTCTTCATCACTGTGCATAACTTTTGAGTTCCCTTTAGGGGACTGTCTATGCCCTTCACTAGAAGTCCTGTTTTAGCATGGCAACTACTGGATTATTTTATTATGTATGCAGATGGCATGATGTTTTAGGAAAAAATACAACAATTCTCCAATCTCAGTGGATATGTTCACAATATTACACCCTGATAGGAATGTAAACGTCTTGTATGTGTTAGTTTTGCAGTCTAATGGTATTCTGTTAAACAATGTCAGCACTTCATATGTGCTTTTCTCACAGAACTAGCACAGTCCATATATATATATAATGGTCCTTTTTTAAAAATACTGAGGATATGTTTCAGTGTTTGTGCTGAGACTGCATCCAAACTGAAGCCCAGTTCTAGCATCCCTTCACTGATTCACAGTAGGTTGTGTAGATAGATTTGCACGTGGCAGAGATGTGACTTCTTTTATCAAGAGTTAGAGAACAGCTGTCACAGAGGTAGCCAAGAGCAGGGTAGTTTAAATGAGCTGTAGGATACTGTGTCTGCTCTCCCTCTCACCCACCAAATATCAAAGGGTCCTGGTTCTGGTGTGCCAGTGTGTTTTCTAACTCAGCGAGGGAGAGGCAAGGAAGAGAGCCTTTCTCAGACACGAATGTGACCCTGGGTTTGGTCTGCAATAAAACCAGAATAAACTGGAAGAATTCAGGTTCTTTATGCTGGCCACCACTTATGTTTTGGGCAGGGCTGGGAAATTGTAGTCCAAACCAAACTCTCTAAAAAGGTAAAGTGTAAGCCTATACTTCTAAGGAGCAAGACACTCCCTTTGGAGAGGGCAGATTTCTTCATTAACTTTTTCCACTTTCTACTCAAAACAGTATTTTGGTAGGAACTGGGAATAAGCAAATGATTCCAATAAGCCTTTCAATATACTGTAGCAGGCTCATGACTGTTGCATTCAATCTGAACGTTGTTTTTTGTTCAGTCTCTGAATGGCTGACCTCATCACTGGTTGTATCACAGCTGGCTGTGGTACTGTTTCTTCCATGGGGACTCAGTGGAATTAGTGTCTGTCCCTTACATCAGGACCTTCTCGGCACACTCTTTATAATGAACTGATGTCATCGACATACTGAGGGGGCTTACCTCTTTGTTCCTTCTTTCTTTGAAGTCAAAGGTAGCTTTTTTGTGTACTTAAAGACTGTCACTCTCTCCAGCCTGATAGAGTAGAGTAGAGTTGCTGTTAGCACTTATTCCAAACTCTGGGTGAGACAATGCTGTGTGAAGATGCAGTGATGGAGAGAATGTGCAGTTAGAGTAAGTCACAGGCACCTTTCTGGAGGAAGCTCCTGTGTTAGAATTCTTAAAAATTATTATGCAGTTCATTGCTAGAGAATGGAAGGTCAACCACTGAGGGTGCCTGTACAACAAACAGATAATTCTCTTCAGGGTTTAATTTTTTTTTAGATGGTTATGGGCTTAGATTTCAGCTCTCCACCCATCTCAGATTCAGCATAGTGGATACTTCTATAGTACTCAGTGCAAAAGCAAAATATTTTTACTGGTGACAAAGATTTTCAGAAGTTGGTAGTGATTTTTAATGGTTGGGTCTTTCCATGGATTCTCAAATGGAGCTCCCAAGAACTACAGAGTAGTAAGCTTCTACATTCTCTTTCTGAAAATCCTGGTCCCTAATTTCAAATTAATTGGTGTAAAAATTCTCCTTAAAACATAAGGATCTTTGCCAATTGCAACATTTGCACTTTTTAGAGCTTTTCATAGGGTTGCAGGTTGGAATCTGATACCAATAGAGCTGGCCATGTGCATGGCACAGGTCCACTGTAAGCTTCAGCAAATTTTACAGCTCTTTCTGCTACAGGTTTTTAAAACGCACTCTGACAACTGACATCAATTTCATGTTGGTAAAGCAATTAAAAACAAAATACTTTGATTGAAATATTAAATTAAAAAGAGAATGCTATACTTCTACAGTAGAAGTTCTCTTATTTTACTACCCGGTGAAAAAATCCAGAATAATTTAGATGATAAAAGAAGAGTTTATCAGAGAGTGTTATCTTTAAAGGGTGTATGAGAAGAAGTTGCGTTAGGCAGAGAGCCACTAGAAGCTTTTTTTGTATCAATGTTAGTTTTGAACATCTTCCAGTGTATGGGCATGAATTTAGGTGTGTGCACTTATCCTGTTAAAACAGTTTGTTTTAAAAGCTTCCCAGGATTTTAGCTATGGTGACCTAGAAAAGCAGTGTTATAGGCCCTGAGAAATGTGAAAATCAAGTCCAGACCCTTGCGTAGCCAGACTCGGAGAGACGTCTGCTGTAGGTGCCTATCGGACAAACCTCCCTTGAAGCTGGTGTAGGTCTCCATCCTGCAGCCAGCCTATGCATGTGGATAACTGCAAGCATAGCTCCCCCGAGCCCCGTGACACTTCTCACATGTGTAACTGTCTGCCAGAGCCATAAGGAAATAACTGTACTTTTTGGCTTGTATTTAACTATTCATTGTGTTTGGATTTTTTTAATCGCTGTTATTCTCCCAAAGTAGGCCATGCTTCCTCAGGGATATTTATGAAATTGTTTTACATCTCCTGAACAACTATCTGGATCCCAGCGTATTCTTCTGAAAACTTTTTAATATAAATAAACTTGTGGGAGAGATTTTTGTTCTTATGAATGGGGGCAGGTACTGTGTTCTCGGAAAGGCTGTTGAGTGCAGACAATCAAGTCTATTGCATTTTTTATGCTGAACACCTTATTAATACCAGACATATCCGCTTTTGCCTGGGTCGCAGGAACAGTTCAGGGGAAAGAATGCTTTATCTCTAGTCAATAAATCATTTATGTCGAGAGTGCCAAAGACCAAGTCAACATGAAAGGGAGAAAATAAGTTATTCCGGCAAAGGAAGTGAATTTAAATATGCTCAGAGCCATTAGTTCACTGCAAAAGAGTGGAAGACTAATGCTATTTTCATAAAGCAGCCATTTTCAGCCTGTGGAGATAGATAAATTCATAAAGGCCGTGCTGCTGTTACACTGATCACCAGTTATTATCTCTGAGACAAGGCAGGGCTGTGACCAGGACCCTGTTCCCGTGCAGTCCTGCAGCCTTCCTCCCAGCCCGGAGCCTCCCCCTGCTGCCACGCTGGTTTCTCTGAGTCCAGGTTCAGCATCAGACCCCGCTAGGAATCCCTGCCAGGGCTCAGCCGTTCCGATGCTGCGCACCGTGAGACGGCCTCCTCTAGAAACCTGAAGGAATTGCTCACCCCAGAGAGCATGCTGCAGCTGAGGTCATCCTTTGCTCTGTTTTGTTCCTCAGTTTTGTTCATCTGGGTGGCTTTCTGTGCCTGAACACCTGCCATTTATTCTGTTAAGGGAAAGGCTGCCTTCTGGGAGGGGAGTTTGAAAAAGCTCCATGAGCTCTTTGGTTTTGCTTGTCCAGATGCACGGCAGTGCTGTACCAGTGAGTGCACCCCTCCCTGTCTCTTCCTTAGGGTAAGTGTTGTCACTCAACTGCAGCTGCAATGTCATTGAGGAAATGAAAGCATTAAAAATTACAAAATTCTGGGTTTACCCTGAATTTTCAGAAGACCCCATGCCAGACCCTGGCAGACCTCCATTGGCAGTACTCCATTGCAGGCTCCAGAGATGTGTTGATTAGTGCCAGCCAAGGAGCCAGCATCGAGGTAGCATTTCTTCATGATCACTAAAATGAACCTCCCTCCACCTGCCACAAAGCCAAAAGATCTGCATTATTCAAAATAAAGCAAAGTAAAACCCTGCATCTTTCACATTGGTCCCCTTTAACAGTTACCATCTCTGCCATCAGAGTCTCCTTGAACAGCTCTGCTGCAGGACTGCAATTAACCCTGGTATATATAGGCTGTCAATAAGATTTTAATTTAAAAAGAGAAGGTTCTTTGGTATAATTAAAATTGATGGGTGAGGGGAAAATATGACCAGCATTACCTGCAACCTCCTATAGTAAAATTCAGGAAAGTAATCTGGAGTGCAAAAATACCCACCAACATAATGTATGGGTGATTAGGCAGGCTCATGAGGATAAATAAGCAAGTAAGGAAAGTAGATGCTTAATGAAGGAAGCCAAAAATGTATGGGAAGTCAGTGGCAAATAGGTTAGGGCTGGTTACACCAAAGACTTTACATATATCCTAATAAATACTGCCATAGCAAAGCTAAGTGTGATGCTAGACAGACCCAGCACAGAGATTGCTCACACTACAGTGGAAACCCAACAAATAGTCTTGTTTTGTATTTGAAAGCAGTGGAAAGAGGGAGTCATATTACACATTAAAATGTAATTCCTCCTACTCCATCAGTAATTACAGGTAATATTAAGCAGTTACTATCCAAACATAATTTTAAATTTGTAGAACCATTAACTGAATCCAAAAGTGAATGAAAAATTTGCCTAGGACTCCTCAGAACCAGAAAGCATAAAGGAAGCTTCAAATGACAGCAGACCTACAATAATTCAAAAGAATGAGTGGTTTGATACAGAAAACTAGAGACTCATTAGCTTCCTATCAGTCTTAAGCAAATTAATGGAAAAATTGATATGGCGTAATCATTAGAGCAATTAAAATTTTATAAAATCCTCCGTATTATTTTTATAGAACTGTATCATGCCAAATAAACTTGCTATTATTTTTGTGATATCAAAGGTTTGTTGAGAAAAGAAACTCTGCTGGCATACTATACTTAGCCTCCTATAGAGCATTTGATTCTGATAAAGAACAAAATAGCACAATGTAAAATCAATATCACCCATATTTAATGGATTAAAAATAGATTACAGGCTGATCACAAAAAATAGCTGTAAATATGAATTATCCTCACTGAGACTATTTCTGATAAGCTCCTCCCAAGGTTTGCTCTATTTTCAATATACACCCCCCCACCCAGGGAAAGAGAAAATTACTGTTGGCAACAGCCAGAGATGACAAAAACAGGGGCACAATAAATAATGATCTGAGCAGGTCAGTAGTGAAGAATAACCTGGAGGACAGAAAAGTTAAAGATCCAGGAGAGATGGCAGCAAGTCCAGCTTAGTAGCATGGGGAGTATGTCTGCAATAATACAATGGCTGTGAAGGTGTCATAAATTACCTGTTCAGCATCAGCCCCAGAGATGCTCTTGCCAGCTGGGATGTAGGACCTGGCTATGGAGATGCCATTCCAGTCTGTTTGGTCACTGTCAGTCTTTCAAAAAAGGTATCGACAACTTGGGAAGATTATTTTCAATAGTTCCCAGTGTCATTCAAGGGCAGGAAAACAGGTCTTATTATAGTGCCAAACTAATGAAGCTCAAGCTATTAATTTATCAGAGGCAATTTGAAGAGGTGACTTGATCTCTGTCTGCAATCACAATCTTCTACCTGGCCAGGGAAATACTGTCTGAAGGCAGGTAGCTCTTCTATTTAGAAGAAAAGGGAATTATGTGCTCTGCTGGTGGGAAACTGATTTCAGGCTAGAAATTAAGTGCAAATACTCAACAGGGAGGATGATTACCAGTGGAGACAACTTACTCAGTTACCTGGTATATTCTCCATCACATAAAGACTTTAAATGTATGCAGAGTATTTTTCTAAGTCAATAAGCTCTACCTCAAACTGAAATCCAGGCTCGGTGCAGCAATTACTGGATGAAGTTATTAGGCATGTGTTATGCAAGGATTAGACTAGATCATCAGACATAAACTTCTAAATTAAAAATATCCTGAAGTTTCCAATATTACAGGAAGGCAGGGCAATCTATATACTTTTTTTTTTTTCTCCTCCACAAAATGGTATTAATTTAAACAGCTTCTATGGAAAGCTGTGCATTTGGTATGAGCATCACTAGGTCTTCTCACAGTTGTAAGGTTCTGCTGCACATAATTAAAGGAAGAGAACTGGGCAAGAAAGGACAACAAAACCTCCTGGACATACCAAGAGTCTGTAGCCTTTTGTTGATGGCAGCCTGGGACAAAATGCTGCATGCAAATGATGGGGCCATGTGGATGTGTAGTTAAAGCAAGGCATAACAACTGTGAGTTTGCCTCTTAAGGAGGTAGCATTTAGCCAGCAAGAAACAGATTTTCGTGCCTGCATCAACTGGTGGAGAAGCTGCAGTGCTGATGGAGAGGGCGATTGCATCGCTGTGCAGCTGAGCGTGGTACCCAGGTTCCTTGCTTCAAAGACAGCAAACTTCTGCTCTCATGAGGAGCCCCACTGCAGCTGGTTAATAAAGCCCTGGAAGTGAAATTACATCTGTGGGATTACCCAGAGAAATGACAGCTGCTCCCAGCAGTGGGTTTTTGCCAGATTGGGTCCTGTTACCATTGGCTGGCTTGAATGTTGTAGTTCAGAAATAAGCAAAGGAGTACTCGGTGGCTGATCCAGATTTCACAAAACCACTGTCAGTGTGCACAAGGCAAGTGTGAACCACTGGAGTCATCTTCCATGAGCTTCATCAGGTGGTGGGGAAAGCACAAACTGGGATGTACAGTCTAAAGAGTAAACAGTTCACACAAACAAGGGAAACTATAAAAGCAATACTTACTGCAGATTGGTATTAGACACCTTGCAGCTCTGGAGGAGAGCTTTCTGTGGCAGGCATGGCTGGGGCCAGCTGGGCAGGGGTGAAGCTGAACTGGCATATGACTCTGACATCTGCTTCTGCCATAAGAGTAGGACTGACAGTATTATCACAGCTGAGGCTCAGACCAGGCTCAGTCTAAGAAGGAAATTAAAAGCTCCTTTCTGGTACTAATTCCAAATACATCTAAATAGTTTCTCAGAAAAAAGAAAAATTCTGTGTAGTTGTTACACCTCTAATCACATTCCTTCTATTAAGCATTTGCCTTGAATTTATCTATTTAATATCATGAGTCACCAAATTAAATAGCAAAACCCAGGGGTTTTTTATAGCAGAGAGATTGGTATTGCAGCAAAACTGCATATAAGCAATAAGAAGCTGTGCAGGGAAGGAAAACAGCCCTCAGATTGTCCTATCAGATGCTTCAGGAACTTGCTGAGTTGGTTGGGTTTTTTTCAATATTGAGAGAGCAGCTTTACATCTAGGCAGAAGTTTTCCTTACCGAGCCAGGCTTTGGTCTCAAGACCAGATAGATAAAGAAATGTTTGGAGTCCTTTTAGCACTTTGTCTGCTTCCCTTGTATGTAAGAGGCTCCTTCTCTGCACTTCTGAGAGGGTAGAAGAGATTAAGTGACATTAGGAAAAGTACAGAGGAACAGGAGCTTCCAGCCTATGCAAAGCATCTCAGCATGAGACTCACATCTCATCCTTCTCCCCTGAATCCAACACCACTGACCAAGTGGAGGAATGGAGCCGTGCTGGGCTAACCCACAGGCAGAGAGCAGTGTTCTGTCTGTGCTGAGTAGCTCCTGCAGCCACAGCAGGAGACATTTCCTGGCAGGACTGGACAATCCCCTGGTGATGGGAATGACCAGCATTTCCCCAAAGAGGATGTGTCCTCTGAGGAGAAGACTCCTTTGCTTTGCACTAAGCTGCAGGGATGCTTGGCAAGGCTAAGATGCGTATTTTGAAATTTTTCACAGATATTGCAGAGTCTGAAGGTGGCATGGTGGTGCTTTGGGACATGCTGGGCTTTGCTTTCAGTTTCTTGTAGGGACTGCAGCTACCTGTACTTGCCTCGAAATTACTGCTTCTTTTTCACTGTCTGGGTAAGATGGGAGGAATGCCTGCCTGGCTCTGCACACCTTAAACCAGCAAAGGGGCTCCAAATGTGGGGTCCTGCTTTGGGGAGTTAAAGGCTGTTTGAACGTGACCCTTAGGAAAGCAGGTAGCTGACAGCTGGAATTGCAGTTGCACCTGAGTTGTCTCCAAGGCTGCTTCCCAAAAATGAGCCCATGGGCAGAATCAGATACCAGGCTGTGCTGGTGCATCCATATTGGCCACTGATGATGGACATGAGCTTCAGGGAGTGAGAGGGAGGCTGGGATCCAGGTCCTGGGAGATCTGGTCACCTGATGCAGGACAGCTGGACCCAGAAAGGCTGACGGCAAGCCCTTGGCCATGGTCAAAACAGTTTCTTGAAGCCAGCAAGGCCTGCTGCCTTTGGACTCAGTTCTGGTTTAGATTCACTAAGGAAATACTCTAGGCCAGTGATCTCCTTTTAATGTTAACTTGGTTGATAATCTAGGAAGATGCCAGCACTCTAATGCCTATAAAGTGACACACTGTTATTCCCAATACATCTGTGGCTGAACTTTTTAATCATGGAGCCAAGTGAGGTGGCATGAGACAAAAGTGTGCCTTTTTGTTTGATGTACACTGCGTTTCCCCAGGCATCCAAGGTGTTCAGCTGCACAGCAGTGCTTTTTCCCAAAACAGAACTTACCATGCAAACTAATTTTTAGTATACAAAGTGGCCATCACTTAATTCCACCTTACAGCTTTTATATTCAGTCTTTACTTCTTTCTGTTTTCAAAAATCAACAAAAAAAATAAAGCCCGGGTGGGATGGAGGAGTTCTTTTAAACAAAAAATTAAAACCAATATCAAGTTTTTGGTATCTTTGGGCATGATCTCTGGAAGCTTTGGGTATCTGCTTTATCATTTTGTATATTTGACAATTTTGTACTCTGCATTGTTTGACTTCATTTGTGCATGGCAATGTATTAAAACATGGAATTTTTATTATACAGTAAAAGTATTTTGTTTGATTGAAATAAGGTCAAGCTTGATCCAGGTTGTGAACAGGCGGGGAAAAAACCCCAAAGTTTTTTCTAGTAGCAACTCTCACCTTACAGCCTGAGCATTCTCATTCAGGTAGTTTCCAGCACCTGAAGGTGGGCAGAGCTTTTTGCCCACCTGCAAATCTTCCCCAGCCGTGGTCCTGGGTCTGTGCAGTGATTTGCTGCACAGGTGCAGGGGTTGCCTAAATGCAGCACAGCACAGCTGCTACCTGAGCAAAGGCTCTGCTCTGCTGGGCAGGCTTTGGGTGTGAATCCAGACCAACTCTTCTGATTTTGCTTTAGTGCAGTGCAACAGTGAGCAAACACTGCACACAGTGAGGAAGAATTCTCCTTTCACTGCCCTTATTTCTCAAGACTTGGGGGATGCCCTTGTCAGCAGTGAAGCATCCTCTAAGGGGACCAAATCACAAAAGAAGCAGGTACTGGACTGTTTATGCTGTGAGGCATTTCACTTCCATCCCACCTGCCCCATTTATTCCCAGTATTTATGGCATGCAAGCAATTTAAAAGTCAATGGATTAGTTAGCTTTCACAAAAATGCTGAAATGATGAAATTCCAGCATGATATTATGCTCTTCCATATATAAGTTTTTTTCTTTTCAGCCATAATTCTCAGTATTCTCACATTTGTGAGGTAGAGAATGATGACATGTTTTGGTCAAACACAAAACACTGGATTAATACAAAATAGTAGAACAAAATTATACAGTGTAAGCTATAACTGACAAAGTCAAGATAATCTGTCATCTAAAAAAAATCATAAATCATGTTTTTTTTATTTTAACATCTCATGATGGGACTGCAATTTACTAAATTCTGTTTATATCTTTAAAAAGCTTTTTACTCCATAAACCTTGTCAGTGAGAAGAATATTTTAGCAGGGAAAGCTCTATTTCTGAACAGATCTGTGCACGTTACTTCTTTGGCTGAGGGAAATTAGAACAATAATACAAGTAAATAAGAAGTTGCTATGTCACATACCCTTCTCACCATCAGGGTCTCCCTAGGGGTTACAGTGGTGCCATATTATTACAACTCTGTGTGCTGCACACTAGGATTGTTTCCATTATAAACAATATGCCACCTAAACCAGATCTGGTTTATAATGAAACAGCAGCTGTCATGATCATGAAATATTTCTCCCTGGTGACAGAAAAAATATTAGTTGAAGCTGTGGACAAGGTGTTTCCACTTGTGCTCATATGGGTTTAGCATTACAAATCTTGGGGATGGGTTGCAGTTTCTTTACACACAATTTGTCAGAAACCATCAATGGAGCAACCAGTTGTACAGTTCATTTTTCCTGGCCATTTTCCTTCCAGTGACAATCAGTTCCTGATGAAACTTGCATGACCTTGTGTTATACCCATGTACATCCTGTGGACCATCAAAACTTACTCACCCTGAGCATCTATCAGGGGTTACAGGCCTAAGTTGTGCTGCTTGGAATGACGCCTTAAGTTGTAGCTTAGGACCCTTGGGCTCAATGCCACATCCCCATCCATAAAATGTATTCTTGAACTAAGACTGTGTTAGCTGAGCAGATCTGTGCTCACTTAAGCAAAGCTTTCTGATGTGAACACATATCCTGAGTCCATAGTGAAGTCCAGAGAATGAAGTCCAACCCTGGAAACACACAGGCTATTCCCAGTCCCACTGCTGACCTGTTGCTTGTGAAAGGACACGTTCCCTCACATCATCTCTTCATGTCCCATCTCCTGACTGTAGGACTGGAACTGCATTTACCTGTCACTGTTAAACCTTGAAAGTCAACAGAGGAACTGCAAGTCTTCCAAGAAGACTGTGTTACCAGTCAGATTGTTTTGAACAGGGTGAGCAGAGTGGTACAAAAGAGACCCCTTATCTGGGAGACAGGAAGATGCCCTCCACAGCTCCTGCTTCTCCCCCGCCCGCCTCTCCCTGCCCCCCGGTGCTGATCTGTGTGTGCAGTGACACTTTCACGGGTGAGGTGTCACATTGTCCTGCTCTTGGTGTGTCTGAGGTCTGCTCCTCTTTGATGCACTCCTTTGTCTCATTCATGTCGCTGCCTTGTCGTTGCCTTCTTGCTTTTCTGCACCTGACGTGATTTCTTGCCTTCTACTGTTATTAGCATCACATGGGAAATACACCGAATTATTGCATGTGAGAAACACACTGTCAAAAAGAAGAGTTTTCCTTTTAAAAAATGGCACCAAGGCAATGGCCTTGGGAAGAGATAAAACAGAGAACAAATTGCTACAGGTTTTTATTAGGGAGACATGGGGATTAACCTCATCTCCATGTCAGTGATGGAACAACAGGCTAAAATAGCAGCAAGGATACACACTGGACACTTTCTAGAGACCCAAAAAAAAAAAAAAAAAGTCCTTTTTAGGAACAGGGATGCTGAAGCAGCTGCTTAAAAGGGATGGAGAATAGCTTTGAAAAGCATCCCTCAGCAATCCTGACCCTGTGGTACGACAGGACCAAGTTGTCTACCAAGATCTCTTCCTCAGTTCAATTTTCCTGCAGGTAAGACTTGAATGGGAAGCAAAGAGTTACCTCTGTTAATTGTCATTAGTTTACATTTCAAATGGAACTGCATCTTCATTTTCTACCTCTTCCAGGTGAAAAGCTGCTACTATGTAGCTATGACTAATTCCAGACTTATTTCATTACCTCCAGCTGTGAGCTGAGAAACTGGGACACGTCCCCTGCCATGGCCAGGTGCAGAGCCAGAGCCTGGGGTGATGGCAGGGAGCGGGCCCACCTTCCCATGCAAAGCCAGCAGTTCCTGTGCGGTGACAAGCGCAGCTGTCAGTGAGACCTGCGGACACAAAGCAGGTGGCACCCTGCAGCACCAGGGTCAGCCCAGCTCCTTACATCCACGCTTTCATCTGGGCTTTACTAGGCACCATCAGAAAGTTAGGGATAGCTAGAGAAAAGCCTTGGAGTTAGGGGTTAAAACAAGTAAAAAAAAAAATTACATTGAGCCCAATTATGAGCTGAAGAGAGGCACCATTTTATAGCCAGCTGGCTGGAGCCTGGAGAGCTTCAGCCATCCATTACAGAGGGCAGGCTGAGGGAGTGCGCGTGGCCACCTCCAGCCTCCACCAACAGCTCTAGGCGGATTAGGAAAACTGCTTTTCCTTCACTGGGGAGTTTTACTGCAGAGAAATGAAGCACTTCAGGGCACATCATAAGTCTCAGCTTGAACACTCAGGTCTGGCACTTTCCAGGCGAGACGGGAGAGCCTGGTTGGTGCTGAGCGCCGGATGCTCAGCCCGAGGGGTGCTTTGGCTCTCCCCCGTGCTGTGAAATGGGACAGAGCAGACTATGTGGGAGGCAAATTGTTTGATGGAAAATATTGGAAACCATTGTACTAAGCTGATTAACTCATTTTAACAATTTTACTTAGCTGCAACAGTTGCCCCACATGAAAAGTGCAGCTGCAAGGATTTGCACAACAGAAACACTCCCACATGCAGGAAAGCCAGATAAGCCCCTGCCTGTCATTACAACAAGAAATTTTAGTACTTTGGGGACATTGCAGGGTTATTTCTGCCTCTGGTTAAGTTTAAATCCAGAGCATGGAGGGTACTGTTATGCTGACTGGTTTTGTCCACGTCCCTTAGGTCCCAGACTCAGCCTGGTTTTGGCAATTCTTGGCAGGTAAAACTTTTGTCAGGAGCATGAGAAATTGCAGGATTCAGGCTCCCACTGTCTAATTCCACATGGGGACAACAGCTGCTTGTTTTACCCTGAGGCAGTATCTCTTCAGCCCTCCTCCACTTCCACAAGTCATGCAGTATTACGCAGGGGAAATTAGGCTTTCTTCATGCTTCCCCTCTTTCTCCATGTTATTAGTCCCATAACAAGCTGCCTCTTAATCTCAAAATATGAACCTTTTGGACAGTGTTCTGCCAATCCCATGAGGGACTTGGCAACCAACAGGAAAACCAAGATTGTCTGGAATATTATCCAAACACGTCGGACCAAGGACCACCCTCAGCCTTCAGCATTTCTCTCGGGTCACCAGGCACACACCCCTCCCTGTTAAATTAAAACCACTCTAAGAACAGTGTGGTTTTAAGCACTAGCAGCAGGGCATTTATATGGCATTTTCAGACTGATACTTCTCCACAGGCCAGTTTGGGACCTCCTGAGAGTAGGGTATTGTCTCAAAATATTCCCTGAAAACCATCAAGAAGCATTGGTATCTAAAGACATCAGTAACAGTTCTGCCATCTCTGCAGGCATTAGCTGCAAATCCATTTTACTCTCTCTAGATGTTTCAGAGCTCATGGCTGGTGCTTTTGCTCCAATTTCCTATGCTTCCAATTATAGATTCAAAGCAGCAGCAGACCTCCACCAGAAACAGGAGCTGGGGTGGCTGCATGCTCCCTGAGTGCCAGCCAAGGCACAGAGCTGCTGTAGGGAACCAGAAGCTGTGGGCATGCATCTCCATGGAAATAGGTCCTTGGGAAGATCAGAGCGATGCTGGGGGTTGCATTCTGCCATTCAGTTTGTTCTGAATGGTAGCACTGTAAAAATCAATATGGCTCTTTTAAAATGGATTATGAGGCAGTTAAATGACAAGTCTCCAAAGAGGAGTTGCAAATGAAGGGGGATCCCATGGGAGTTTTTATAGAGGGAATATTCAGGAAGCTGTTCTTGGCTGTTTACCTAAGAGGTCACAACAGATAAGCAACTGAATACAAGTTCCATGTGTGTTGCTCTTGTTAAAGGGGCCAATATGACCCTAGGATGTATAAATGGGAATATTGAGTAGTAGGGGAAACATATTAGCTCTATACATGACATTAATGAGATAAAACGAGTCTAGTTCAGCTGTCAACACTTAAAAATCATGTTGTAACACTGAGGAAGGTTGGGTGAAGAGCTGTAAGGCTGATTGAAAGCATCTTGCAATGACCCAAAGGAGCACAGTCCATTTATATTATCCAAGAGGAATATAAGGGATGAATTGATCTATAAGTATCTATACATGGAGAAGGAACACAGTACCAGAGACTACTTAACCTAGCAGACAAAGGCATATAAACCAGGAAGAGTGGAGCTAAAAAAAAATGCAGTTGAAAGTGAGGCACATTTTTCTCCTTAATGGTCTTGTAATTAACCACTGGAGGAGCTGACATGGGATATGGTAGGTTCTCCATCACCCCAAAAGATACTTAAATTAAGCATGGATGTCTTTGTACATGATGTAGCTCATGTATCGGTGTGGGAATTGCTGGGCAAAACTCCATGGTCTGCATTATGCAGGAGGGCAGAGGAAACCATGGTGGTGCCTTCTGGCTGTGAAATCTATGAAACTATCAAAGTGATGACATCTGTATATCACATCCCAGCAGCATCCTGCCTATTTATGCAACACATGTTATGAAAAGACTCTTTTAAGGATATTTAGAGGGCTTTAAATATTTTATTAGAGTTTTTTTTTTTAAATATACTCTACCTGTAAAACCAGGTAGATGAAATAAACCTTAAAAAATAATGAAAAATATCCTGAAATAGATTTTCTATACCCCCAAATCCCAGTCTTAAAGCCAATATCTCAGGATACTCTGGGCTTTCAATATGATGCTTCAAGGACTCAGGCTTTTATCGTGGTTTAAAGCTTCTATTTCACAGATTTATAGATGCTAAACTCAGGAGGGACTACTGTGAATATCTAATCTGACCTTGTACATAACAGAGGCCACAGGGCATCCCTTGATTGCTTCCAGGCCACACTGAAGCCTTCCAGATTCTTCCTTCAGACCACAGCCAAGACACAGCCTTCCCCTCCACCCTCACGGACAAATTTCAGATCATCTCACATCTCACCGCAGCATCCTTCCTTCTGCCCCTGACAAATGAAATCTTTCCTGGCACATGTCCATTCAAATTGCTGCTGCAAAGATCATTTGCCATTCCTATGCCTCCTTGCTGGCTCTCCCTTTTGCTTTTTCACCAACACATCTCCTGCTCCTTACTTCATCCCTAGCCTCTTCATCCCATTTCATATCAGCTCCCTCCAACATCTCATGGCCCCCTTTGCTACTTTTTTTTCATATCCCTTCCTTTTTTCCTGAACAAGCCTCATGTGCTGTAGCACCAATTCATGTGGAAGGACTCTAAGTCACATCAGTGCTGTTAAATTAAAAGATTCTCAGAGCATTTGCACCCTTCAGGGGACAGGGAATGGGGGCTGTGGTCACTTCATTGCACGTTGTCTCTGCCACTCCTTCCTCTTCAGGAGGACAGATCACACTCCTCCCCTTCTCCAGTGTGGGACAGTTCCCATGGGAGACAAAACTCTCCACAAACTCACAACATGAGTCCTTCCTATGGGCTTCAGTTTTCCACAGACTGCTCTAGCGTGGCTCCCTTCCATGGGGTGCAGTACTTTAGGACCAAATTGTTCCAGCGTGGGTCCCTCGCAGGGTCACAAGTCCTGCCAGCAAACCTGCTCCAGACTGGGCTTCTCTCTCCACAGTCTGCAGGTCCTGCCAGGAGCCTGCTCCAGCCCGGGCTCCATGGGGTCACAGCCTCCTCTGGGCACCCACCTGCTCCACTGTGGGGCCCTCCCTGGGCTGCAGCTGAACGTCTGCTCTGCTGTCTGGAACACCTCCTTCCCCTTCTTCCTCACTGACCCTGTTGTCTGCAGGGCTCTTCTGCTCACATATTCTCACTCCTCTACCCACTGCTGTTATTCTGAAGAGGTTTTTCTTCCCCTTTTTAAATACATTATCACAGAGGTATTACTGACATTGCTGATGGGTTTGGCCTTGACTGTCCTGGAGCTGGCTGGCATTGGCTCTGTCAGACACGGGGGAAGCTTCTGGCAGCTTCTCACAGAAGCCACCCCCTGCAGTGCCCCTGCTACCAAAACCCTGCCACTCAAACCCAACACAGTTTATCAGTGACAGATTCTTGTCACTGGATTCTTGTGGAGGGAGAAATCGTTCATGTGTGTTATTAAATGTCTGTATATCATTCCAAGGCATACAACAGTGTGGTACAGTTTGCATCTAGACAAAGCCTGTATTTTAATGCTCCTTGTCCTTCTGAAAGAACCCAGCTTGATAAACTTCAGTGCAGGAGACTGGCATCATGGGACTGTGGTCAGGGGAAAGCTGGGGCAAGGAACAGGAGGTGCCACAGCAGGGGAGCAGGCTGGAAAAGTCAGATCATGGAGGAGCTCATCCCAGACTTTGCTTTCTAGAGAAGAGTTCTTTGCCCTCTGTGTGTGAGTGGTGCTCTGCCTGGGGTAACAGTGAGGAGAAAGGATGCACAGGAGAATCTGCTGGCTCCACTGCTGCTGCTCCATGAAAACTGACAAGCATCCTTTACAAAGCCTTGGTGCACAGAGTTTTTTTAACCTAATACTGCTCTAAACAACTGCACAAGGTTACCTTACTTTATGTTACAGCAGATTTTAATCCTTCTGGAGCCAAACTGCATAAAATTGCCAAAAACTGACACATGTCTCCGCTCAGCACTGCCTATTGACACGCAGGCACCTCTGGCCAAGCTGAGAGGAAAACATCTGTCAGTAGGTGCTAATGAGACCATCACATGTAGCAGGCAAGACCCAACCAGCTCAGCAAGATCTGACAAAATTCATGTTCTCATCGGGTGATCACAGCTATCTGTGGTTCCACTCAGCTGTCAGGGAATGACTCGCACATATCCTTCCTCACACGGATATTTTATGAATTTTAGTGTTAGCAGGATGCAAATCTGCCCTTTGAGGATCATCTCAGAGCAGAGCAGAGCTTTGGCCAGTACCTTGCAGGGCCTTCTGCAGGAAAACAAAGCAGTATTAAAGAATGCCCTAAGTGTCCATCTCTCTGAGCCAGCACAGTTGAAGCCTGGGGGCAGGAAGTACTTTTTTAGCAGAAATGTGAAGTTAAATGCCCCATTGTTTGTAACTAGTCCTGATGCCAGTTGTTTTTGCAGGAAGTCATGGGCAGCTTCAATCTTTATACCTGCCAGCAGTCCTGAAGGAAACACTGCTGTTGGAGAAGGTGCATGGCATGCTTCCAGGTTGTCAGGCAATGGCATCATGGCTTTAAACACTGGTGAGTTAAAGCAGAAGGGAGGGGGGTGGGGGGAAAGGGAGAGAGGGGAAGCAGTAGTTCACAGAGAAAGTTTTCATTTAATTAGCTGATAATTTACATCTCACTGTACAAATCAGAGCTAAGCATATCTGTCCCAGCCAATGTATATGACTCACAGTTCGTCAAATAGATATTCTGGAAGTGAGAAGTTACAGAAATAAAAGTCATGAATTATCAGTTGTTCTTCTGTTCTGGTGGTCAGCATCTTTTATTGCACGTAAATTCCATTTATAGCCATTGCAAACAGGAAAAACAGCTAAAGTCAAGTTTGCATGGATAGAAGAGTGATGAAACTGAATCTAAGGATGGATTTCACCCTGTTGTGTTAGAGGATCCACCTGACCAGCACAAGACATCTGCAAAGTCTGTTTCCAGGCTCTGCTTGGGGATTCCCCATCCCAGTCTGCAGCAGACAGCTGCAGTAATGATCCTAAATGATCCTTACATCCTAAAAGTTGCCGTTTCTGTTGACCACCTGAGGAACCTCACATAGAGACTGTGGTTTACTAAAGTTAATAAACCACAGATGAGCCCTACTTGCTAATGCTTCTTGAAGGCAAATTCATAGAGAAGTCCCAAAAAATTTTAAGAATTTCCAATGAGACACCTGGTTTGATGCATGAGCCCTTCTCTGCAGTATGCTGAGATCCTGCCATGCTATCTACAAAGAATAAAAGCAGCAAATGCCTCTTCACACAGATTTAAAAGTCACATCACAGAATCTGAGCTAAACAGCCAAAAGAGAAATGGCTCATTTTTAATGTGAGGTCCATGAAAGGTTCACTGTGGGCATAACTCAGCCCTGTCCTGCTCTTGAGAGCCAACATGGGCTTCTGCCATGGTTTGTTGGGTGGACTCACGTGGTTTGTCTGCAGAGCATGGTAAGCTCATTTCTCAATGTTTCAAGAAATGCCAAGGGTTTGCATGGTGGGAAAAAGAGCCCCATTCCAAAACATCTCAGGTGAGACACCCCTTCCAAGGCAGCTCCTGCCCCATGTGCCTCTTCTAAAGATGCACCAAACAGGAGGACTACATTGTGCATTTTTTTTTCCTCTTGAGTACATCTATGGGGTCAACAAACATGTGGATATAAATTTAGCTGTTTAACTGACTCAACTGTTTAGAAATTTAACAAACAAATGTACATACCAGTAGGTATCTGGAAACCAGTGTTTTCTGTCTGAGACAGCAAAATGAATGGAGAGCAATATTCAAACACTGAAAGTTAGCAGACTAGGTACAAAAATATACCAGTTGCTAGGAGATGGCATTTAATCTGGAATTTTAGGCAGTAAGTAAAAATAAAGTTATAAGAAGAAATATTGTTTAGGGCAGAAATCAGGCTGAAGCAAGAGGCTGTTTATGAGAGAGAGCACAGTAAGGATGCTGCCCAGCCACATGCTGTGGGGCTGGAGGTGAGCAGGAGGGTTATTGACTTCACCGTGGGAACAAAAGCCCTGCCAGCGAAAGACAGCGAGGACAAAACTCTTTCCTGGTTGAAGCTGCTGGGAGATGTGCTACTAAAGTAAATAAGGGCTGTACTTCAACCTGCAAATATCACCTTCACCTGTCATGGAAGTTCAACCAGAAGCTAAAATGTTGTGAAACTGAGCTCATTCCTCCAGTTGTGAAAATTACAGAAAAAACACAGCAAAGTTCATTGCTTGTGAATCTGGGTCCCCAAACCAGATTCTGATGGTTTCTTTCAACACTGAAAGCCCTACTTTCTTAATAGCATTAGAATTGATAAATGCTGGGTTTTAAGACTAGACAATCTTGTGGAACCATATGTGTTCAACAGCAAGGCCAGCAGGGAATAAGTGGGGCTGGCTGCTCCTTACAGCAGCCCAGTCCTTGGTGGGAATTGTCCAAGTGGGATTTTAGTCCCGTTGAAATATAAGGCAAAATTGCAATAGATCTCAAGAGGTCATTTTCGTCCCCCTCACACAGGTTGTGTGTAATCTAGTCCAGCACATGGTAATCACCTACATATACAGAGGGCAAACCCTGCTCCTGGTTCCTATGAGTATGTGCAGGTATTAGAGGCACTGTTTGCCTTCAGCACCACCCCTGGGTAATTTCCACCGCAGACATCCCTTTAACCAAGGCTGGTAAGCATTTCTATGATATTGGGTCACAGGGATTACATTCATTAGTCAGATCAAACTATTGGGGTTCCAAGGCCAAGACAAAAATTCTGACTTTTTACAGCTTTGATATTACCTGTAATCCTGATGCTGGAGCACTACATGTTTAGATTTCCTTTGGATAGTGCTTGTCAAAGTGATTAATAATTTTCTCTGGGCAGCAGCCAAAGATCAGAGTCCATGCTGACATCTGCAATCTGCCAGAAAGCTTTGATGTTGTCAACAGAGCTATGGTGAAGCCTAAATAACCACTGGTCAAGGGGATATGTTCTCCTTGCTCAGAAATCCAAAGGACTGTCCTCTCTGCTGACCCAGCTTGTTTTCCAGAGGATAACTACTGATTGCAGACATTGCTGGCTGCTTCACTGGCCTCTGCAGAACAAAGTTTCTGGCAGAAAGGCAGTAATGTGTCTACTGTTACATCAGTGCTGATGGTGGCACTGGCATCTCCTCTTCATGCAACCCAGAGAGCAGGGTTGGTGCCATCTGGATCTGCACCCTTGACAGGGTTCTCTGCAGTGAGGAGGGTCTGGACAAGGACTGATTGGCTGTTGTTCAATCCCTCTGATTGATTCCACTGGTTGGGTGGCAGAGTAACAGCCGATGAGGGTTGGCTGGATTTTTGTCATTACCTGTGGTTAAGAGCCCAGCCACCAGTCACTGACTGCATCTCTCATACTTTATCATCTCTAGATGACCCTGCTTAAGTGGAGGGTTGGAGATGCCCTCCAGAAGTCCTTTTCAACCTCAGTCATTCTGCGATTCCCTGATTTTTATGCAAGCAATGATTGCTGAACTTACAGAGCTCACTGTAAACTCAGTGTGAGACCTCACCTTTGGGAACCTGCTCTTGCACCCTGTGAGAAGCCCAGCCTGTTCTGTAAGAATTTCCAGTTGCACTGGGGAGACCTCCAGGAGGTACCTGGAGGATGCTTTGAGGAAGGATGATAATGGTGGTGTACAGCTAGTGCAGGAAAGCAGGGGTCCTTGCAGAAGCGCAGGGATGAACGTGGGTCACAACAACCCCATGCAACACTCCAGGCTTGGGGCAGAGTGCCTGGAAAGCTGCACAGTGGAAAAAGACCTGAAATTTTTCAGAAATTTCAAAAAGAATTCAAAAGCAACTGAATGTGTTCAATCACCTTGTGCCTAGATGGCCAAGAAGGCCATTGTGATTGAACAAAAAGAAAGTGTGGCCAGCAGGACCAGGGCAGTGATTGTCCCCCTGTACTCAGCACTGGTGAGGCCACACCTGAAGTGCTGGTTTTGGGCCCCAGTTTTGGGCCCCTCACTTCAAGAAGGACATTGAGGGGCTGGAGTGTGTCCAGAGAAGGGCAGTGGAGCTGGGGAAGGGTCTGGGGCACAAGTCTGATGAGGAACAGCTGAGGGAGCTGGGGGTGTTTAGCCTGGAAAAAAGGAGGCTCAGGGGAGACCTTCTCACTCTCTGCAACTCCCTGAAAGGAGGCTGTAGCCAGGTGGGGGTTGGTCTCTTGTCCTAGGTAATAAATGACAGGAAATTGTCTCAGGTTTCACCAAGGGAGGTTTAGATTGGATATTGGGAAAGATGTCTTCACAGAAAGGGTGGCCAGGCACTGGAACAGGCTGCCCAGGGAAGTGGTGGAGTCACCATCCCTGCTGGTATTTAAAAGATGTGTAGGTGGGGCACGTAGGGGCATGGTTTAGTGGCAAACTTGGCAGTGCTGGGTTGGCAGTTGGACTTGATCTAAGAAGTCTTCTTCAACCTAAATGATTCTACAATTCCATGATGGCATGGCCACTCTGGGTTGCAGCCAGCTTTTCTCCCAGAATGACTGGAGCTGTTATTGCTTCTGCTGGCAGCAAGCACAGATTTATCAGTGGGTGATGGAGGCAGTAACCTTCAGCTCTGCCACGTCAGGTGCAAGGGGCCAACTGCCCACACTGTCCATCTGTCCACACTGTGGCCTAGCCTGGGGCTCCCTTCAGCCCAGCATGGGGTTTGAATGAAAAAGAGAAAGAAAAAGAAACATAAAAGGAGCATGTGGGAAGTATTACAATTTTTTCAGCTTATTTTTAAAAGAGTGTGTTCCTGGGCTTTCAAGGGACAGCAGGAGGGTTTTGTCCCTACGAAGCGGGTCACAATGTGAAAGAAAATCCCTGAGTATCCTTCCTCCATCTGTAACTGTTTGCAGTGATTTCAATATTGGAATATTGTGCTAAAGCAAATCATATCTCGGGCTGCATTAGAAGCATGGCAAGCAGGGGATGCAGGAGCTGATGCTCCCCTTCTGTTCTGCTCTTACAGGACCTGACCTGGAGTACTGCATCCAGCTCTGAGACCTCAGGTAATGGAAAGGCATGGACCTGTTGGAGCAGGTCCAGAGGAGGGCCACAAAGATGAACAGAGGATGGAGCATCTCTTCTGTGCAGGCAGTCTGAGAGAGTTGGTGCTGTTCAGCCTGGAGAAGAAGGCTCCAGGGAGGCCTTTTAGCAGCCTTCCAGTACCTATTGGGGGTTCACAAGAAAGAAAGAGACTTTTTACCAGGGTCTGTAGTGACAGAACAAGGTGTAATGCTTTTAAACTGAAAATTTGATAGATTTATATTAGGTATGTGGTGATTTGACCTGGGCTGGATCCCAGGTGCCCACCAAAGCCAATCTATCACTCTCCTCAGCTGGACAGTGGAGAGAAAATATAAAGAAAGGCTTGTGGGTTGGAATAAGAACAGGGAGAAATCAGTCAGCAATAATCACCACTGTCAAAACAGATTTAACTTGGGGAAATTTGTGGAATTTATTACAAATCAAAATAAGAGCAGAATAATGAGAAGCAAACCTAATCTTAAAAACACTTTCCCCCACCCCTTCATCCTTCCCCGGCTTAACTTCATTCATTATTCTTAATCTCCTTCCCCACAGCAGTGCAGGGCAACAGGGAATGTGGGTTATGGTCAATTCATCTCAGGCTGTTTCTGCCTCTTCTTCCCCCTCAGGGAGAGTCCTTCCCACAGGAGTCCCCAAACTTCTTCAACATGAGTCTTTTCCACGGGCTGCAGCTCTCCACAATCTGCTCCAGCATGGGTCCCTTCCATGGGGTGCAGTCCATCAGGAACAGGCTGCTCCAATGTCCTTGCAGGGTCCCAAGTCCTGCCAGCAAACCTGCTTCAGTGTGGGCTCCTCTCTCCATGGGTCCACAGTCCTGCCAGGAGCTGCTCCATGCAGGCTTCCCAGGGCATCACAGCCTCCTTGGGCATCCACCTGCTCTAGCATGGGCTCCTCCGTGGGCTGCAGGTGGATCTCTGCATGCCTGGGCTCCTCCATGGGCTGGAGGTGGATCTCTGCATCCTGGGATCCACCGTGGGCTGCAGGTGGATCTCTGCATCCCTGGGCTCCTCCATGGGCTGCAGGTGGATCTCTGCATCCCTGGGATCCACCATGGGCTGCAGGTGGATCTCTGCATGCCTGGGATCCACTATGGGCTAGAGGTGGATCTCTGCATCCCTGGGATCCACCATGGGCTGCAGGTGGATCTCTGCATCCCTGGGCTCCTCCATGGGCTGCAGGTGGATCTCTGCATCCCTGGGATCCTCCATGGGCTGCAGGTGGATCTCTGCATGCCTGGGATCCACCATGGGCTGCAGGTGGATCTCTGCATGCCTGGGATCCACCGTGGGCTGCAGGGGCACAGCTGCCTCGCCATGGGCTGCAGCTGGGGAATCTCTGCTGCAGCACCTTGAGCACCTCCTGCCCCTCCTTCCTCACTGACCTGGGTGTCAGCAGGGCTGTTTCTCTCACACATTCTCATTCCAATCTTCTCTAGCTGCAATTACTTCCATGCAATAACTTTTTCGTTTCCCTTCTAAAATATCAGAGGCAATGCTACCACAGCTGATGGGCTCAGCCTTGGCCAGCAGCAGATCCACCCTGGAGCTGGCTGGGATCAGCTCTGCTGGACATGGGAGAGCTTCCAGCAGCTTCTCACACAAGCCACCTCTACAGTCCCCCTGCTACCAGAGTCTTGCCATGCAAACCCAACACAGATATTAGAATAAATTCTTTACTGTGAGGGTGGTCACAGTATAACTGGTTTCCTAAAGAAGTTGTGGATGCCCCATCCCTGGAAATGTTTAAGGTCAATTTGGACAGGGTTTTGAGCTTCTGAGCAACCAGATCTATTGCAAGATGACCCTGCCCATGGCAGGGGGGTGGACTAGCTATTTGTTGAAGGTCCCTTCCAGCCATTCTGTGGTTCCATGATTTGGCCATGTTTTGATTTGGAGGCACTTTGCAAACCTTTAAGTTAGCAACACAGCTCCTGAGAGGTCTGGGAAGAGACTTCTGTTTCTTTTCTGGTATCTAGAGCTGAAAATAAGTAACTACATGGTGAGATAAGTACCCTCCAAACGCAGGGACTGGTACACAGACCAGTCAGTGAAACCAGCAGCCACAGGGCTTCTTGCTCCCTGGTGAACAGCAGCTTCCAAATACTAGAAGGATGTCTGTCTGCCTTCAGCAAAGCTCACGCCCCCCATGCACAGACTGTGGGCTGGTTGGGCCTGCTGGTCTCTGCTACCATTGATACAAAAAGCCTGATACAGTCTGGTGCCCTGTGTGAGCTTAGCAAAGCCAGAGTAAGCACTGCTCTTCCAATGGAAGCTGAAGAAGTAAAAGCACAAGGCACTGCTAGGGTCCAATACAGCACCATGTGAATTTAAAGAAATATGAAAGGGGGATAGAATTTGTTACCATTTTCCCCTGAGTTTCCTATTTCTCTTTTTTAAAAATTAAATGTTGAGGAGACATGTTAATTTTGAGGGTCCTGCTGTATCCCCAACTGTAACTCGATGTGCATGGGGGAGGGAAGGGACAGAGGGAGAGGCTGGTGTGCTTTTCATATGGGGAAAAGAAGAGAATCCAGGGCAAAGTATTTCTGAGGTCTACTCAAGGCTCAGTGAAGATCCAAACACCACCTTTCTAATTGTTTAATGCCACATGAGCCAGCTGTGCACACCCTGAAGGGACCAAGGTCATGACAGTGAATAGAAGTGGCTGCTAAAGGTTCCCTTTCTGCTCACTGGACCCAGGGGAGAGCTGAGCTGAGCTGAGCTGAGCAGAGCATTCTCCACTTTCCTGGCTGAGCTTGAGGAGCTTTCTTATTTCCTCAGCAGCTTCTTTGGGCTTATACTCACCACCTACCTATGGAAATGGGGATGGGGACTCACACCCACTTACTCTGTGCAGCAGAGCAGGCTGTGTGGAGAAGATGGATTACTTTCATCTTGGTGATTGTGTTTTACCTTTTGATGCCCTGGATGTTTATTCCTTTATCGTGTATTAATTATTGGCATTCTCTAGGCTTCCTTCTGTCCTAATCTGATTTAAAACAGACATTTGCATTTGAAAAGTAGCTAGCATGTATAGCTAATCCTTTCCCTTGGTTTGCTATTAATGCAGCCAGCTTTGATGTATTATATTAATGCTGTCTGCCAGGGGTGAAATCAGCACACCACCACTGGAGAGGCACTTCCTTGGTGAACCTACTGCTTTTACCCATGGGAAAAGCATCTACCTACCCTGGTGAAAAACCCAGGTGCTGACTGCAGCAGCATGGTCACACACCTGCTCCTCTCCCTGCTGCCTTCCCCCTGGTTTTGGGAGGCTCAGAGGCTCTGCACTGTGCTCAGGATGACCTAACCTGAGGACCTGCAACATCCATGGCAGTGGAGGAAGTGAGAGCTACATGCATGACAGGACACCAAACCAGCAGCTGAGGGTTGTGCAGGGAATGAGGCAGGCAAGTGCAGGGGAACTCCTGGCCAGAAGAGGACTGGGTGAGATCAGGATTTGCCTGATGGTCTTCCTGAGGGCTGTATGCACTGAGGCTGAAATGCATGTGTTCTTCAAAATGATCCAGCTTTTATGTAGCAATATCTCAGCCAGTTGAGGAATAGACTAAATCAATCCTCTGGTGAGTTCAGTAGCAGTATTTCCTTTATTACTTTTTTTTTTTTTAATTTTTTTTTAGTTTTACTGTATCGCTTACATAATGTAAGGCTTTTGGGAAGTTGTCCTAAGCCTGACTGATCTGTTTGAGCTGGTGCAAAGGGCATATGGAGCTGCTGCTGCTGTAACCCCCTCAGGCTGGGGTTAACTGTACTGGTGAGTGATGGGCACAGGACAGGTGACCAAAGGAGCAGTGCCCAGCCTGCTCATGTGACAGTAGCAGAGGTGGCTCAAGTCACCAGCCTCAATCCACCATGGCTGCTGTGCAGGCTTTCCCTCTGCTCTGCTGAGGACTGACAGCCAAACTGCCTGGAGCAGCCTTTCCTCACCCTGCTCTGGCATGATATTCCAGATCAGCTGTGACTCCTTGAATAGGAGGGTTTGCTCACCTGGCTCCTGCTATCAGGGCTGGGTGAGAAGCCATATTTCTGTGTGGCAGAGCTGGGGAGGGGATGGGCTTTGGCAAGAAGCAGTGCCAAGCAGTAGGGTCTGGAAACCAGGCTCTCCCAGAACAGCATGTCTGATCATGGCATTAGTTGAATACAAACAGCTCAAAGTAAACTTGTTTCTTCTTAAATGCTCACATAGAGTTTTGCACCATGTTGGCTTGGTTTGGAAAGCATTTTAGTTAAATTATTACAACTTCTGCCTCTGGACAAAACTTAAAGAGTTTCCAGAGCTCATTTACCAAGGGGGTTGGAAAAGTTATTTCAAGTTAACAGCCTACATTACAGTAGTAGTTATTTGAACAGGTGGGGACTGGGGGAAGTAGGGACATTAGCCAAATCATGAATCATAAGCTAATCAGATTGCCACCCATGTTTGCACCAAAAGAAAAGCCATGCACGAAAATACACACATCACCAGCTACAGAACTGAGTCAGCAAGGACCCAAACTTTTGTTGAGATTTATTAGGGTAAATGGCTATATTTTGATTTGGTAGGGGCAGGAGCTCTCTCTGGAAGCCACTGGGGAGCCTGGCTCCCCTCTGACAGCTCTGAGGGTGCGGGACTTTTTTGTACTGTTTGCTCCCCACTGCATTTCTGCTCCATCCAAGCAGGGAGAAGTTTGGGGCCTTGCACTCTTTAACAAGGTCTTTTCTGCCCACCCTTGGATTTGAGGCTCTTTCCACAGGTGAGCAGGAAAAGCAATTTCAGATATCCTAGGAGTACACCTCAGGACATCCATAGCCTCTACCTCTGCAGGGAAGCTCCTTTCTCTACCTCCTGTAGGGAAGCTCCTTTCTCTGGTGCAGTAGGATGTGTTTGGCTGTCCAGGAAGAACTGGGTCACAGAGCTGTTTCTTGACCCATCCAAAACCCAGGCAAAGAGCTGTGCAGAACCATGCCATGGCCCAGCTGTGCTGGGAAGCAAGGGCTAGAGTGGCTCTGCACTGAGGTGGGGGTTTATCTTTTCCTGGAGCAAGTAGCTGAGAAGTCCTTGGAGAGGGAAAAAAAAAAAAAAGAGAGAGAGATTTAACTGGATTTAGAATAAAGTAAAATAGAACTACTCTATTGAAACGCTGTTGATGTTAGTGAAATTCCTTGTGTCTTACACCAGCGGGCAGGAAATCAGATCTAAAGTGCTGAGGCTGCTGGCAGATACCTTCCTGTTTGTGTGTGCAGTGGAGAAAAGTGCTTGTTTGGTGCTGATTGCAGACTATGGAATAAGAGCAATTTCTCATCCCACCTCCACAGAAGCTATTTAAATAGTTCTACACCCACTTTGAAAGATGCTCAGTTCGAAAGGAGTAAATCTGGAAGTTATTACTCTCAAAGGAAGGAACGCCAGTCCCCAGGCTCTGCCGGTGCTCTCGGGGGTGCTTTCCCCCCGCAGGCTGCCTCTGCAGCGCGCCGCTGTTATTAGCGAGCTCCTGCAGAGCGAAGGCGCTGCGGGAACGAGCCCTGCGGCTGGCTCTGAGGAGCCCTTGGGGCTGACCCTTCGTCCCGCCGGGGCTCGGGGCCAAGCCCAGCTGGCTGCATGCAGGCTCCTCGCAGGCTGCACGATGCCCCGTGTGCTGTCCGTCCGGCACGGGAGCGAAGGGAACAACCGGCAAAAGCCAAGGACATGCCAGGAGGAGCAACAGGCAGAGCGCTAATGAAAAAAGCCCTTATGAAATCCTGGGGACAGGACGGCGTCACGTGCGGTCATTCAGGGCCCCCCTGTCCCTTCCTTGGGGATCGCCGGACACAAACTCACTCACAAAGTGAAAGTGTTTGCCAGCTCTTTCCCAAAACTGGAGGTGGAGATTTAACCCATGGCACCTCTGCAGGGCTTCAGGCAGGATGCTGCCCACCAGCCAGCCGCTCTCCCGCTGCCCCCGCTCTCTCTGCTAGACCTCCTGCCCGGCAGGACAGTGAAGGACAGTTGCTGGCCAAGTCTCTTCCTGGAGGATAAGGAGGGAAAAGTTAAACTCAGGTGAGGAACTCTGTGCAGGGAGAGCCAGGTGGGACCCAGGAACCTTGCTGCTGGTCACCCCCAGGTCACCTCCAATCCTGGTCACACCTGAGAGCAGGCATTCAGGCAGTCTGGAAGCTTTCCCACCCCCACCACTTTAGATGTTCATGGATTGAAGTTGTTTCCAAATTAGGTTGGACCCAAAGAGAGACTTTTATGAATTGATGCACTCAAAATAGCCACAGAGTGCTAAATCCTCGAATGAACCTCATACAGTGCTGCTGTGAGAGCCAGCTGCTTGCATTCAGACCCTCAGCACTGCCATCCTGCTCCGTAACCAGCACACCAGGGCCCCGACCCTACAGCAAGTTTTAGGCAATGCCTTGTATGTCTCTGGCTTTTGCCCAGCAGAGCTCTGCTTTGAGATTAAGATCTTAATATTTATAAGCCTCTGGTTATACTATCTGTTTAATATCATGGTAAATCAGGTGCTACACTGCTATTCCTCCAACTCACCTGAAAATCTCACCTTCTTAACAAAGGGCAGTTACATTTTTCCTTAAAAATAAACTAATTATAAAATCACTGTGATTTTCTCACATTTAAACAACCAATTATTTTTGAGGACGTGAGAAACTGAGAAACAGCTGTTGCAATGTTGAAGCTCAAACAGTTACATCTCTGCTATTTTAAAGGGTAAGAATCAATATATTTATTCCCATGTGATATTACCAAGACACGATAAGTAACCATAGCATTAGTATTAATTTGTGGAGCAAAGATCACTTCAATATGCCCCAATGAGAAATAATTTTAACAGAAAATTAGCGTTCCACAAACTACTCTTTAAAAGCCTGTTATGTCCCCCCTTCCCCCCTTTTTTCCTCCTCTTTGTTTTTCGATAAAGCACCACAACCCTGGGTAAGGACAATTTGAAGGCAGAGACAGTTTTTAAGGCAGCCTTAACTCTTTCCAGACGGGGGAGTGGACTTCAAAAAATGCTTTCCAAAGTTTAACGTGGCATTGTCGACCACTGAATAAAGGGAGAGTACTGACTTTGCCTCTCACCAGAAGGTGATCAAATATCAAATAGGAGTCAGTTCCTCTCCCACAGCCTTCAGGTGAAGACTTGTGCTAAAAGCTTTGCTCTTCAATCTGTGTATGATCACCCAAACCAAAGTGGCATCTGCAGGTACTTGGCAGCTGTAGAAATCAGGAAATACAGAGCCAAGCCTGGAGCTCCAGGCTGCCGGATCTGCAAGGCTTTGCTTTAATCTTTGGAAATCCTTGTTGCACTTAGCCAGGGAAAAGCAGGTGTGTGGCACAAAGAGTGGTGATTTGAACTAAGAATGGAACAGAGTAACAATTTTTAATTGCACATGTGTCTGTCAACAAGCCCTTTAGAACATCTTAGCTCCATTGTATTTTTATCCTTTTTCCCCTAGGATCATGACACACTTGACAGTGGTGATAAATCAGCTCTCATGCTGTTCTATTAGCCAGGAAAATATTATCAATCCCATTTAGCTGGAAATGTGAGACCCACAGGTAGTCTAATACAGTGATTACCCCAGGTAATTACCTGGGGTAATCACTGTATAAACCTAAAACAAGCCAGTCTCAGCATGGGAGTCCCATTCCACCCCCTCAGAGAGGATGCTCTCCTGGAAATTGTGGGGGTGATTTTAGGTCTCCTACTAGGGCAAACGCTTTAAGCACAGCATTAACAGATCAAAAAACAATGGGGATAGGGACAGGTGAGAGAGAGTGAGAGCACCTCCCTCTTATGCTTTGAGTGGATTTCAGTGCAAGAAGCAAGTTTCTGTCTTCAGGCTTGAACTCTGTAGATGGAGAAACATCCAATGCCCAGTGAATCAGTCAAGGACATTACTCAACAGTATCAAAACTAACATGCATCCAAGTGTGTGAAGCAGTAGGAAATTCTTCACATTAAAAAAGTGGAAGGTACCTCCAGATTTAAGTGACAGCTGAACCAGGAACTCTGAGGAATTAATTTTTGAAGGCATCTAAAGCTATAGCTGGACACCAAGAGAGACCCAAAAATGAGGAGCACTCACACTAATGTGCCTCTCTAAGAATTTGGCCCCAAGTGACTTGACAGAGATTGGGCAGGTGTTAAGTTACAAAGTCATAAATAGAAAACCAATTCCCTCTCCTGGCCTTTCATTTAAAGGCTTGGACAGATTCCCAGACAACTGTCAGCCACATGAAGATATAAATTATTTAGAAGAGTGCAAAGGGTAACGAACCAGGGTCAAAAGCCACCTGCAAAGTTGCAGACCCTTAACAGGCAGCAGTGGCCAGAGCAAACCTGGGGTTGGTTACTCGTGTTCTTGCCACATGAATCCACTGAAATACTCTTTCACCATGGATTCTTCCTCGTCTTCAGGCAGAATTTCTATTCTACACTGGTTTCTGCTCCATCATCTACCTGCCAGGTGGCAGATGCAGGCAGAAAAAGGTAGGCTTCCTTTTCTGGAGTGCTCAGCCTGCAGTGACTGCCCAGGCTGTGGACAACCCTCCAGCCAAAGGGCTGAAGGCTGGCTGTGTGATTCCTGCCACGCTGCTCACAGGGCCTGAGAAGCAGCAATGAAGTGGGCTGGACACAGGCTGATTTCAGCCCATGACATAGTAAAGTTATAAACAGTGTGTGATGGCTAGTCTAGAAAGGTCTTCAAAAAGGCAACTGATCACCATAGCCACTCTCTCCCCAGTTACAGGCACACACACATCTCCAGGTTCTGCCTGGCACAACGGGATCCAGATCTCCCTGGAGAAATCAGACTCTAACTCAGGAATTCTACAGATAAAACCTGCTAACAGTGATCTGTAGAGGTTTGTCTATCTGTGGTCTAAAATGACAACCTCATTGCCTTTTTCCAGATGCAAATATTTCACACCTGAAGTGTTCACTGGTGCTGTGAAGTCAGAAACAGCGTGGGTACCTCAAGTGCAGGGCAGTTCAGCTGGAAACCCAACAGCTTTCACTTCCCTCCTACACTTCCCTGTTGCAAGGAGCAGCACCATGGTACCACAGGCTCACCAGCACCGCAGCCTCAAAATCTATTTGCAACAGCTACCATCCTTGGCACAGGCAGCAAAGCTCACAGCCTTCCTCTTCTGTTTGAAACTGGTCCCCAGAGGCTTAATTTGCAGAGCAAATTTGCAGTAATGGGATTCCAGATTCCACCTTCCTGTGCCTGACAGAAGGTGCCTCTGCTAGCTGCCTTGGTTCACCTTTCAAGAAGCTGACCTCTTTTTTCCTGAACAGCATCTCAGTTCTGGAATGTGAGCTCTGACAAATGTTTCAGAGGAGGCTACAGGGCTAACAAATAGATTAATATTTAATCACACTTTCCCACTATTGGGTCATTGTCCAAAATTTTTGACTCCTGTACCTAAATGTACACCACAAATATGACTTTGTTTTCAGGATCTGACTTTTTCTTATTCCCAACTTCTTCCTGCAACAGTCCTCCCCACAGTCAAATAATTTTTGAAGGGAATTGTCTTCTCTTGGCTCCAACAACAGGATTGACCCACATTTTTCCATCAGTAATGTACCCTTCCATAGTAAGCTCTCACCACATTTCCTGAAGAGACACTATCTTCATGCACATTATGGTGCATTTCTCCTCCTCAACTCAGCATCAGTGCAGGGAGAGGAGGAAAGGACACAACAGCAGCTTCAGCTCATTCTTGGCACATGCATGGAAGAACGCAGGGGTAGGGAAGTTTTCAGCTGATGCGAGGTTTCTGTCCCTCAGGTGGTGTAAGACCCCTCTATATCTGGTAGCTGGAGAGGAGAATGGCAATGCAGAAAAGGCAAATCCGTTACACTTTTAATGTAGGCTACGAGCGACAAGGAAAGCACGTTGGGACTGACTTCAGCATCGGATAGTTGCTTGACATCCAGGGTCTTGTGGAAGCACCTTGAAGCCCATCCCAGGTTATTTCCCCACTATTATTTGCTGAGCTATCAAGACTGAAACAGATACATTCATTGGCACAGCAATCATCCCTTCCAGCACTGTGGGTGCCAAAAGAGGTTGGGGCCCCCAGCTGTGTTCCTGTCATCCCCTTCAGCCTGGAGGCCATCCTGCCTGAGTGACAGGGCTCTCCCGGAACACAGGCTGCTGGCGATGGAACTGAATGCCGAGGAGCGGATGAGGTTAAGCTCAAATACGTAGCTGCAGGGACGGCTGGGTGCTTAGGCAGCTCCCTACAGACCACTGGTTTATCAGCATCGTTTTGCGACCTGCCAGCCCCGAGGAGCCGCCTCAGCGGTGCGGAGGGCCTGCTCGCAGGGCACGCCGACCACACCGCATCGCGGCCGGCGATGGCGCCCCGGGGCGTGAGGGCAGCCCCAGCGCGGGCAGCGGAGCCTCTTCCCGGCCGGCCCCGCCGGGGAGAGAGGCCGCGACCACGGTGCCCAGCCGTGCCCGCAGCACACAGAACGCTCGCCACCAGGCGCCCCGTTACTGGGATTCTGGGTCTCAGCCCCGGTTTCGGGTCTGGTCCCTCGGGGCCGCTCCAGCACAGCGGCGCCGCACTCGGCAGGG
>VZRH01004001.1:252921-321453 GCA_013397555.1 Urocynchramus pylzowi
CGCGGGCGCCGCTGCCGCATGGAGTCCTGCTTCGACTTCGCCCAGTGCCGGAAAAACGGCTTCAAGGTCTACGTGTACCCGCAGCAGAAGGGGGAGAAGATCGCCGAGAGCTACCAAAACGTCCTGGCCGCTATCGAGGGCTCCCGGTTCTACACCTCGGACCCCGGGCAGGCCTGCCTCTTCGTCCTCAGCCTGGACACGCTGGACCGAGACCAGCTCTCGCCCCAGTATGTGCACAACCTCCGCTCCAAGGTGCAGAGCCTCCACCTGTGGAACAACGGCAGAAACCACCTAATTTTTAATTTATACTCCGGCACCTGGCCCGACTACACTGAGGATGTGGGGTTCGACATTGGCCAGGCTATGCTGGCCAAAGCCAGCATCAGTACTGAAAACTTCAGACCCAACTTTGACGTTTCTATCCCGCTCTTTTCTAAGGATCATCCTAGGACAGGAGGGGAGAAGGGATTTTTGAGGTTTAACACCATCCCTCCTCTCAGGAAGTACATGTTGGTATTCAAGGGGAAAAGGTACCTGACGGGGATAGGGTCAGACACCAGGAATGCCTTATATCACGTCCATAACGGAGAGGATGTTGTCCTCCTGACCACCTGCAAGCATGGCAAAGACTGGCAAAAGCACAAGGATTCGCGCTGCGATCGAGACAACGCCGAATACGAAAAGTAAGTGAGCGGTGCCCCTTCCCCGTGCTTGTATCCCCAGGGCACGCCGGCGTGCCCTCCGCTGCAGGCGGCCGGGCCGCCGGGCAGGCAGGAGCAGATGTGTGCCAATGCGCTGGCAGCGGCCCGAGGAAGGCGTTCATCGCTGCTTTGGGCGAGTCGGTGGCTTCTCCCGTCACCCGTGAGGCTGCCGGCTGGCTCCGTGCTGCCTTGGCCGGGGGAGCTGGAGAGAGGCACTGAAGGGCGATGCGGTGTCCTGCAGCCTTTGCTCGCCCAGGACTGGTGACCTGCATGCGCAGCCTGATGGCTTTCCAAACCTTGCCAGCGGCGGAGGTGCTGTTGGAGGATGCCTGGAATTCGGCACTGCTTTTTGTCCGCCCAGTGCCTCTTAGGCCAGGTGCCCTGTGCCTTCCCTGCCCTGAGACAAAGTTTGTACGAGTCCTCAGCTCTCTGCAGGTCGCATGCGAGCCAGGCTCCCGAAGTGGGTTGGTTGCTGAGGGTGATGGCTGGGATGCCCTCTCCAAAAAGCACTGCCTGGTGTGTGACCTGTGTCTGTGTATCTCCACAGACAAGCCAGTAGCTTGCCTTGCTGTGTTTTTCCTCTCAGTTCAAACCAGCACAGTATCAGTGAAGGAAGAAGAAGTGTTGGCTGTGTTTGTGTCCTGTGTCTGAGTTTCTGGTTTTTACATGTGAGAGGATACACCAGTGATGCGAGCTCAGTGTGTGCTTTACTGTGAACGCCTGGTTGCTTGCCTTTCCTCGACTTTTATTTTTATTTGTTGGTAATGTCACTGTGAAGCCAAATTTTATCTCGCTGTACTGCTGCCCTTGTCCTCCAGTCTGCTTTTCAGGTTTGTATATATAGCTGCCGGGAAAATCGCTTCTGGGAATTACCTCCAGGATTGCGATGCTGACTAAGCTGTTTGCAGCTGATTAGTTTATTTAAATGCCGACCACCGCTATGTTTGCTGCAGAATAGGTGCCTGTACATGAAGTTTTTCACATGAGAATATTTCCTGGGTAGCATGAATTACACACTGAACTAAAACAGACCAGCCGTACAGCACTGCGTGATGTGCATGGAGCTGCACCCAGAGCTGCCAACGGCTGGAGGGTTTTGTGGTGCACAGGGGAACGTGGGTGGAAAAATACTTCTGGAGAGCATTTGGGAAGAAACTACGTTGGCATTAATACTGGTGAAAATTTCCGACTGGCTGTCTGTTTCTCTACCGAAACTATCCCCGGGGGTTGGGAAGAGACCGGGAAGGTCAGCATTGCAAAGTCGAGAAGCCTGCGTGAACTGCCTGGGTGAACTCTGCTCACCTTTTGGTTACGGTAATTCTGCTGCAGAGGGGGAGGGAAAAGCAGTGCAAATACTCAGTGGACTTTTAATCCCATTCATTTTCAGAAAACTGATGGGTGAGTGGTGAAATAATGCACGTGTGGAAGTGATACAGCATCAGTGCCGGATGATCAGTAGAGATACTAAGCTAAGCTCACGTTGTTTGTCACCTGGGAGTCCCTTTGGCTTGTGGTCTCCTTCAGGGAATACGTGCTTTGGGAAAGAAGGCAGACCTGACAATTGCAGCCTTTCAGGGTGTATTGTTTTTTTTTGTTTTTAGATCTGAGCAATTTGAGCGAATTTACAGATAGGAAAAATCCTGGTTATTTGCTGTATACTACAGTGTCTGTGGTGTCAAGTTGTCATAAACCGAAACATACCTGCCTGTGGTTTCATGTGAGTCCAGTTTTACAGCCATGTCATTTGGTCTAATAAAAGATAGATCTCTCCCTGTGAGTTCTGCTCCCCCTAAAGTGTCTTTGCCAGTTATTGTGGTGAGATTTGTACATAACAACCCTCAGGGGGCACGGTAGCACATACCCAACTGTACCCACTGTGCTGTGCTATTCACACAAAAAGCATACTTGCCACTAGGATGCGGCTGTGTCTGGGGTGGGGGGCTTCAACATTTGTTGCAATGCTGCTGTTAAAAGACAGGAACTAAAAACTGGTGCTGTCAAGAAAATAAGATTACTCCAAGAACTGAGGCAAGCTCAGTCTGTGGTCAAGCTGCTGAGGTGAAGGGGTTTGCTCTAGTGAGCAGCTGCAGATGCTGCAGCTCTTTGACCCCGCATCTTCCGGAGCGAGGGCCCCTGGCAGAGTGTGCTGCTGCCCCTTCTCACTTGTGCTCGGAGCCGATGCACAGCCGAGTGTGCCATCTGCTGCTCTCCCAGCACTGCTTCCTGCCAGGGCCTGCGTCTTCTGGCTCCTCTGTGCCCATAGGGACCATGCCTGGTGCTCCACTGTTTTTATAAAATCTGCTAGGATCGCATCCCCAAGGTAGCATGACACAGCTGTCCAGTTGAAATGCTTCTGTGCTGATGTGTAACTCAGCTGTGAAAGCTGGAGAAGGAACTCCATTTTTCATCCCACGTAAAGCAGCATCCAATCATCAGTGAGGCTGTAGTGCTTGGAAAGAAATGTCTCTAAATAATCTGGGCCTTGAAAACTGCACATGGAGTGGCTCTTGTGAGGCATTTGGAGCTTGGATTTAACAATGCATCTTCAAGGTTTTAATCAAAAAGAAGGAAAAACATACTCTCCAGGATATATCTATTGGCATATCCATATAGGATTGGGAGTTGCATATTGTGCTTTTCTGTACTGATTTTCCTATCCTCTGCTGTGATACTTAAACCACTTCATGTGAAAGACAGTAGTGTAAGTGCCTTGGCCATGGAGAGCTGGTCTTGAGGTGCCACTGTTTGCCAGGGTGATGTATGAATGATTTGGTTGAGGTTAGAGGCCTTGCCAAGCCAGGTAAATTAGGTGACCAGAATTTAAGATGTGCTAACCTTGAGTTAGCAGGGTAGTGGTGCTATGATGTGTTGGGTGTGGGGCTGCACAAATCACAAGTTACTTGTGATGAGGTTACATCTAGGGTGTAACATTTGGTGTTGGGTTCACATGAGGTCCACCTGTCTGCTGGATGTGGTGTTTCCTCTGTAGGAGATTGAAAAAGCCAAGAAGGGTGACTTCCTGACCTCTGGAAAAATGGGTAGAGTGTCTTTGTTTGGGGAAAGCATGGATGGGCATGTGTGTATTTGATTGTCTCTGTGAGTTGTATTGAAAGATCCATCTGTATGTCACAGCTAATTAATTTGCATCCTAGTTACGCATCTCAGCAGATAAAGCTGAGGCAGACTAAAATGAATTACATTATCATGATTAGACTGCTAGCAAACAGGATATAAAAGAAAACAAAGAAAACCTCTGGTTTTCTTTAGTGTCCTTGGTTGTCAGAGATGGCCTTTGTCACCCAGCACTAGGGCAGCTGGGCTTTCTGAATTCCTCCACAATAAGATTTCAGCCTCAAGCTTTCCATTTCACAAAGGGTTAAGGGAATAAAAGCTGCTGCTGCTGAAGTTTGAAGACAGCCTCTTAAATATTTAATGACAGTCTAAATATATACATATGTACAATGTGTTTTAAACAAAGGCAGAATTCATATACAGGCTTAACTGGTTCCAAATAATTACTTTTTGGAAGGTAATATAAATGACTGTGGATACCAAAATAAATGGAGGAATGTGATGTTCTAGTAAATCCAGATGCAGAGAAGAGGTTTGCACCAAAATGAGAATCTTTCTAGGAAAGTAAGATAATGTCTGTGGTATATCCCCTGACCTGCAGCAACTGTGCCCTTGGAAGATGGAGAGGGTAGTGGTGATAGTATAAAAAAACCATAAGATTTCACCAGAAGCTCATTCAAGGAGACTTTTTCCTCATCCATGCTTGATATCTAAAGTTAATGATGAGAATGAAGCAAAAGGGGAAAAAAAAAAAAAAAAGAAAGGAGTAGAATGGAGGAGGAAAAGTGGAAAAAACCCCATATTTTTAGAGAAAAGTGAGCTATGGTGGAGGACAAATAGGACAATGAGGTGTTCTTTATAGACTAGTTTTTTTTGACTGGTCAATGCTCAGAAAGCCTGTGTGATCATGACTGAACTGAGAAAAGGAGGTAAAACAGGCAGGACCTCATGAGTGGGGTTAGTTCTGCCAGAGGAGGTTGGAGGCATGTGGTGGTGGAGGAGGAGCCTATGGAAGGAGCTGCTCACAGATCTACCTGAGGCTGCTGGGTGCTGGCAGAAAGGGAGAGCAGCAGCACCTTGCATGCTTACACCAGGGAGACATCTCTGCAGGGCACACAGTAGCACTAGACAGGGTTGGATGTGTACTTCTACGGGAGGATATATCCAGCTGAACATTTTCATTGATGCCTGGTACCCTGTAGGTTTACCTGGTGTGCACTCTACTGGTGGAACATGTGCCAATCACAGCTGAACCTCCCACCCTTGAAAATCGTGAGTAATGGTCACAGTCATGCATTAAGCACAGAATGGGAAGAAAAGCAGGTTTTAGTTTTGCTTCCTTCCCACTAGGAATAAAATACGCATACTGAAAACAAGAAATGGTAGAAGTACACACAAGGGATGACTGCCACTCAGCAGACTGGCATGAGGATGTGAAGTAAGGCTTAGGCTTGCCCGTCCAACATGTGATGATGATGGGAACACTCCATATGCATGTATGTGCACGTTTCAAACAAAGGTGAAATTCTTGTGTTTGTAATATACTGAGCTTCTGTGTATTGTATTGAAATACAAATGTAAATGCCACACTTAATCACTCACTGGATTATTTTTTGAATTATCCAAAAGCCTTCACAAGTCAGGTCATTTGCAGCTGTTTCGGACAGGTCTAACAAATCACCCAGGTTCAGGGTTGCTGTTGTTCAGGACATTTGAAAGGAGATGGGAGCCAGTCAGTGCATCTTGTATACCACCAGGCTGTTTTGGGAGCTTGGATAAAACTGTAAAACTACTGAGAGTGCTTGGGCACTTTCCCAGAGTAACTTGGCTCCTACAGAGACCTGTCCCCACCAGACTACTTTTTAATATTGATTTTTGAGAAACTGGAAATTTGCCTGGTTTACAATACATTTATCCAAAATGCAGTAAACAGGTAAATAACAAAGCTTTAATGGATGTCTGATAATAGGACTTGCTCTATTGTGTTCTTCCTCTTGCTCTCTGTATATATATTGCAGATGTGCCTGTTGATGGTGATTTAATGCAAGTAGGGCCCTGAGGGGTAGGAGCTTCCCGAGGCTCCAGGCTGATGCCCTGGCAGGAGCTGGGAGCGGGGGTGACAGGGGCATCCCTAAGCTTCCAGGCAGCCGTGCAATCGTCAGCCTGGCCGTTTGCAGCAGGCTCTTCCCTCGGTGGAGGTGTGGGAGCGGGTGGATCCGTGTGCTGAGGGTGTTCCCCGTGCAGCAGTGCCGGGCACTGCCCGTGTGTGGCCGGGTGTGTAGGGTCAGGCACTGGCAGAGGAGCCCACCCTGCCCGCGGGCCTTAAACCAGGAGCCCTCCTAACCTCAAGTAATTAAGTTTTCTTGTGGGGTGAGTTATTATTATAATTGGTTGCCCCAGGCCTTTCTGTGTCTTTCTATGAAGCATCTCATACGAGGCTGTGTGGTGACAAAGCATTACAGTAGATGTGTGATCTGGTCTGCAGCAGATGTTTTCTGCATGCAGAATGTATGTGAATGCAGCTTTCACAGCTTGAGGGGCTCTGCTTTTATTTTTCCTGCCTAGGAAAATTGATCTAGGATAGTTTATCGATAAATACTCACCGTTGAAGTGACACTTGATGATAGAACAAAATTCAAAGAAAAAAATTATCTGAGTCATCATTTAAAGTAGAATTAATCTGGAAACAAGTAGTTTCAAGGGCTTGTTGAACCCAGATCAGAACTGAGCTAACAGTTCCAGCTACCTATTTTGGCAAGAGAAAGTCCTCTTGTGCCTCCAGTGAGGTGGCCTCAGCAAGAAGGTGCTGCAGAGCATCCCTTGGTGTTCCTGCCTTCTTACCCTCCCTGGCTGGATATTTCACAGGACAAAGTCTGACTTCTGCAGGACATTTTGTAGTGGCCTAAAGTAAGCTTCACTGAAACTGCTTGTAAGGGAGAGAGGTGGCTGAATTTGGGATTCTCTTGCGGGTTGCACGCAGCTGCCTGCTGCTCCCTGCTGCTCCCTGCTGCTTTGAGGGTGTTCTCAGCTGTGGGCCTGTTGGCATCCATGCATCTGTGAAGTAGTGCATCTTTCTGGGAGAATGGGATTGAACAAGAGGAGTTCCAGCTCGAGACAAACCCGAACGAAAAAGGCTACTGGTCTGACTGCTGGAGATAATCCTTTTGCCCCACATATACTTCTGGAACAGCCTGCTGGAAAGTAAACCAGCAGCTGCTTGCAGGAGAGGGAAGTAAATGAAACTGGTCTGCACAAAGCACTTATTTGCTCAACAGATGTGAGTCAAGAGAATGTGCTGTAATCTGATGATTTCTGGAGTATTATCTGTGATTGTTTTCCTTTTCTCTCGGAAGGCTTTCTTTCAGAAAATCCACAGAGTTTTGTGGTCTTGGGTAAACAAGCTGTTTTGCTAACCAGAGAAGAATAATGGGTAGGTACATGGACAACTGTCTGGCCTGTGAATGGAGTTAAATGCCATATTCTGAGCTGCTAAGGTGACTGACTTCTCATGGACTTGCCTCTATCCAGATGATAATGCAAGATTTATACTCTTGTCTCATGTCATATGGATATTAGTTTAGCCTGTGGGAATGTGTGAATATAACTTCAGGTTATATTTAAGGTTCTGCACCTTTCCACATTGCCAAGTATTTGGAAGATACAGGTTTCAAAGCCTCATGGTTTACATAGATTTGTTCCTCTTCTGTGTTCATCTAGCTATGCTGTGCTTTTACGTGAGGCTTTGTGTTGCTCTTTTTCAATCCAAATTTCAGGAGGAAACAGGACATGTATCATCGCTGTTTTGCCCTTAATTTGGGAGCCTCCTCAGTCAACCACAGGGAGCATTGCTGCTACATAATGCTGATACAACTCATCCCCTCATACCTAGGGAAGACAGGGAGGGAGGGAGCTGTGGCAGGAGGTGGCTGCGACACCAAGTGTGCACAGGGGCAATTAAAGATCCTAGCCAGAAAACCGTGGGAGTCTTTCCTTCCACTTACAAAGCAAATTATAATTTGTAACAATTTAACAGCCGCGCTTGGGAAGAAACTGTCCTGGTGTTGTATCAGGGTGCCACATAGCCTGGGAGGGTGTTTCAAAGCCAGGAGGTGGGAGATCAGCATACTGCTGTGGTGCAGGAGAAACTAGTTTAAGAAAGAGATTAATTTCACGCGAGAAGGGGAAAGTAGTGTTGTAAGAAATACAGGCCCTGTTTCAGCAAAATGTTGTGTCTTAACTGCTTTGCTGGGAAAAAACTGGCATGAGTGCTACCAGGCTGATGGCTTTACAAGTGCAATCTGACTTCCTAAAATGTTACAATTTCTTAGAACAAGAGAACTTAAATGTAAGCCAGTTAGGAGGGTTAGGCCTGCTCAATAATAAGAGAAAGAAGAGGCTGTTTTCTTTAAACATCTTGTGTTTCCGCACTCGTCTCTCCCACCAACTCTTGCTGAGATTTAGCTTCAGTTTTTCGGGTGGTTTAGTGCTGTCTCCTTGGCCAGGATGCTAAAAGGGTGTTCCCTGAAAGGTGGTAGGGCTGGGATGTTTGTGTCAGCTCAATCAGGCTCCCATTTCATACTCCAGTGAGACAGACTTCTCAACCCTTCTGCAGTCCCTGGGAGAAGTGAGGTGCTGCCAGGGCTGTCACAGGGAGTTCCTGCCTTCTCTTGCCCGGATGCCTCAAGACTGCAGTCCGACAGTCAGGATTGCCACTGGCAACCATGCTTATGTTTCCATGTGCTTTTAAAATAGAAAGGAGTCTTTGCTTTTTCTAAGCATTTTCGAGGTTTACTTTAGTGCTTTATAATGTTTAGAGCCTGTGTAAAACTGAAATACTACTCATTTATGTTTTCTGTATCCCTTCTCAGGAAGCATCAGTGAACATAGGTCTAAAATGATTTTCCAATAAAAGGTGGCAGTTGTGAGAAGCAGTATAAAGCAGCTCTTCTCTGTGTGTCTGGTAAGGGCAAATAGCCCCTAAAGCTTTTTTGGGGTTTTACTTGTCCTGGATGAGGACATGTTTGGTGTATGAACCTTTTAACTCTCCTTGCCTCACTCACCTGCTACTGAAGACCACTGCTTTTCCAGGCACTGAAGTGCTGTTGTTCCTGATCACTCCTCCAAGGGCTCCTGCAATGCAGTTAGCAAATTCAATAAAGCTTCTGTAAGTTGACTTATTTCTCCATGATGGTTTCTAGTCCAGAAATACATGAGAACAAAATAATTCCTGGGTTCCTAAGTGAATTTTCCATTTATTCACTTTTTCCCCTTCTAATATTCTCTTTGTGTTTATGAATGAAACAGAATTAGGGCTAATTTAGTTGATTGGCTGCAAAACAAAAGTATTCAATGCTAAGAATGGGAAATGAGAAGGCCTTTCTGAAATGTTACTTCTTTGCATAATTATAATAGATTATAATTATACATTTGGGTGTTTAGCAGTGGATTTGCTGTAAACACGGTCGTGGGAAATCTCTCGTCGCTCACTTGTGTCGGTTCGAGTCCCAGTGCGGTCCTGTCGATGGCTGTACCAGCATCTCTAACATCATTTTCTCTTTGGGCAGGGTGATGTGCCACAGAGAATGCAATCTCCAGTTCCCTTCCCAGCTCCTCCTACAAAATTACAGCTGGTCGATATGGCCATGTCAGACTGTTGACACAAATCAATAAGATCAATCATTCTTCAGCTCCTAAACAAAATTGAGAGCGTGATGCTGACGGCTGCGCGTAGCAGTAAATTCCTAAAGGAAAATCACATACCATAGTGTTTGCTGAATGTATCCGTGGGGGATCCTGTCCCGTTAATAATTAGTTCTCTGAGGCTGTAAAAAGAAGCATGGTATAAATAGTTTGCTGGAGCTGCAATGTGTGTTATGACCCCTGCAGCCTTCAGGCTGATGGAGAACATCAGCTGACCAACAGCACTGTGGGAGACAGGGGAGCGTGGCAGTGTTTGGGTCAGAATCCTGTTTTTCTTCATTCTCCTAAAAGATCTTGACTTCTGATACTGGTTTTTGCCTGGCAAATAATTGCAGACCTTTTATCACAATACTGGAATTCCTGGTGCAGTCAGGTAGTTCAGTGTGTTACTACCAGAAAGCCCATCAGAATCATAGTTTTTGTAGTAGTCAAGAATAAATTCATAGGCTGCTTCTAAAAATCAGAATCTTTGTCTGAAGGGAAGGACAAATTTTTGTTATAATGTCTGAGTTTATATCTCTTAAGGCTTGTTTTGGCGTGTCTGCTCATAGACTCAATCAGCTGCTTCAGGAAGATAAACACATGAATGTTTAATCTTATGAGTTTGCCACCAACCATTGTGCTGGGTGCTAGCAGATTTTTCTTTTAATTAAATGTAATTTATATAATCCTAATGGGAAACATAATTATAGGATTTATTTTTTAATACTGTGATTTCAGAATTATTTTATAAAGAATAGTAACACTTCTCCCTTCAGGGCGGTTTAAAAATCAGCAAACAAAATAGAAAAAAACTGAAGTACACTTTGCTAAAAGTAATAAATCTTAGACAAGATGCAAAAAAAAAAAAAGCAACTGTAATGTTGGCGCTGCAATAAAGCTGAAAATTAATGATCAGTAGATTGCTGCTGCAAGAGAGAGTGAATGCATTATGGATTTGAGGAGACGCCTATAGCTTATTAAATGCCAGCAAATTTTTGCATAAGCAGTCGAAAACCCTGATCAGAAATAGTAAAATGGTGTGAACTGCAGCTGGAAAATCCAGTGCCATAGAGGATGTGTGCACCATGTGTATGGTTGAAACATAAGAAAGTGCTTTGCAGGATCATGGTCTAAAGTTGCACGCTAAGCTCCTTTAGTTTCTGATCGGAGGGATTTAAATGTTTCAGTAAGGCATGACAGTAGTCGCAGGAAGGGATTTATCATACTTTACATAAGAAGGTGTGTATAACTGTTTAAAATAATTTAAAACAAATAACATCCCTTCACCCTTCCACACTTCCTTTTTTTTCCCACTTTTTTTCTCTAAACCCAAAAGCTAAGACTACTACTTGAATCGTAATGGAATAATATATCAAGTGAGTGATCACATCAGGCATGGACACTTACCAAATCACAGCGAGATAACTGTGAATAACTCTCTAGTTTCAACAATTTGCATGGCCATTAACAATTGATGGGTTTCCCTTAGAACCGCATTATCTATGGCAGCAGGATCTACTCCTGTGCACTTCTCCTGCATACTAAGTGCCAGACAAATTCTCAAAACTGAGGATAATAAAAAATCTGATAGCAGCAGGGTGAATGAAGCAGGTAGGAATTTCAAGGCGGCATTTTTTGAAGATAGGGAAATATTTCAGGCAGTCCTGTATTTTCGTAACTGTTCTTCATCCCCTTTCCCTGCCTACCTTTTTATTACAGTTCTGCAAGTTTTAATTCAGGCTGGTGTTAGGTTTCTCTTCACTGCTTGGCATCACTTCAGGCTTGATAGTCAGTCAGTTAAAGTAAGATTTTAAAATACTTTTTGTTACAGTTTTGTGTTGGATAGTTGTCTTCAGAAGCTTTTATGCATGTTTGACAAAAGATAAAAATGGCGCTGAATTTAGCTGTCCCAGATTGCTGGGTGGCTCTTTCATTGGAGTGATTTCAAGGAGGTGCCAAAGATGTGCTTTCCTTGTTAGAATCATACCACGATTTTAATAAGTGTGCGACCCATCCCTTATTTCTAGTGCTTTCATCTCTGCCTGACAGCATGTCAGTTCTTTCCAGATTCCTATACCAAGCTGACTTTTTCAGCCCCAAATCTTACTCTTTTTATTTCTCTTTCTCACCCTCTTCCCTCTCCCCCTTTCTTCTCGCCGCTCTGTTGTTGTGGCAAGATGAAAGCAGCTGAGGGAAGCGGTGGCAGGGAAAGCTCGGGTAATCAAAGCACACAAGCGCTGGAGCTGTGGGAAGGCAGGTGGGTGACACATCAAAGTCAGGGGTACGTGTGCTTGCTGCTCTCACCTCTCCTTGTAAATGACCCCCCCTGCCATAAACAGAGTTCCTGGGGTTAATTTGTGAGTTCACACACACACAAATGCCATTACTGCCATTACTTTTCTACGGCCTTCCCAGAATTTACTTGCGGATAGCAGTAATAAAATCTCCGCTTTGTTCCTTGGAATAGAGCTTTTGCAGATGTGGTGTGTAAGGGGACAAGTACCTAAGTTGCTGATAGCAGAAGGTGGTTGTTCATCTTCAGCTGAGGTTTGCCCATTGCCTTATTGTCCCATCTGCCTGGCAGTGTTGTTTCAGGGTTGCTGGAGGCAGGATGAGAGCTGGAAGGTCTGACAGCGTCTGGTTGTCCCCAGCTGGGCCTTGCATGCTCAGAGACCCTGAGAATGTGTTGTCAAGGGACCCCTTGGCTGGGGCAGGGAGCACCCCTCTCAGCCACAAGTGGATGCTGCTTCCTGAGCTCTGCACCCAGTGTGAAGGGTTTAGGTCCCCTCAGCTCAGTAGAAACCCCGAACTCCCACTCATCTCTAAACTCTGTGCATGTCTCTTGATGTGGAGCTAACTATGGGGATGGCTATTTTCTCAGGTGTTGCCTCTCCTCAGATACTCCTTTGTCTTTGCTGTTGAGCTCAGCAGTTGAGCACCCCAAGGTCCGGGTTGACTCTTGTTCTGTGTTTGTGCAGGGGGACCTGGTCCTTGTCTTAACTGTTTGCACTGAAATTGTCAAAAAATCATTGCCATTCATTGACAGGGCTCTTCCTCACTGCCTGCTGATGCCTGTTTCAGTTACTATTGCTGAGAACCAAAATAACCAGGGCACTTGTCTCTTTACTTTCTGTGTCACAGCATTAGTGAATTGCAGTGAAAACAGGTTCTCATCTTTTGTTTTATTAGCTATTTCTGATGACCTGTAATGATAACCCTTTTTAGCAAAAAGTTTTTTTACTCTTTCATTTTTAATGAAAATACTTTATGACACAGGTCACAGTAAAATAATTCACAGTGTGTGAATTATTGTGTTGTTATTGCAGTGTATGTGTGTTGTTTGGGTCTAAAACTAGTGTTTTAGGAATTTAGAGATAGTAGTGTGATCCCTGGGTGTCCTGTTGGTGTAGTTACTGGTTATAGCAATAGTTGTTAATTTAACACTGGTCTCAGGGTAACCATGTTTCACAATAATCAATGCACTGATTACTGTAATTGCAGCTTGTGGTGCCATGGTCTAACAGTTAACTGACTGGGCCAGTAAAGTATGGAATTTAATGAATATTTGTAAACAAACTTGATTAGGAAGTAGGTTGAGGATATGCGCCGGTGGAGGATAATAGAAGAGACCCGTCCTCAGCTTTGATAAATAGAACAGATGGAAACCTAAAAATGAGCAGCAAAGCATGGAAACCATCCCACTGCTGTTTACCTTGCATTTATTGCTGCACCATGTCTTAAAAAATCTCTCCTTAAAAAAAAAAAAAAAAAGGAAGCTGACTCCCCACTGCAATGAAATCCTGTGTACACAATTTCAGTCTCCTCTGCAGAACTTTAAAGTATTATCAGACATGATGTTGAAAACTGGATTTACAATGTAGGGCTGGTATCAGCCTTAAGAAAGAAGTGTCTATTGTCACCCCATGATTGAATCATAATGCACTTAAAATGAAAAAGGAAACCACCACTGAAAATGGGAAATAGATTTCATAGTGGGGCCTCTGGGGAGGTGGATGGCTGACATCTGGTAGTTGCTGGAAAATTGGCTGTGTTTTACTGTCCTTTAGGAACTGCTTCCCATTTTTGCTGGTTACTGGCTCTGGTTGTGTCCACAAGTTTCAGGTATATATATATTCAGATGAAGGATATCCTTCATCTCAGGTATAGAGGCCTGTCCTACACCCTCTGTCAGGCCATTTGGGAGTGTTTTGTATGAGTCTGGCATCTTAATAGTAGAAGGGTACGTCAGGTTTTGGATGGTTGCTTTAAGTTTGCCAGAAATCCCTTTACACCTCCTTGCCTTCTCTCTTCCCTTTCTCCATCTTTATTCCATGTTTAAGAACTTGACTTTTATTTGCAGGTTTTCCTGGCTGAGTGCATGGGTGTCTCTAACAAAAGTAGCATTAAATCCTGCTTACTTCATCTCTCCTTATTTTTTTTTTTTTAAGCTTTTGGTTATCTGCAAAGTTTGGCATTAATGGAAATGCATTAAAGGGAAATGTGTAAGGGGCCTTGATCAGAGAGCTCCTGCCCTGAGCAATAAGCTGGTGAGTGGCTGCTCCTGCTGCAGGAGCTTGGAGGGGAGGGGGTCTTCCAGCAGCTACAGTTCATCTGTTTGCTTCCTACCTGCTGGTTTCCAGCAGTATTAATTTTTATGCATTTATTGTATTTAATTAAAAGCAGGGCTCCTTACAGCAATGCTTGCGGAGATTCCGCCTCTCCCCCATATGCAACAAATAGGCATCTGGTATTTGTTTTGTATAACACAATCCTCATAAAATGAAAAGTAATAAAACATAATTATCTGTAAAGGCTTGTTTTATAAGCCTAGGAATGAGCTTGTTCCTGCCTTGTTTTTGTCTAGTTGTAAGATGGTTTTAGCCCCTTTCCAGATTAACAGAGAATCAGTTATTACAGCGTTTTAAACCCTGGTGTGTAAGGGTAGAAGGTGGTGTGAATGCATGCATGGGACAGCACTACTGGATCTCTAGAGGTGAGAATAGCCTTTCTGTTCCTTTTAGAAGTTTTTCCCTTACAAACAATGGGTTTTATTTGAAAGCTTTGGTAAAGTAAGAGGGAGGAAAATCTATGGGCTATGTGAACAGTTCAGTATTTCTGAGCTATAGGCATTGAAGTTGGGTTTGAGCCCTTTGTGCACACGGCTCATCCTTGGCAGTGTGGAGGACAAGTGTCATGGGTCTGTGCTCATGCTTGGATGTTTGTAGGATTCCTTGATCTGGCCCTCACTGCATTACTGAACAGACTTTAACTGTTATGTATCTTCATTTCTCAGAGTATTGCTGGCTTGATCCACCTCCAGTGATCGTCAGGATTCCCAGCTCAGAATTCAGCAGTTTTGAGGAGCTAATTATACTCATTTCACCTTGGATTTGCTGTTTGCAATTTGTAGGCAGCTATGCCATTTTGCTTGCTTTTGGCTTGCTGTAACCCTGCAAACTCCTGCCTTTTACCACATGCTAGCTGTATATATTTCTGGGAAAAAGTGAAACCAGATCATCTAAACCAATTAGATAGGAAGGTGAGACATGTGAGTGGCTTATGGCTGTCAAAAGATGAAGTGTGAAAGCCAAATCCTTTTAAAAAACTCAGGGTCTGAACTTATTTTTTTTTTTATTTTTCTTTAAATTAGTAGTAAGCAAGAACACTTTCTGTAATGAAAGCTGAAGGCTATGGGGCTGCAATGTACCTTCAACTTCAGCAAGCTTTGGAATATGTTCGCTTCGCTCCTGTTCTGTGCACAATTAATTAAAGTGATAGAAGAGAGTTTCGCTCAGCTTTTATGTGAATTGTAGCCTTCTCAAAACCAGATATGACTTAGGTATTGCTTTTTTGTCTGCAAGACAAGCCTTGTAATTTTGAATCTTGATGAGTGGCTGCTTTTGTTCTGCAAGTCTCAGAAACAATGGGGTTGGGAGCATATAACAAATTGCCAAATGATAACACTTTGGAGAGCAAAATCATCTTCAAGTGCCTCATTCCCTGCATCTTTCATTCTGCAGAGGCTGCCTTGATGCAGCCCCAGATGTAGAGACCCATTGCTAGGGCAAGGAGATGCTCCCCCAGCAAGTCCTGCGTTCTGGGTGGCAGCAGTGCCTGGGCACGGCCATGTGCTGAGCTGCTGCTGCCCGGTATTGAAGTAATTTCCTTGAAAAACATTTTCCTTGAAATACACTTTTTATTCATCATATCTGGGTATACTGGTGTAATCTGCTCATTGCTGCCTTCATTTGTTTAACAGCACTGCTGTGGCTGCTCTGGGTCCTCAGCCAGAGCACGGCCAGCAGCAGCAGGGGAGGTGTTAGGAGGCTCCCGGCTGCCTTATGTGATGTTGCTTTCCGTGGCCAGAAGTCTTTGATCTATTCAAACGGAAGCCTGGGAAGTGGGGGATGGATGCCACGTTGCAGGCTGATGTGTAAATGCGTCCTTTTGCACCAAAGTCTCATTTAACCTATAAGCTAAGTGTGCCATGTATGTCAGAGGCTGCAGAGTCTGGCTACAAGTCAAATGGTCTGACATGTTTGTCACCCCTGCACAGTATATAATATTCCATTTACTTTTTCATGTAAGATCTGGAATTCAATTGGTTTTTTTATCTATTTCTTATTGCTCCACTTAGGTGTAGAGTAGGGAGATATCTCCCTGGAAAGTTTACTGGTCCTTAATTCATTAGTGTCTCCAGAATATTCTGAGACCAGCGTTGCTTTGCATTCACAGCAACAGAATTGAATTTAGAAGTTTGGATGCCTTCTGATTCAGACTTCTTATTTCTCAGGAATAATTTGGTTTCCCTTTACCAGTGCAAATGAAGTGAAGCCTTTAGCTCCAGTCCTGCTATCAGTGTGGCATGGACTCCTAATTTGTTCTCTTACCCATTGTGTGTGGAGTAATGGCTTTTGGCACATTTTCTTTTAAATGCAACATAAAGTGAAATCCTGTTATTTGCACACATCCTGTGGCATGCATCTTCAAAGTATCTAGGCAACCTTTATGTAGATGACACTTTTAACTCAAACTTTTCCATCATTATGAGTGTGGTCCTGTGAAAAGAAGCAGTATGAAAAAGGGAGGGAAGAAAGGGCTGGCTTGAACTCACTTTGGGCAGCTTGAGTCACTTGTAAGACTCTGTAGGATGTATGACACACACTGAAGATCTCTGCTCCCTTACACTTAAACCAACAACTTCAAACTATTCCATGTTTTTCCTTTGAGCTTGGGCAGGTAGGGGATCTCCTGGCTCTGCTGGAGATGATAGTAGATCAGTAAAGGGGGATTTCAAAGCTTCTGCAATCCCTCACCAAGCAGTGGACTTCCTTGTGTGGATCTTGGCTCCAGGCTCAGGAGGATGACTGGTCCAAGATACCTGCAGCTGTAGCCCTGGGAGGTATGTGTGTTCTGACAGCTTTTGAGTTCAGCTGTGCTTCTCAGAAAACAAGAGCTGAATGGAAGACTTGAAAGACTTAAGGGGAAGCCACCATTGCAATCCCTGCAAGGAAGAAGTAAAGCTTACTCAAAGGAAATTATTTGAATAATAGTGTGTCTGTGGGGTCAGATGTGACCATGACCCATCAGTGGTGCAGATGAGCAGGCATCACTACAGCAGCAGTATGATCTCCAGATGGGAATTGGTCTCCAAAGCCAAGGTCACTGAGATATGCTGCGCAAGGAAATCTGTCGCCCCAGACTTTGTATCAGGATGAATGTAATCTCTTAGAGCAGTTCTGCTTTGGCTAGATCGAGCAAGCATCCTCCAGGCAGGAAGCAGGGCCAGTGCAAACGTCACACTGTGTGCTGGGGTTGCTTTGGCAGAAATGGGATTGGTGTCCTTATGCTTGATACTTACTGAATTGGGGTGTGGGTGATCAGCATGGTGCATGTTGGTGTTAAGGAGCATGGTGGGGGTGTAGATTAGTGTACACAACAAAACAATCACAGTTCCCCCTGCCCCCCATCAACAGGCAGCATACACAAATCTCACTTTGCCACCCTGGCCTGGTGCTGGGGAACGTGATATATTCCCTCTATCCAACTCTTGAAGAGGATGAGGGTGTTTGGAGGACTGATGACAGAAGCCTGGGACTGTGGTTTGGGGAGATAAAAGATTGTGTGTCTGTGATTTACATTTACTGGGAGGTGATTTCCTTTGGGCTCTTGTTGCATTCAGGGTGCCAGCCCAAATATGAGTGATGGCATCTTCCCACATGTAGTTGAGTTGGCCCACAAGAGCAGGCTGAAGGGAAAGGTGAAAAGGATGGGAGGCACTGTATGCCATTGGTGCCTCAGGTGCTGGGTTTTAGGAGATGGCAGCCCCAAGCAGCTCACTGAGGTTTCCCTGGAAGCTGATGCAGAACAGAAAATGAAGCTCAGGTTTCTCAAGAGTCTGGTTGCCAGATTCCCTTCTGCATACTCATGTCACCCCTCTGGTCTTGATCCATAGCTGAGCCTGAGTGTCTAGCAATAGTAGTACAGTGAGTGTAGCTGTTTCTTAGGGAATGCTAAAAGGGGAAACTTGGGAATAATCTGGAAAAATATTTAAAGCATGGGGAGGAAAGATCCAGATTTTTGTGTTTGAATGCTTAGGACAGTAAGTGAAAGCTTCCTGTTGCAAGGTAAGGCAACTATGTTCATAGCCAGAGGTTGGGTTTGGTTTTTTTTTGGTTTGTTTTTTTTTTTTTTTTTTTTTTTTTTTTTTTTTTTTTGGTTTTTTTTTTTTTTTTTTTAATTATTATTATTAGAGGCCAGCTGTTTATATAATCTTGACTTAATTTCTGTGCTACAAAAGGCTAAAATAATTATCTAGGACTTCATGTTTAATGCCCAGTTTGCCTGTAATGAGGGTACCACTGGTAAGTATCCCCATGCAGTGTTTTCTTTATTTGACCTTATGTCTGTGGGTTAGTCACGAAAGCTTAGATGGATATTGACTACTCTCATCTTGACTGTGTTTTTAATTACAGGGCAGTAAGAGTCAAGAGGGATAGCATTTTGGGTGGTTGGTGTGGGAATAAAGTGACGTGGTAAACTGAACCCTGGTAGCTCACTTGGGACAGTGGTGAGTTGTTACTACGTTATGGTGGAGAAGCTGCCAAAGGAATACCACAGTGCAGGTAAGTGGGACTGTTAGTGACGTGACTGAGTGAATTCATTAGTAGGAATGGTGTATTCTTGTGTCTGCTTTTCCTTACAACTGCTGGGGGAAGATACTCTGGTGAAACAAGACCAGTGGAAAGAAGGCAGAAGGAAAAGAGACTCCAAAGATCTGGTGCTGAAATGCAGCTGTTTCCTGGATGGGTTTTACTGAATACTGGCAGTTTGCTGTCAGTGGTGTGCTCCTGATGAAACATCTTCATGTAGGTGCTGTCTGTGTGCATGATTGTTGGGTAGGTTGGAAACAAGTGGAGGAAAGGACATATGTACTTCTGTCAGGTGTAGGCTTCTGTGCAAAAGAATTGAATCAAGGCAACAGCTGCCTTTGGTGGAGGAAATATTCTCAGTTATCAGTGTTTTTACAGGCAAATAGCAATAAACTTGTGGGGTGTTCGAGATAGAAAAATGCATAGACAAAGGTGCCATCTTTGAGCTTCCAAAGAAAAGCCAAAGTAAAGAGCTGGAGGCTGTAGACAGTGCAGTATTTTCTTAAGTATAGACAGAGCTGTTGTCTGACCTATTTCTGTTTATTAACATCTTTGTTAGGAATTATTCTGCTGAGGGACCTTGTAATTTTTGTAGTTAAGGGGAGATAATAAAGATGACCCTAAAGTAGGAGTGGCTTAGAAGAAAAACAGTACACTTAAACAGTACAATACACTCCTGTAGCAGAGAGCATATTCATGATCAAGGGCATGAAGGTTTATGCTTGCTTCTATTGAAAAATGGGGTCTCTGGTTGAGCTGTGCCAGGATGTGTGAGATCACCTGGCACCAGCTGTCCTGCTGGGGTGGCCCAGTGCCAGCGTTGATGGGTAATGGGTGTGACATCTGGGCATTAAGAAAAGCAGGGTGAGCATTAAGGAGCTCTCAAGGAGGTAAATATTGTGTGTGAGAAGCCAAGGATGGAAGGAGGGGGAGAATTAAGAATTAGAAAAGCAGCACTACATCTTTTATTCTAACAGCTTTTTCTTCCCTCTCAGCACTGTTTCCTCTCATGTTTGTTAGGAGTAGGGTTGCAGTGTTTGGGTACTGAGGAGGTGAGAAGGTTACTATCTCAATTTTTAATGTGATATAGTTGAAACTAATATGCTTGCAATAGAAATGCTCATCATGGTTTGAAACACCTCCATGTTGACCTGGAGAACTTCTGGTATGAGGGCATTTGTGTCTGGCATCTTGATTCACAAACAAACCAAATCTGAGAGCTGTCAGTGCTGAATGGTGCACCACAAGGATGTGATTTCAAAGCACAAACCTTGTGTGAACTTGTTCCACTGCTCCAAATTTCGTTAGAAACCAAACCAAAACACCAAAGTGTGATTATCTGAGGCAGATCTGGCAGGGTTTCTACTGAGACAGCTATACACTGAGGCATCCAACTCTATTCAGGTGCCATGTCACCTGAAACTGGTGTGAAACCAGTATGGAGGCAGAAGGGGGATAGCCCGCAGGGAGATGCCATCTGCACCACAGGCTTCCTGGGTGTTGCAGCCAGGCCTCTGGTTTAAAGAGTATGATTTTCTTTTAAACATGGTAAAAATGATGTGCAAGATGTATTTTTAAACAGAGCATGTTTGTTTTGTATCCCTTTGGCAGAGAGTTTGTGTCGGTGTAATCACTGTAGCTAAATTGTCTTTTCTGTCTCACACCCATTATGCAAATGTTGTATTACATCCTTATGTGTTTTAGTTTTGATTTTTATTTTGTACAGAATCAGGCATGGTTGCATTGGGAAGCAGGTGTTGCAGGGGTATTCAAGACACTTTGCTGCTACATGGGAAGGGGGATGGAGGAGCAGGCAGGGAGGGGAAGATGTTGAAGATTAGGCACTGCCTGCTCTCTGTCCCTGTGCAGGGGGTTAAGCAGCCACCTGAGCCTCAGCTTCTGGCAGTGGAAACATCCAAAGGATATAATTGTCTGCGGTATTAAAATGCAATGCTTGAAAGTGTCTCACAGCACAAAGGTTTACTAAACATTGCATTTGGAGAACACTGGGAAATGCTAAAATGGCCCTGGCTGTGTATTTGGAAAATGGGAGCACAAACTGGATTCTTTGTACAGGATTTTTCTCCCCCTGCTTTCCTGTTTAACACCTATGTGTGTCTCTAAATAGTGGTTAGTGAAATAAACTCTGAAGCCTGTTTGAATGTTGTATCTGACAAAAGGTGACTATTTTTCTTCTTAATTAAAAACCCTGCCTGTGTTTTTGCTCCATTTTTTTGTAATATCAGAAAAGCTGATCCAACATGCCTTGCACGTTGTTCCTGTTACATTATACCCTGAAAGTTTTGACCTTTAGCTTTTCATAGTAGATTGTAAATTATGTATGAAAATGCTCTGTATTGTTACCATATGAACTTCATGGAGATGGGGTGTCTTGAGTTGCTTGGTTTGGTACTGAGATTGGAAATGTTTCCATGTTCATCCCCAAACTCACAGCAGTACACTATTTTGCACTCACTTGTACTGAAGATAACTTTCATCTGTGCAGGCAGAAAACCTGGAGTTGCTCTTAGCTAGTTTAAGATAATGGATCACTTGAAAGAATGTTGCCTAGTATTTATTGCTGCTCACCAGAGGATAATTTCAATAAGAGTTTATCATATTTATTCAGCAGCAGACTAATAAATTCAGATTTGTTTAAACAAAGACTCGAGGAAGAACCTGCTAAGCGCTTACGGTTATATTCATGGTAGGCATAAGCTACTCCATTTCACTCAATGTGCTTGTACCTGCTTATGTCAGCAATTAATTTGGCTCTTAATATCTTATTTTCAGCACTTCTTTTCTTCTGGGTACTGCAGTTATATTCATCCCTGATGTAAATGTACTGTGCATAATGATATCTCTGATGCTGTTTGTCTGTGGAAGGGTTTGATTTGTTGTTGTGGCAAAGTCTAGATAAGGAAAAATGCTGTTGCAGGAAGGAATGATCTAATATGCTGAACTCGAATCTGGGAAGGTCTTGAATATGAATTCTCCTGTACTGTGCTTGTGGCTTTGAACAGTTGACTCAATCTGAATTTCTCCCCCCATATTTTAATACAATAAAGTATGGTGTTTGTGTATGGAAAATGTGTGTGAGTACATTTGTAGTTTGAGATTTTTGCTAGGAGTCAATCTAAAAATGAAGAAACCAGGAGTGAAATAAGTGGTCAAACATGCCTGGGAGCACACATTTTGAGGGTGAGAGGTACATTTTGACATAATATGAGTTTAAAACTGTATGTTAATCTCATATAATTTGCTCTGCCTGTGTTTGGCATTGCTTGTGGAAGCCAAATGGATATTATTACAAACAAAAGCTTTCACCCAAACTGAAATTTCTTGCACCAAAGTTTAATTTGCAGAGCCATATCCTTTGTGGGAAGGGAGATAATCTGAGTAGGAGGAGTGTATTATGTCTGGTGGTGTCCAAATTTTTCTCTGCTGTGGGGTGTGTGTGATTTAAGTGTCTTTGCATGTTCAGACCTGATGTATGTATAGATCATAGGTTTCATTTGCCTGCCTGCACATACAAACACATCTTAAACAGAATTGAATACATCATGGCTTTCTCTGTTTTGCTGGTTGTCATCCCACCAATTTGCCCTTTCTTTGCTTTTAATCATCTTTACTATTAGGTCACTGCAAACTCTCTGAAATAACATGCACTACAAATGATGTGAAAACCAAACAAACCCTCAGAGTTAAAGAGTTGGTCTTACAGAACACAGGCCCGACAACTCAGAGACACATGAACCAACTCAGCACATGAAACTTGGTTGGTTTTGCAGGCTATTCTTAATTCTTTGGTTAATCCATTTCAGACCTAGCCAGAGCAGTGGCAAGAGCAGCACAACCTGACCCAAGTGTCCTGTGCCCCTTTTTGTGCTGGGTGGTTTAACCAGCACTTGTGCTCTGCCAGAGATTTTGGCATTCACAGGAGAAGGTGATATCTTCGAAAGCTCAGTGAAGGTCTGGTGTTTGGACCTGTGGAATATGGAGGGTTAATAATGTTTGGGAGGAAAATGTAATGGATGGTGATCTTTTTTATGTAAAATTAAGCAAAGGAATGCCATGGTTATTAACCTGAAAAGGCCTGCTAACAGTTGTTGACTTTCCAGGAAATGTTTGCATGTTTTGATGGTTTCTGTTCCATCACAAACGAATTTTTCTGTGTCCTGGGAGTGAATCATAATTTTTTTTCCATTTTGTATTTAGTTAAAAAATAAAAGAAAGAAATCCCTTTTATACTAGTGGTTGGAAGCTGAGGAAACCATAGGAAATAAATAAACTGGTAAAGATTATTGAACCAAGCAATGGAAGTGACAGATTCTTGTGCCTTCAAATCCTTGACAAAAAAATTTATTAATATGACTTATATGTTGGTTTCTTAATGTGCTCTACTCTTGCGCGGTAAATGATTTTGTGTGGGCACTATGTGTTCTGAAATACAGAGTAAAACAAAGCAACCCGTGTATACATTTTTGCCATTAGCAGTAGTGTTTGAAGTCCAGTGCTGATGCAAGCTTAAAGTTATTGGCCAACAAGAGAGTAAGAGAAATCTGGACAATTTTTTATGCCCTAAAGTCTTCCAGTATATATTTAAAACACCTGGGCATGCATGTCTGTGCAGCTTCTGGTCCACAAGTGGTTATGTGCCTGATGACCTTCTGCAGGCAGCACTTACCTGGCAGCCTCAAAGATAAACTTGCAGTTAGTATTTGATGCACAGATGTTACAGGGTTTTAATTGCTTTTGTGTCTGGACTAGTGGCAAGGCTCTGTGATTGTTATTTGCATGGAATTAATGCTAGAAGGTATTTATCAGAACTGAAATGGTGTTGTGCTTTGGCTCATGGATATGTAAATGGTACAAGATGGGGCTCTTAATAGAAAGCTGCTGTTGTTGGCTGCATCTGCCCATCTCCTGGAAAAGAGAGGCTAGAGTCAGCATGTGGTGTTCAAAGCTGGTACTTTTTATTCCATCTGATGTGATCTTGCAGGACCTCTCCATTAAAATAGCCAGAGGTGCTTTTAAATGGTGCTCTCCTGTGTTGTCAACAGGGAGGGTACCACAGCACCAAGTTGTCTGGAAATACCCACTCCCTCTGTCTGCACTGTTGGGGGAGAGTGGGTGTTGGATGGGAGAAGCTGGAGATTGGCTGGCACTGCTTCAGCTGCTGCTCTGCTCAGGAAACACCACTGTTGCCCTGCATGGCCTGGAATTCGGTGGGAAGTTGAACTTCATTGCTATTCAGAGTAAAACAGTGATGGAAACTGAAAAATTCAGTTTGCAACTATCAGTTTGGGGTAACTGATTTATTTTGAGGATAAGGGCAAGGAAGAGATCTGAGTGCTTTGGCAAGTTGTATTTGTGCTGGCTTTGGAGTATCAAAAGTTTGGCTCTCCTAAAAGCACAGGGACGTTGAGGTCTTTATGTAGCTTTGTTTCTAAATGGAGATAGCAAAGATAAATGGCCTGCATGGTGTTTCTGTAGAGATACTTTGTGCACTAACCATGTCAGTCTCACTTTAGGGTGGAGGTTACTGGCCTTATGTAGGTTTTGGCCCTCAACTGTTAGCTTGGGACTGGGGAAGGTGACATTGAAATTGCAGAGCACTGTCCTTGGGCCTGGGAGCCTCCTCTCACCTAGTGACTGAAATCTGGTGTCAGGATTGTAATGATTTTAATGGCTATGCAGCTGGGCAGCAGCTACCAGGAATACTGTTAATGAGTGTTTATGACCCTTCCTAGTGCCTTCAGTGGTTTTGTTGCAATAAATGGACACCTTTTTAGTGCTAGTTTGAAAAGGGACAAACTATTTTTGTTTGATTGGTCCTGATTTGCACCAAGCATGCTGTGACCTCTGCCAGTCTCCATGCATTAACAAACTTCTTAAAGGTTTTACAGACATTTTTCCATTAGCCACACCGTAGCTGTTGGCATGAATATTTAATGTCAAGAGCTGTACTTTTCATTACTTCTGTTCCCTTTTTCATTGCACTGCTTTGGCAAAAGTGGATATTTGTCCTCACATACCAGGTGGCAGTCACATTCCCTGCACAACCCACTTGTACCTTCCCCTTCACTTTTATCTGCAGTTTAGCAAGGCCCTAAACTTCTCCTCCTCCTCCTCCTGGCCCTCCTCTGTAGCCCTCAGGGAGCAGTGCCCTTTTCAATAGGATTTGCAATTGAACTTCACTGAGCACAATGGCTGTCCCGTGCCTCGCCTGGGCGCCAGGGGATGAATTCCCCACGCTTCATGGGTCGCTGGGCCTGCTTTATCTGTGACAGAAACAGAGGAATGCCTACAAGACAGAGCCACTTCTGAGGGCACACATGGATCTGCAGTGTCTGGGACACCCTCTGACTTTTATTTCTTTCCTGAAGGAACCATGTTCTTCTGATTGGTAGCCCAAGTCCTCTTTGGGTGTAATTAGTTCGATTAATACTTTTTCCCTTGTCATCTTTCTGTGTCTGTGTTGGCTCCTGTTCCCCGCTTTCTGTGCACACCCACAGGCTGTGTTTTGTTCTCGAGGAAGGTTGTCTTACATTTTCCAGGAGGAAGAATAATGCATGCCCAGGATACCCAGCTGCATGGGGCAAAGGTGGAGGTGTTGTGATGTAAGGATAAGTTTTGCTAAGTGAGTGAGGTATCTGCTTAACTACATTTGAACGTTTCCTAAACTCTAATGCAGAACAGCCCTGCTGTTGCTGCAGCATAGAGGGGTTTGTGTCCCCAGCTGGCCCAGTGGAGTTGCAGGATGGGTGATGGAATTTGTCTGAACTGTGCAGCAACTCTGTCAGAGCTGGGGGCAGGACATGGGGCTCTTCTACAGCCATCAACATATCTTCTTCAATACAAATTTGGGGGTGAAGCTCTTGAGTTTGTGTTATGTGAACTGTGGTCGCTGTTGAATTGATATCCATATGTACATGTGCTGGTGAATGTGTAAATGGCCAAATGTATTGGAAAGTCCCAGCAAGCCCTGTGTGCAGAAGCAGGTTTCCACCCCTGCTGTGTTATGGTGGTGTGCTTTAGCAGCCTGTGCCTCGCATTTGAGTTTCTGAGGTTTCAGAGGCGCTGAAGGGCACACTGCTGTAACCATTGAGTGCTTCTGCAATTGTCTCAACCATGGTCCATGCTGGCATAGCTGGGGTAGGATGCTGCATGTGTTGTCTGTTCAGAGAAGCTTTGTGCTGGTTGAAGACATCTTCCTTCTGGGGATTGTATCAGTAGGTCTCTTTCTAATTGTTAATTTAGATGTAACTTGTTATAGCCAAGTTATAACCACACATCCTGGATTAGTTTGCATGACATCTCTTATATGAGGCTGGACCAAGGGTTAGGAAAGCTTGAGGGCAAGAGGCTTATCCTGCACCATCATCTTTTTGACTGGAGCAGCCACAATGCTTCATTCTCCAAAACTTCCTGCAAACTCTGGTCTCTGTAGTTCTGATACTGAGCTAAACCTGATCAATGGAGAGTTTGAAACCTCCTGCTTTGCAAATTAGTTCCTGAAGCCTGTGGTCACAGTTGTTGTGGGTATCATAACTGCATAGGTTGCATGTGCCCAACATCTTTTCTGGGTTTGTTTTTGCAGGATGTGAAAATTGAAATGTTCAGGTCTGGAGGCAGGTGCTGAGGAGTACATGGGAATGCAGGGCTAGGGCTTGAGAGGCCAAAGCACTTCTCATTGCAGCCTACCTGGAGTGATGCTGGATTGTGATAACAGTGTGATTTGGCTTTGCAAAATCTACTTAAAATTTTGCAATTGCTCCACAGGTAGGTAATAGCTTTGAGGCAGCAAATGCATTTGTTCAATCTCGCAGACCTGCCACTCTACCAGCCACAGCTGCTCATTGTAGCAGTTGCCTACATGATGTAGGAGTGAAGGGATGGGGCTGCTTGGTGTCACTCTGCCTGGCCCCCTGTGCCTTTAGCTGAGGGAGAGAGAGATGATGATGTCCACAAGACCTTTTCAGGAAGAAAGGGAAATCCTCCTGGTGTCCTACAGGCATGGAAAAGTGCACAGAAGGCAGAAGGAGTACTATCGGTGAATATTTAATCCTGGCTTCAGGTTTTACTTTCTGTGAATAAATAAGAAAGTGTTTCTTGGGTTGAGAATTTTGAAGAAGTGTAAAGCATTACTGGAAAGCAAGTGGTGGCTGTATTGAGCTTGCTTTTCCCCACTAGTTTTGGATTTTGTCTCCTTGCAGGTACTCCCATCACCTATGGTATGCTTCCATGCCAGATTAAACTGTTGTAAGTAATCTTACTTCTTTTGGATTTTAGGGAGTGAGAACCTGTGCTTGATCTCTTTGCCTTCCTCTCTGCACTGAGAAAGGAACTGGGGCTGGGATGTAGTTTTTTGGAGGTGAGCCTGGCATCTGTCTTGTCAGAAAGGACTGTTGAACTGCAGTCTCTGAATTGGACATCCATAACAAAAACATAACTAACAAGCTCCTCACTTTTTAAGCACCTTGGTAAGACATGCACTGGAAGCATTCAGACTTCCCCACTCTTCTCTGTCCTGTCCCTGGGGGAAAGTCTCTGATTGCTTAAACTTGGATTTCCCTAAATGAGAGCTTACAAGGAATTGGGACACTTCCATCATTGCTCTAGCCTTCTATTCAAGATAATATTAAGAGACATCATAACATCACAGTGTCAGAACAAACAAAGCACTATGTAATTTTATCCCATATTAATGCAGAGCGTCGCAGATGGTGCTATCATTAGACAGCAATCTATAAAAACGGCCCATGAGACAAAGCCCTGGCACAATTATTTATTCTTCAATTATTTATTCAGCCCTTTAGGATGTGTAATACTGACAGACAGCACAGAATGTACTGCCTACCAATTTGCAGATCTTGACTGAGTCCTCCGTCATCAATGGAATAAAACATGTATGGGGGGAGGGTGATGTTGCATGGCTTTGAATTTTATTTTTTGTTTGTTTTCCTGTTTATTACACGACTTTAAGGCTACCACTTTGAAGCAACCTCATCCACCCTGTTGTTCATCTGTTTATTTCAGTTAATTGCAACGAAGATTTAGTGTTCTGAACCTGAGGTTTTTAATCTCGTGTGTGCTTGGAGCCAGGGGTTGATTTCCCCACAGAACTAACATCAGCTGGCCAGCCTTGCGGGGCAGACTAATTGGGTGGGCGCCTGCTTTCCTGCCAGCCCTGTCAATCCAGGGAGCTCTGGTCTCAGCACTTGACAGCGCTGTGCGTTCTGCACAGACCCACTGGTTTCCAGTTGGATTAATGGGTGAAGAGGCAGGCTTGTTTGGTTAAGACTCTCTTGCCCAAGACATGGCCTGGTCCTGACAGCTGTTACTATTGCAGTGGCATTTTCAGAGAGGAATTTAACCCCTTGATGAATTTTTACTGTTGCTTTACCATCAAAGTGATGTAAAAAAAGGACACACTTCCAGCAAAAGTAAAACACTTCCATCAAAAGCAACACATCTGCCTCTAAATGTACCTTTGCCTCCTGTGTGATACGACAAATATTTCTGTGGTTGCCCAGTATACCAGAACTGAGAACTGATCTGCTTTAAAGCTAGGGACTAATTCAGGTTTAGGCTGTAAGTGACAATGAAGTTGCTTAAGTGTCATTTTCCAAAATGGTTCCTATTAATCAGAAAAATCCTCCTAAGCAGCTATATTATATAAACAGTAAGATTAATTCAATAGGATTTTAGAGTCCAAATAAATTGCAGATTTATCTGTCACTAGTGTCTGCTTTCTCTTTCTGGTGTATGTTGGTTAGGTTCATCTCTTTGACATCCATATTGTCAGAGACCCTGCCTTTGTACTGAAACATACCTTAAACTACTGCCCAAAGGTATCCTTCTGTATTTTTGGGTTTTTTTTATAAAATGAATCTATAATGTTCCATTGGAACGTCTCCCCTCCTTCGCCACAGTGCTTGTCTTCACATCTGTGATAAAAATGAACAATGGCCCTTTCACTCAGAAACACTATTTCAGTTATTTATAGATTATATTAACTACATGTCTTTAAAACTGTAAAATCCAGCCCCGCTCCTTTATTTGATGTTGAGTCATTCTGGCAAGTCCTTTGTATTAAGCTGGTAAATTTTGGGCTGGTGTAAGTAACCTCCTAATTTTTAAATTTAGTGGTAAATCTAAAATAAGTGCCTTATAACCAACAAGTCTCTAATTAGATTAGGTGCCTGCTTAGAATGCCAAGTTAGCTAGTTTTTTTCTTGATGAGATAGGATCTCTTGGTCATTTGCTTCATTTAAATAATTTCTTAAATTTGACTTAAATCTTATTCTGGATTTTAAAAGTCGATGGAGAAAATGTATATATATTCTGTGTCTCAGCCCTGCAGGCAGCTGGAGCTGCTATTGCTTGGCAGATCATTTAAATTGTGTGGGAAGGAGCTGGGGGGCTGCTGTGTTGTCACTTGTTTAACCCAGGCAGCCTCCTCTGGCTTCTCACTTTTACCCAGGTCCTCTTCCCTTTTCCAGCCTCCATGACTGAGGCTTTGCCTGCTTCAGCATTGCTGAGGCAGCGGGTCCTGATCCAGGCTCTGTGTGTGTGTGGGGCTGGGCCAGGGTCCCGTGTGTGTGCTGGGCCCTGGGGCTGTGCTGGGCACATGCTGGTTGTGGTGGGAGACCAATGAACCCAGTGTGGGAGGGGAGCAGCCTGACACTCTTCCTTGGCTGCCAGGCTTGTGTCCAGGTGAGCTCTCCTGCAGGAGTGGGCTCACCTGCTGGGGTAATTTCACAATTTAATCCATTTTCAATCATCCCCCATTGTGTAGCTCATAGTCATACAAGCAGAAAAGGGAATAACCTTACCTTCTTATTGCTTTGAGCTGTTTTTTTCTCCTGTGGCGTTTTTGGGTTTGAGAAGCCCCTGGAGTAGCTGGGACAGTAGGGAAAAGGGGCAGGCAGTGGCCATGGCTGTGCCCACCTGCAGCAGCCCAGGCCCACTTCTGCCATTGGAATGGGGAATATCCCCTTTCTGGGAAGTCACTTCCCAGTAAAGACCACCAAAGTTTCCTATCCTCACCCTCCTGTTAAAAGAGAGACTAAATTAATTCAGTGAGGGTGACTAAAAGAGCCAAGAGCAGTTCCCCAAGCACCATTTTTGGCATCTCTGCCCCTTAGGAGAGCTATGCCATGGCTAATCCTCAGGGTCCTCCTCCCGCCCACCTTCCCGGGTTTGGGAGGGGAGCCAAAGCCGGATCCTTGGGATGTGACGCTACTCTGAAATACCAGTTGATACGGTTGCCCAGGTCTGTTTGTCAGCACTATTCAAAGCTGCTTAATCCCCTTTTGTGTCCACTCTGGAAGGCCAGCTGGGATTTTGCAAGTTGGTTCATGCTATATTCACAGCCCTGGGGAGAAGGAAGGTGAAACCACAAATGAAAAGGTGCTGGGTCTGGAGATGTGTGTGCATATGTGCTTGGCCTTCATGAGGTGCTCCCTTAATGTTAAGGAGAATATATTTGACTGATGCTAGCAACATAAATAAAGCAAACAAATTAGCAGCAAAGTCTGAAAAATCTCTGCTGACACGCAGGCTTTAACCCAGGCAGTTGTGCCAAAAGATCCAGAAAAGGCTTAATGGCAGGAGATAATGCTGCTGTGTCAGCACACATTTTCAGCCCTGGCTGTGAATTTCCTGGCTTTTGTGTACTTGAGTTAAACCCTGATGTTAGTAGCCCATCAGCCCCTCCAAGTAAGTACCCTCAAACAAAGAGAGAATCAAATCTCAGCAGTTGGCTACTTAGTGGGGGAGACTGGTGGGTAATAGCGTGTTCAGAGGCATGAACCTGATGAACACTGAGAGCAATGTTACAGTCTATGAGTGACCTATTTTACCTGCAGTAGTTTGGGTCAGTATGGACATTCCTGGCCAGAAATTCCCAGAAAAATATATTTAGTTCATGGATCAATAGCTAGAGCTAACAAGTCCTTGGGAGTCGGAGGTGCAGCCACCAGTAATCTTTGTGCTGTTGCTGATAGTGAAATGTGTGTGCTAAAAAAAAATCTTTCTTAAGCAATTGTTTGATTATACTTTTAATGAATGTCGGCTGCAACCAAACACTTCATGATGACTGTATGATCTAATTACTGTAGCAATTTATTTATGGCTTTTTCATATTTTGCTGTTTAGTGCTTGCACCCTGAAGTTCCCAGGTGGGGGCAAGTGCTGCAATAATCCCTGTTATGTTCTGGGCGCTGGAAATGCCACATGAGCTCCTGGGAGCACGGTAAAGGTGGCACCCAGGGCATTCACTGTTTAAGGAAACATGATCCTTCTGACAGCACCAAAACAAGAAGACAGATACTGCTAAGAATAACAAAGATACCTTGCAACATTTCAGTGGCAGCAGGATTTGATTTTGAGACTCAGAGGCTGTGCTGGAATCCATTAGGTTCTGATCCCCAGGTGTCCTACTCCCTCAATCTCTTCTAACAAGAAGCATTCAAGAGAAAGGAAAGGGAAATCTCTCTCTTGAACTTGAAGCTGTTACTGGTGTGTGAGTGAATCTATCTAATCCAGCAAAGCAGGGACAGGGTTTATCTTCTGCCTCAGCCAAGCCCTTCTTAGTGTCTGCAGTGAGGAATGTACGAAAGTGTAATGTTCTTGGTAATCCATGCTACGTGTGTGCCTTGGAGTGCTGTTGGGACAGCCGTGCATTGAGTGTGGCCTGTTCATGCTGTTGGCAGCCTGTCTGTGCTCAGCCATCCTGCTGATGGCTGAGCCCTGGGACTGGTGTATCCACCCCTGGTGACTGTTAAGGTTTAGCATGGTTGGAAGCATGGCCTTGAGTATCATCAGATCTGCTGAACAGATAAACTGGAGACAGGAAATGTTAGAGATGTTTTGGGCAAGGTGGGTTGTCTGGATTTGTGTGATAGTTGCTAGAGAGAAATGTGCACTCCAGGGTGCAATTCTTCCCCTCCTGATGTGGCATTAAAAATAGGTCAGATGACTCAGGCCCTAAAGCTCCACCATGAGCTCTGCAGAGAAGAGATGCCTAGTTCAGATTGTAGTTACTTGAAGAAGATATGACTTGTACTTGGCTTAGATGAATATGGGTTTGGACTTGTGCTTAAAACAAGTCTTAGCAGAGGTGGTGCTTTCATGGAAGAAATAACAAATGTTAGTTCCACTCCCTGTGGAAAAGCTGCATACTCAGGTTGTCTTGAAATGAACAGCTTTTTTTTTTTTTTTCCCCACTAGTTTTGGATGTTGTACTGTGACAAGGTTCAGAGGTACCATTCTGCATTCTTTTGGCATTGGAAATTTCCCTGGGTGTGCTTGTCTTTGCAGCAAGCATGCCCATGGCCATGTACAACCACCCATTTGCCTTCTCCCTTGGAACTGTCATAGTGCCCTTGCTGCTAAGTGGTTTTGTGGCATATGGTCTGTAGAGTTAAGAGTGAGGTCATCTATCTGTTTTAAGTCATGGGTTCTGTGAGCATGTTTGATTTGCAGAGAGCTGATTTCTAAAAAGACTTGATGACTCTGATTGCTTACTGCTTATCATTATGAGTGGTGGGTGCAGTCCACTGTGAGGATGCCCTGCAGGCCCATAGAATTACAGCTTACCTGGCTTCTGCCTTTGTTTAGTAGGGCTTGAATGGTGTGGTTAATATCATACTATGGTGATTGGAGATAGGAGGAGGAGATCTGTCCACAAGCCAATTCTTCTTTTAAATCACCTTTGCCCCCTGTATCCATATTGCTGAACAGAGCCTTTGATCCCACTTCTCTTCTCTATCTTTAGTGAAGAATTTTGCCTTACACTGTTGAACCCAACATGGGTTCAGGTAAAACCAATTGTGCACCAGACCTAGCGAAGATAAAGCGACTGCCACACTTCAATACTGACAGTTCTTCTTTAGGAGCAGTATTCTTTTCATAGAAAAGCTCCTTTTCTATGAAAGGCAGCTTTTTGTGTACACAGCTGACTTTGGAAGCTGGTGTTTTACAGTGTCCTGTGCTTCTTATTCAGATGGGTAATTTGAAGAAGGACTGATGAGGCTGACCCAGATGTTCAGAGGCTGGTGCAGCTGCTGCAAGGTTTTAGTCTGGAAACCTTCAGCTACGTTTCACCCAAGGAGTTGAAAAGTCCTTAAACAACCAGCACTGTCAAGTGGTAAGAAGGAAATGGAGCATCTTCATCACTTCTTCATTTTGTGGAACTGGTACAACTCCTTACCTCTGTGAGTCAAATAATCACCTTCTACTTATTTTTCTCCAGTGGGCCTCTAACTTCTGCAGTTGTATAAATACTACATGTAGCTGCCATGTAAACATACAGATCGTGTTTGCAATAAAATCTGAATGCACTAAATTTGAAAGTGAAGTTTATTCTACATTACTCTAATATGCTGGTTTATGCTGAAAACACAATTTGGCCCATTCTTTCTTTGAGTTTTTAAAGAAGGGGAATGTCTATTACTTTTACCTCTGTAGTACTTCAAATACTGCAAATAAGTATAACAGCTAGGGTATGCTTTGTCAGTGATTTGTTGGCATACAAGAGTTATTTTTTACACAAAAGAAAGCAGAAAAGTTGGATGCAGCTCTGTCTTTGAAGATTTCTCACAGAGTTGTGATTTTCACTCTTGGTTTCTGTATGGTTTATTGTCCTTCTCAGGGTGGTGGTGGTGTACATATGTTTTTCTGGTTGCTCCAAGCTATGGCTGGTAGCCTGCCTGCGAGCCAGCTCTGAGTTCTGTGGGGCAGGATTGTGACATCTAGATATGCAAGTAAATAAAATAATTTTTTTTAAAGTGACAGCAAAATAAAATTAAATTTTATAAAGGACATGGGAGGAGGCAGGAATGAGGATGCTCTTTTATTGGTTTCTCCTTCTCCGCAAGGTTCTTTCGGATTGTGAAATCTGATGAAAAGGGTGATGCGGGAATTTTGTAGTGGTCCCCATCACTTCTGCATTGGGCCACGAGTATTGGAAAGCATCTCACTGACAGACATGGAGAAAATTGTAGCTTCTCATAACTACATTGGCTGCTTCGAAAAATGTACCATTTAATGGATATAATATTACAGAGCCTTAAGGGTGAGCCATGGTATATTGTTCAGTAGCTGAATTCTGTCATATACAAGTCTTCATTTCAGAGAGCAATGTTTTCAGGCCATGCAGAGAAACATCCAATAAAGGTTTTAATCTGTAGGAAGCTGAATTTCCTCTGTGTTGTGTGAGACCTAGGTGCCACTTATATCTCATGTATCTGTGAAAATACTTCATAGGTGAATTGAAGTAGCATCTTGGCTTCATGGAGACCCCCTGTTTTGGTGATAGTTTCCTCCCTGGGAACATCATAAGGAGCAGAGGTGTCAAGTGTCCTTGTTTTACTTGGTCAGCCACTTGCCTTTAAGTAGCATCTTTTTTCTCAGGCCTCTATGCTAAATCAAGAAAAACCAATCCATCTTCAGCTGGCATCCCACAGGCTGGCCTCATGCACTCCATGCAGGGCCTGTGTGCTATAGGAATCATAGACTGGAAGTTGAAAGGAACCTCAGTGATCAACTGGTCTGGCCGTTCTTGGCAAATACATGGGCTAGACAATATTCCCAGTACCCTGTCCAGCCAAATCTTAAACACATCCAATGCTGGAGAGTCCGCCACTTCCCTGGGGAGAATATTCCAATGACTGGTTGTTCTCATTGCGAAAATGTTTTGTCTTGTGATCAGTTGAAACCTCCCCAGAAGTAACTTGTACCCGTTGCCCTCCATTTTCCCCTGTGTCAGGAGCAGAACCCTCTGGGGCAGGAGGGTCTCCCATAGCTGGACAGCGAGGTGGCACGGTGTTTCTGCAGTTGGTCTTTGACTGGGGTTTGCTCAGCAGAGGTGGCAGCTCGGAGCTGGCAGCTCGCTGTGTGCACAGACTCTGCCAGGACAGGACGGCTCTGCGGGGCCTGTGGGTGTCACAGCCACTCCAGGCACGTGTCTGCTCTTGCCTCCATGTGGGGACAAAGGCTCTAGTTACTCATCTGCCTTAAAAGGGTCTGCAGGATGCTTTGAAACCAGTCATGAGAGTTTGATTTTGGAGAAAATCAAGAGGCAGTGGGGTGGGAGGGGGAAGCAGGCCAGCCTGTCTGCTTGGCCCCAATTGGGGTTTGAATGGGCTGTGAGTGGTGTGATGCTTGTTGGGAGGATTAGAGCAATAAGGGCTTCAGTATCTTTGAAACAAGAAAAGTCTGGTGTATTGTGCTCACGTTCCAGAATAAAACTATTTTACAGTCATTCTGGTAAAAGATTTTACGGCTAAAGACAAAATGGGAATGTTTTGATTCTCTTGTTGAGGATAGTCTATTTGCGTTAATTCCTTTGTGTTACATTGAAGGGAATGTCCTGGCAAAATGTCATTTGAAAGGATTATTTTAGAGTTTAAATGCATCTTGCCAATCCCTTCTTTCTTTGCTTCACCTCCAAGAATTCTGGCTTCCTAGTTATTTAGGGGCATAAGAATAAAAATAATTTTGAAAGAACTTAAAGCTTACAGAATGGAAAGCATTTGTTTCTGCAGTTCATTGCAGCTGAAGAAATTTGTTTTATTTACTTCCCATTTTTCAGTTTTGGTGCGAAGTGCACAGGTTTACAGCCTGAAAAAGGGTAGAAGCTTGGCTTGCATGGCCATTCTTATTATACAGTCTTGTCCAGCTCTCACTTCTCTCCTTGTTTACAACCTTTGTGAAGTTGTTTTTATTGAGATTTGCTGTATGTAAATTCTGCTAAACAGTGATGAATTGAAAGTGAGGAATAATTTAGCACTTGATTTTGAGTAGTACTCTTGACACAGTGAAATTAGACTGTTACTGCATTCTAGTTTTAATATATTTTAAAAAGAAAGGAAGATAATTGACTGTTTCTCACTGAATTTTATAAATGGATTTGTAACTCTTAGTGGTTCCAAAAAGAAGTAAACTTGAATGACGCATGAGAGGATGTAATCAATGACTTTTGGCACAAAATAAGCAATTCTCTGAGATGTACTTTACACAGATACTTCAGTGTGAACAAAACTTTGCCATAGGCCATTCTTAATTTGTCATCCATTTGCGAACATACTGTGTTCTTGTTGTAATTGCTTATGAAGAGGTAGAACAGTCAAGAATATTGGTATTTTCTGCTGTGACTTAGCAGATAAGCTTGGTAGGGATTGAATACCACCTGTCCTGCTCTGTAAACCTAAAGCTGTAGTTTGGGAGCTGTATATTCACAGGCAACTGGCTTTTCATTTTCTCTGGGTACTGATCTTGCAAAGTTTATTGTTGGTTTTGCTACAGCCCTCTTTTGCCATATGTGGTAATTACAGACTGAGGCCTTGCTTGTATAGCACATTTTGTTCTTCAAAATACTTTAAACTTGTTTCTTTCTTGATGTTACGTCTGATACCTTTTGACCTTACAGTGGAGGTGCAGCAGGGGCCAGTGGCAGTTCTGATGAGAGAAGGGATAGCAGAGAACCCTTGCAGCTGTGATAGCACAGAACTCTTGCAGTGGTGATAGCAGAGAACTTTTGCAGCAGTGATAGCACTGCTAGAAGAAAATAGAATATTGCAGTATTTAAATCACAGGATTGTTCAAACAGAGGTGAAGCTTTAGTGCTAATAAGAAAGAGGTCTCGTAGTAAGTAAGCATAAGTATGCTGTTCTGAGTCAAACAAAATGTATACTCTCTTCTGTGTGGTCATGTTCATAAAACATGACCTTGTTTTCCTTGTGGGAAACTGCCTGAGATTGTACATCTGGTTCTGTCCTTCAGTTAAGGTGTTTCATGCAGCATGACCAGGTCTTTACATTGCCCAGACAGACAATTTTGTGACTGTAAGCCCGTTGACAGAACGATTGCTTTTGGTAACTCCTTTCCTGAAAAGTGTTTTCTTCTGATGCTATACATTATAATTTTCTCCCCAAAATACTCACATCAGCACATACATAAATGCACTCTTCACCAAAAGAGACATGAGAATACTGACTGATGTCCAAGAGATAGCATGCAGTTAACTCACTTGAGAAGTTTAGGAAATATCTCCTCAGCAGGAGAAAAAAGTAAGAATGTAGCTTGGAAAGCCTGAAAACCACACTGACATATGCTTCTTGTTCAGCAGCCACCTTGCCTAACCACAAGGCCAACATTTCTCAGCTCCTCAATCAGATCTTTGCAGAGTGGTGCTGGGATCCATAAGTCAAGGTTATTCAGTATCGTGGTTGTTGAACTCCATTTGCCTTTTATTCTGCATTTATCAGAGAGATCCATGGAGAACTGAGTAAACAAATAAAAAAAATTATTTAATTTTAGTAGAGATTATCCTCAAAAAAACCCAGAATTCAGAGGAAACTGTGCAAAGTACATGTTTGTTTCCAAGGAAAACAGTAATGAGAAAGAGTTAGGTCATTGTGGAAAAAAAAGCCCACATAAAAGATCTCTTTTAACAAGGACATGGTAACAAAGCTTATCTTCTTGGACAGCTTTGCCTAACAGATAAGGCCCTGGACTGGAAGTGGGTTCAAATCCCAGTTGTGCTGGAGAATTTTTGTCAATTTAGACCTCTCAGTTTGTGCCCTTGTAATTTCTTTTTGCAAAGAGAAAACAGTACAGTTTGTACTCTGAAAACTGTTCAGAATGGAGATGAGGGTGTTGGGTGGCCCCCTGGGGTGATGCAGGTGCAGGTCCCTGCCTGTGCAGGGACTTAGGGCCTGAGGATTGAGCATGACAAGTGGTCCTGCTCACTTGTATGTCCTCACTGAGATACTTTCACCCTCCCTTGTCAGACAAGTTGCTACCAATCAACAGCAGAGGTCTCAGAGATCTAATACAGTGTAAAATACCTCCCTTTTCCATCCCCAGCTTCAGAGAAAGTGAGTAACTGTATTGGTCACCTCAGTGTTTGAGCCAAGGCCCAAATGCTGGTTAATTAAGCCTTGTAGCAGGCTTTTGGACTGTCTAAGCATTATCCCAGCTTTGCAGATGGTGAATGAAGCATGGGAAGGTTAACTGATGTGCTCAGGATTATACAGCCCTGTGATCCATCCCAAACCTGCTCTCTTTGCATTCCTTCCTCTGTCTGAGGGTGAGGATTAATGCATTTCATACTACCAAACCCAATCTATAAGGACTAGGCCAGTGCTAGAATAAGGTTATCAAAGAGCTGGAGAATTGGAAGAGGTACAGAGACCTTACTTTCTGAATTGTGAGTCTTCACAGAAAATTTAGTCCTGTGTTGCTTGGTGTTACAAACCCTAGACTTGCCAGCCTGGTGCTGAACCAAACCTTAAGTGATGCGTAGCAATGCTTGCTTATTTCTCAGTTCTCAGTATAATATTGCAATCTTTGTTTTCTCTTTGTGGTATGCAGAGTTTTCTGTAAGCTGCAGAATTGCTATAATATTGCTGAAGCGTGTCATGAAATGTAGTGGAGAACGTGTTAGAGATGGGCAGACACATGCTGGTGGGCTGAACTCATTACCACAGCTGTAAACTGCGAGAGGATGAAAACAACTGAATAAGAGTGTCTTAAATTTTTACAAAGCAGATTTAAAGTCAGCATCTAATGAATGAAAACCTTCAGTTAAATCAAAATTTAAGACTCACATTTCAGTATCCCACTGGGAAAAAACAGATTCTGTGTATTTGCTGTAATGTAAAAATTAACTGCAAAACTCAGTTCTTCTTCTGTAGCCCCCAGCCTTCCAGGCCTACTTTAAATCTCCAAAAGAAGCAGCAAACTATAGTCAGTCTATTTGGAAAAACCCTACAAACCCAGACCACCAAAAAATTGCTAGAAAAATAATTTTCCGTTCTAGATATCTTTAAGGTAGTCATTGGGTCCAACAGTGTTTGTAGCATCAGAAGCGCCTGCCACAGGGTTATCCTTGACCCTACTGCCTCATATTCCTTTCATGCATCTCTGCATAACAAGCTGGAAACCTTTAAAGGGTGCCCAGGTACCTCCTGGAATTGTAGCTGCTGGTAAATCAAAGTCAAGCAGAGGCTTTGTGAACCTTCTATTTAAGTATGTTTTAATTTTCAAGTGGTGGTGCTAGATTGTTGATAGTTATTTTTTCTTCAAACATTTTTTTAAAGTGTAAACCTTATTTAATTAGTTTCTAAGTGAGAGAAGTAGTGGAAATCTGCCTGTTCTGAAGAGAAGAAAGAGAATATTGTGGGTCAGTGAAAACTGACAAAAATAATGTCATTCCATTTAAGAGCCTGTTAATTCCTTGGTTAATCAGCACGGTCCCAAACAAAACGTGACCACAACCTGTGTGTTCGTATTGGCCACAGCTTTTGGTATCACCATAGTATGGGAAAAAAATATTTCATGCTGAGCCTTGTTCAGAAGCCAGTGGTTAAGTTGTAGGTGATTTCAAAATGCAGTTACTCCCTACATAAAAAATGTACAGTAGAGAATAGCAGCTTAACCATGTGGAGAAATAAAGCCAGAAGAGAGAGTATGTTTTCAGTAGCAATTTAGTGCATGATTGATCTTACTGATAGCAGTAGTGCAGTGTTCATAGCTGAGTAAGCCCACCAGCAACAACTTGCTTGTAATGTGTGTGTGTGTGTTGGAAAAATGCAAAGAAAATTAAACAAACTTCAAGTAAAATTTACATTTGTATTATAAAATCAACATGTTAGAGTTAATTCTCTTTCCAAAACTCCCGTTTATGTGTTTATTTTGCCATTTCCTCTGACTCTTCTGTGTCTGTTTGTCTTGATATGTCTAGTACATCTGTTTTTTTAAATTAACACCTGAAAGGCAAAACCAGTGTTGCCAGAGGCAGTTGACTTCGCCCCTGTGTGTTTACTTTCTTATTAAATTGCCTGCAATGCTTCCTACCCTCTCACTCCTCCATTTCTCTGATAAGATAGTTGATAAAGTCATGCAGCATTTTGGCCTGTGAGTGTCCCAGAGGAATTGTGCACTGCCTGGGTTAGACAGACAAGAAACCATTCAGAGGGCAGAACGTGGAGTGGCGTGAAAGACTGGACCCCCTCTGAGGATCTGCTGGCTCTGCAGCAGGGCCAGCTCTGAAGGGCAGCATTGATTTGAGATTGTGCAGTTGTGTGACATGGGCTGTGTGCTCAGGGCTTGGTTTTGCTCTAGTCATACTTTGTGGTTGAGTTATGACTTGGGTGTTAGTGAACAAAAGCTTGTTTTCCCTGATGATGTGAAGGGAAGCTTGTAAGCTGAAGACTTCTACTATGTGGAAATTTGAATATGAAAGTTGTCAAAACCACATGCCAATGGGTGAGAAGATGTCCCTTTTTGCTCTGACTGCTCTTTAGCAGTTTTGCATGCGTGTCTGACCAGCCAGGGTGAGTGTAAGGATGTGTTCAGAATGTCTGGCACAGGTGGGGAGTCTATGTGTGCTGTTTCCTCTGCAGCTCTTCCTTCACTGTTTCCCTTTGTGACAAAGGTGCTCAGAGTAACAGGCATACTTCAGCATTGTAAAATCAGTGTCTTTATATTGATTTATCCTTCTTCAGTGCACAGCTTCTTTTCCCATCCAAAACAAGGCAATGGCTCTTACCTTCCTTTCCATTCCTTGCAAAGAGTCAATTTGAAAACCGTTCCGGTAATAGCATCGAGTCCTGCATTGAGGCAGCAGTGACCACTGTCGTGGCCAGCAGTGACCCTTTCCCTCAAGCTCCTTTTGCTGCTCTGGCACACAAAAGAGTGTGTGCTCCTTCTTCTGTGCTCCTTGTCTACTGACCTTCAGAAATAAGACCACTGAGCTAAATTTCAGGTCCTCCCTGTTGATACCTGTGTTCACAAATCTTAACATGGTCTGACAGGTTGATGTCTGCAAAACCTGTCTTCCCAAGAACAGAAAGTGTTCACATTATTGGATGGAAGATATTCTTGAGCCTGGTCCTTATTTGTAGGTCCAAAAAATTAAAATGCTGGAATAGTAATGACAACATCTTGTCATTACTTGTAATGACAAGAACACACAGTATTATCTAGACCTGCACAGCCTTAACTTTGAAACAGCCTTTTGAATTTTTCCCATTTGGTTATATTTATATATTGTTTTTCTTCTAAACTTCAGTTTTGATCTGTTTTGTGCCAGGACTGGGTTGTTGTTGTTGTTTGTTTCGTTGGTTTTTTGAATGACTGCAGTAGTTATGCCAGGATTTCTGGATTAATAGTACTGCTTCAGTGTTTGTATAAGGCCTGATATATTTCAGTTCCACTTGGGAGGATGCTGGTATCCAGCTTTTGAGCGTATATAAAACCATCATTGTGGGTCATAAATTGTTGTTGTAGTTTGTTCACAAAGTGCCTTGAGATTTGCATTCTCTGAACTGATAAATAAAATGAGTGATTGTGTTCTGAGTAAATTTAGGCTGTCGTGGTGCTGTTCCTTTGAGGACCGGATATTGCATGTTGGGTTTTGTGTGCATGATGTGTGAAGCTAACCTTGTTTCACTCCACAGCCATTTATTGGGAGGTGTTACCTTGTGGCCTGGGAGCAGCAGGTTGTTTCAGCTTAGTTAGCTCAGTGGCAGCAGTTCTCCCAAGACCGCGCTCTCAGGTCGAAAGTCCATGGTTTGCACAATGGGCTTTAGACTGCTTTCAGTTCCTTTTGTGTTGTTTCCACTCCTTTTTGCTCATTCATGACTGCCACATCATTTTTGTGCTGGCAAGAATGTGAGTTGTTTCCTTTGGGAAGTATCTTTCTGCCTGTAAAGAAGCAGTTTTCAGTATTTGTTTCCTGCTGCTGTACTTCTATCACTAGATCACTTCTGTTTTGCTTCTACAGTCTCTGCTTTCAGATGTGCTAAACAGGGCAGTGAGCTGTACATACTATTATAGGACATGCTCATCTATGCCTGTTCTGGTATATAAAGTAAGCTTAAAGCTGCAGCATCTGACTGATGGCCTGGGTGAGTGGTGGTTGTGTGCCACTGGCATGTCACAACAGTAAGGTGCTCTGGTGAGTGCTGCTTCCATCAGTTACTTCTTCCAGTAGCTGTTAACAAGATGTGCTGAGTGAGAACTGTATATAAATGTGTGTAACATCTCTGAGCTGTATAAAGTACCTGCTGTTAAAGAGGAGTTTGTAGTGCTCTGAATGAGTCTTCTGAAACCTTAATGCCTCACCCAGGATGTGTGACCAACCTCCTGTTCTACACAGTGAAAAGACAGAGTAGCTCCAGAGGCTTGTGTTGCCCTCCTCAGGTTGGTATCTACATGCTTTACATCCATGCCACTGCGGATGTGGACAGATGGAATACACTGGGTTTTGAGGAAACCCATCTTGTTTTCTTGACTCAGAGAGTCTTTAGAGCTGACTTAGAGTGTCTGGCTTTCAGGTGTCTGATGTGTCAGGAGACCCATCCTAAATGTCTCACTCCAGCTGTGGATCCTGAACGAAGGTCAAGAACTTTAGTTAACACCTTTGTCTCTCATCAGATTATTTTAATGTATAGGCTCTGGATATTGTGGCTGTAATTGTGTCTGATTTTGAGGCAATTTTAAGTACCTTCCTCTTGCTAGTTAGTTATGTCTGCGTGTGTTTACCCTGTTCAGTAGAGCTTTTCTTAGAGACGCACATCTAGAACGTGCGGAGCTTCTCAGAAAACGAACAGAAGGAGATTTCTGGAACGTCTGTTGTGAAGAAAAAGGAGCATTTTCTGTGAAGAATGTAGCAAGAACTAACAGACATAAAGCAAATTACCATCTGAAATGTTGAGCCTTTGGGAGATTTCAAAAGACCAAAGGAGATCATGGAAAACACATTCTGCTAATGTAGGACACAGCTTAGTCCATGAAAGTTACTAATTTCTGGAAACTTCTTGTAATCATGTCAAACTCCTTACTAAACCATCTGGACTTTTTTTCCATTCTTGGCTCAGTTAGTATGTGTAGCCTCTTTTATTTGGCATGAATAATATGGGGGCTGAAACAAAAGACTCCAGAGAAGGCTAAGGAAACCTTCTCAAAGATCAATTTTATTAAGAGACCACGTGAGACAGAGTCTTGCCCTGCTTTGGGATTTTGCAGAATCTCAAGGAGCTAATGTGGCAAGTAGTGAAGGAGCAAGGAACAGTCATGCTAAATTGGGTGCAGGTGTAAGGAGATAGCTGAACTTTGCCCAGAGTCATTCAGTGAGTCAATGTGTATGTGCCTGCCTCCTAGCAGCACAAAATAACTTTAGAAGCTCAATTATCTAATCAAGATAACAAGGCATTTGAGGAAGGATCTTTCCTGTCTGGATCATTTTATTGGATCAGCTAAATTGTATGACTTTGTTAGCTGTAATGTGCCTCAATTGAAAGCTACAGCTTCTGGAAGAAGATGGAGAGGGTGGCCTGGAGTGAGCCACGCCAAATTGCAAAATTCAAATCTGGATCTTGTGCTCTCTTGAAATTACAGTAGTCTGGGCACACATCTGATCAAGTTGTTTGGCATACTTGGAAGTGTATCTTTCTTTTTCCTCCAGTGTTGTTCACTTGTTTGAGATTTGTCTCGCTTTGAAATGGCTGGTCTCTCTCCTGCAGATGTCAAATGTCAGGGTGAGAATATTGGAGGGGAGTTGCTGTGTCTTGAGCTTAGGTGGATCAAAGATGTGTGTGTACATGAGTGTATGTGGAGATTTCACATCACAGGGTATGGGAAGAGGTTCCACTTGGGAATGAGGCAGGCAACAGGTATCAACATGCCCAAATACATATTGACAAATGCATCTGATGTCCCTGTCAGAATAGAGCTTGCTCACTGAGATAGAGGGCAGCTATTTGCTGCTGACTGGAGAAGCGTTTTTGAGCAAATAGATCTTTGTCATCTTTCCATCTGGTAATGTGGATATGCTATGTTGGTGGAAAGAAGTAGGAGGGATGTGCAGGAGCCTACCTGCCAGTTGACAGTGTTTTGCCCAGTTCCTTTTCTCTCCAAAAAACTGCCATCAGAACTGGTTTTCTTACGGATTCTAAAAAGTTATTAAAGTACCCAGAAAGAGAAGAGCTCTGTTCCTAGACACTGAGTCGAAATATGATCTATGTAGAACATTTTTGTAGTAATAAACCTAGTGTGGTCCTAAACACCAGTGGAAAGGCAGACACACCTCCCAAGGAAGGTCTGCTAATTCGGTCAGTTGGTTTACTTGAACTATTCAGAGATTTGTTGAAGTACATGCTTACAGAAGAAGGCATGGCCATCTCCCTGCAGAAAGTTGTCAGTTCTGAACAAAAATGTTGTTCTTTCTTGATCCTTGGTTTTATTTTTACCAGGCGACATGATGCCTGCCAGTTCCCTTTGTAGAAACCTGTGTTACTTTTAATAAATGCCAGAAATCTGGTGTAGAAAACTGGAAATTAAGATATTTGCAAGTTTGCAGCTGTTTGTGATCGGAATGTGGGTTGTTGCTTTCAGTCAAAGAGAGATTGAATATTGAATTAATAAGGATGATTCCAATTAAAATGCTTATTGTTTTGTTTTCCCTCTTATATGGGAAAATACAGACCCTGTTCTGTAAAAGTTCCCCATGGCTACTTTAGTACAAATGTATAGTTATTCCTTCTTCATAACCCTTCACCACTAATTATAAATTGCTGGATCACCAGTGTCTGACTCTACTTGCAGTTAAAAATTTATCTGTATTATTTTGGAACTTCCTCTTTTTCCCCGAGGTTTAAACTGGCGATGGCTTTATCAGATTAGATGGAGAAAGAAAACTTAGACTCATTACATAGGTCTGAGTTGAGGACCAGGGGCTATGATCTGGCTACATTCTCTCATTCATTTTTTACTCCACAAATAGTGATGCACTCTTGCCAACAGGCAAATTTAATTCCTTGGCAGTCCACAAAGTTCCTTCCTCCCACTGCCGGCTGTTCAAAAAGTAACCTGCTATTAATGTTCATGCTAGTAAAGACATTCATGTTATATGGTCCTTCACTGTGTTCCTTATTTTCCAGGATCTCTAAGGACCAGTATTGTCTACTTTGGGATCCATTGCTTAAAATAGCCATTCCTTCCAGAGCTGCAAAAGAGGAAAAGTGCTGTGCCCAGTGGTTGGGGTTTATAGGGTTGGTACTTTGCTGTCAGTGCAAATATTTGAAAGTTCATTTTGTGCATATCTTACTATTTAAATCTATCTATTATTCTTAAAGAAAACATAAAGAACTTTTCTTATGCTAATTAAAAATGTATTATGTGTTTTTAGACCAAGACAACTGATGCAAGGTTTTTAAAATGGACTATTTTAGAAATTATTTTGAGCTGTTTTAGGAAAGAAAATGGGCAAAAAGAAACTGTTCTTTTTTTGGTTGTTTTTTTCCCCCCCATCTCATGATTTTGACTATAGATACTTTGGAGGCTTTAAAAAAAAATCTAGTTCTTTCTTGCTGCAAAACATGAGTCTGTTGGAATCACTAGGCAGTAATTTGTACAGTAAAGGTGTTAAACCATGAGATAATGGGTTTGGAGATGCAGGGAAGCAATTAGTCTTGTTCTACATCTTCTAGAAAGCAAGCACAGTAAAGGTTGTTTCATGTCTCTTAATTTATTTTTGTTAACCTTAATTCTTCATTTTCTCTTGTTACCTTAAAGATGGATTTTGATGAACCACCATATTTTGTAGTATTGGCAGTAGATTGCAGGTAGACTGTTAAGTAGAAATGCATAATGATTTCTTTGCTTTTTGGCTCATTTGGTTGTCTGATTCCAGTGGTGCCAAATGTCAGAGTTTAGAGTTCTTGTCACCCCTGCGCCTTTGGTGAATTTGAATTTATACTTAAACTGTGCTGTATATATTGTTTCAAATTAGTTTCTGGTACACACATTTTTCTAGGCCATCTACTTAAGTTTCTTCACGCTTTCTGGGGGTTCAGCCCTGAATGAAGTGACCGTGACAAAATCCATCCTCTGGGATTGGGGGTGGGAAGGAGTTGGACTCCTTGTGCAATGAAAGGGAATTCAGTGAGAGGCTCTGATTTCTCTCCAAAGCGTTCGTTGCATTTCCTAGCGAAGGCCAGATACTTGTTACTAAAAACTGTTAATTGGATTGAATATGCTTGCAAACAATCATGGGGGTAGTAACAAAGCTGTTGGAGAGGATGGACAATGCCTCGTTCTGAGCTTCAGGATAAATGACAGTCCCGTGCTCATTATGAACTGATGGGGTGTTTCTCCACAGTTAAAGTTGCAACTACTTTCCCATTGTATTTTGTTTCATCAGGTTATTTGTTTTGTTGTATGAGAAAACTTGGATTCAAAAATGTCTTTTGTCAGTTAACTTTATTTTTAACAAAGCTTTTTTTGTGTGTTTCCAGTGCTAATTGAAGTCCATCAGTGGCTATATGATTTAATGGCCTTAATAGGAGTCTCTGAGCACAAACAAAACAGAACGCTATAAATCACAGCATGTGCAGAGAAATGTAATTCCTATCTGTGGAGAGGTAAAGAGCAAAATTACTGAGCTGTATTATATTGCATACCCTGCAGGTCATCTGAAGAACTGGGATTTCAGAGTTACTCACTTTTGTAGAATAATGTCACATAAACAGGATAAAGTACAAATATCAGTGACTTCTTTGTTTGCTTTGTGTGGCCATAAGCAGTGCTGCTGTAGTTGAAGAGTTTGAGCAGTTTACTGTGCTCCCACATACTCCTAGGTGCACGGACAGTAATTTAGCTTAGCACATTTGGTGGCAAATACTGTTGTAAAATAACTGAAGGTAAGTTGTTTTTCAAATATCCACCTCTCTGTGGTTCTGGTAACCAAGGTAGTTTCCCTGTGATGTTATATGGAGATACCTTACTTCTGCTGGGATAACGTAATTTTATTTCATTTTTAAGTAGTTGGCAACTGTGCAAAAATTTTTGTGTGAAGATGAGGAGAACTGCTGTGCAATTGCTGGGGTGCATGGAATATTGTTCTAGCATTTGTTTTTCAACATACTGTATTTTAGTGTACGGACTATAAAATCAATCTTTTTCTCCTTTTGCTAGCAAGACAAGTTTTAAATTCAAAAAAGAAATACAGCAAACATTCACAGACATATGCCAGTAAAGACTGCAGTTGGATAGGTGTGATTTCCCATCTTTTCTCTCTTGACCTTATTAGCTAGAAAATCTAGGATGTCATTTCAGACTAATTGTGCTGCTGGAGTGTATGCATTTTACTGAGCTGAGGGATATCTTTTGATGTACAGAGAGATTTAATTATCAATATATCTCTTGACAGCATTTCAAGAATGGTAGAGAAGAGAACAAGTGGGCTATATTTTAAGCTATCATTGACATCTTCAAACTCCATAGGATGTTGACAATGCATAATGTTATGTAAAATTCCATGGTGGGAAATTGAGAGCTACTGTCAAGACTCAGAATTAAAACAAAAAAAGAAAATTGAAGTAGGAAGGAAATAAGCTGTGGATGGCAGGTTATTTCTTCTTGAAATAATGTGTCAAAAATATGTATTTTATTGCTGCTCTTTGCATCCTTCTGCTACCTTATATGCAGAACTACCTACTGTATCTTCTGGGTTACCCCTTCCCAAAGGGAAGCCAGTGGTGCAAAGATGAATTGCCAAAGCTGATAAACTCCTAAGCTGTGTTAGTCCATGTGCTGTTTCCTGCTCTGCACTAGGATTTATGGAACAGGAAGTCAGTTAGTTGCTCTAATGGGAAGCATGCAGAGCATCCCAGTGTGGGGTGGATGCAACCGAACCTCTGAAGAGCACAGCAGTTCTGGCTGTTGACTGGGATCAGCTCTGAAGAGCAGGAGGTTCACAGGAGGTGAGCTGGGTTTCCTTTAATGAAAAACCAAACAGCATTTCAAGTAGATAGCAAGTTCTTAGCTTGGGTTTGTATTTGTAGTAAGAAGTGAAATTTTATATTAATGACATTACCAATTTGTATTTGGAATAGTTGGGACTGGGGTGGAGTGGGGGGAAGAGTCAAGCCTGATAAACAACTACAAAATAAACTATGACATTTCTAGTTACACATGCAAAATCGGAAGGTAAGATTTGAAAACAAAAGAACTACATTTGCACTCACTTAAGTGCTCTTACCTTTTGATATGGTATAATGCCACATGTAGGTCCTTGAAACAAAGTGCAATAAACCCTCTGCCTTGTTTCTTTTGTTCCAGTAATGTTGTAAACCATTTAGGATTAACATTTGTAATCTGGTGCTACTTCCTGGACTGAAGTATCACAGTGTAAAGTGCTCGTGTGTGTTTGCTGTCATTCCTCATTACTCACATGCAAGCAGCAGTCGGCATTGATGGCATGTGGCTTTGCCTTGCTCATGCTGCCTTGGTGTGAATAGGAAGGTTGTCTGCCTCAGTTGCAAGTATGGGAGTTTTAGACCACAAAAGCATAACCATTTCTTTTTTCTTTTTTTTTTTTTTTCCCACGGAAATGCTTTGATATGGTAATGATCAAAATATGGTGTGATTCCAAAAGAGGTATACAAACTTTCTTGTTCTTGGCATAAAAATATTACTCTCTGGAAACACCTTCTGTGTCAAATGATGGATTTGTTCCTGTGATTTATGTAAGTGATTGTCAGGAGGTTTTGTGGCTCATCCAATTTTAGCAGTCAAGTACTCTTTCCTTGTCACTTATGACATACTTGATGAATTTTCATGATTAGCTAACATGCTTTGTAATTGTCAAAACTTTGCAATGGTATTCCTTGGAAATATTGAGAAGGGGGAAGTCAGCTCTACCTCCCACTTCTTCTGTACAGCCACACTTTTTTCTTCAGTTCTCTTTTACTTACCCTGTCCAGTAGCCTTTTGGAAACCTCTCAGCTAGCTTTGGTTAACTCTTTCTCAGATTCATGCTTTGTTTGTCTGTTCTTTAGCAAACGTCTGTGTTATTCTTGGCTTGGGCACAGGAATACCTCAGTACAGCAACGTGTAAATTGTGTTTAACAGGATGGTTTTGGTAATAAGACACAGTGCTGCTGATAATGTGACACTGATATTTTCCATCTTGTATTTTATCACTTGTGTTTTCTAGAGAAATACTGACAAAACTGTGGGGTTTTTTTCCCTACACATAACCTTTTCAGATGCCCTTGGTCTCTTTCTCGAGTCAGTGTGCACCTCGTTGCCTTGCTGTCCCCATCATTAGTTCAGACACTCCAGCAACCTGTCAAGTGCATCCTTCCTGTCACCAGAGAGATCGAGTTCTTTATGGTGTTTTTTATAAATGTTTAAGTCTGTGATTCTGTGATTTCTGGCTTGGTGACAGGTGAGGCCCCTAATGGCCAGCCTCTGTGCCACCGGGGAAGGACCCCACCATTACGGGCAGCAAGGCCAGCACCTCCCTGCTGCTCTCACTGCCCCTGTCACTTAGCTGTCTAACATGGCTGGCAATAATTACAGTGCAGGGAACTGGGAAGCAAGGGAAAATGCAGAGGAGCCTTGTGGTCCTGCTTTGGGTCTCCTGCACTCTGGGAAAAGGCAGAGAAGGCACCACAGGGTCTGGCTGGCGGTTCCAGGGTCAGCTCTGGCCGATGGGCAAATGGCCATGCCTGTGCTTGATGTCACCCCTCTGGGCAGAGCTGGCTCCCTGCTCTGCAGGCAGTGCGAGCAGTGCTCTGGCTCTGCTCTGAGGAATGTGTGCCTATTCCTTAAGCTAACTCCCTTACTCTTGGAGAGTGCAGGATTATTCCCTGAAAGGCAGAGGGATCAGGTGTACCTGCTGTGTCTGTGGGGCTGGCTAGGGTCCCCCCGACATCCCTCCCCAACACTGGGTGTGCAGAGTCTGTCATGTCCTTGCCAGGCTCAGTTGGCTGCTGTGCGTGTACCTTGTGTTGGGCTGTCACCCAGAGCTCCTGAAGGCAGGTGTTCAGAGATCCTTGTCTGATGTACATCATCTTTGAGGGGAGAATATGTACTCTGCACCCTGCAAAGCTCTGAGGGTGTATTTTATCAATTGTTTTCCCTCCTACCTTCCATTTCAAACCTTTCTGTGAACTTTAATCCTCCCATTAATTTGCCTGAAGGAAACACAGGTCCACTATTCTTGAATCTCATTATTGACTCCTTGTTGCAGCAGGAGTTCATCTCTGGAGGCAAGGGCTCTGGGTGCCCAGAAGAGGATGCCATGCTGCACCAGCAACATAGCATCCATCAGGAATGCTGTGGAAGCGAGGCCAAGCAGTCAATGTTGTTGTCATCACATATTTGACCTGGACCCAGCTTTGTGCCAGGGACACCAAGAAGTTACCAATAGTTGCAATTGGTGCAGCATTGCTTGTTGCTAAAATAGTGTGATGGGGGTTTCATATTATTGTTTTTCTTTTCCTTGGTAAAGTTTTGAAATTGAATCCTTTGTCCTTGGAAAGTCTCCACAAAAATACGATCTCCCTGAGAAGAGAAACTGCTGGATGTGCTTTCTGAATTGCTTACATAAATAACTAGAAAACTAATTTTCTTGTCTCTTCAAAGTATGGCAGCCCAGTGTATCTGATGGGGTGCAGTGTATCCAGCCTTGCCCCCTGGGTCATGCAGAGGCCGGTGTGTAATTACACCAGTCTGTTCGTAGGAAAGCTGCGATGGTGAGACCTATTAAAATCTATAGTGAGTGTAAGAAAATATTCTACTGGACTCTCTATTGCTTCTCTCTCTCTCCACAATGTTTAGCCTGCTTCTCTGTCTTCTTCATCAAAACCCACTTGATTTTGTCTCTGAAATCTAGACTCATCACTCCTCATGAATCTTGTAGTGAAGTTGCTTGCTTTGTGGAAAAGAGGCATTAAAATGGTTTTAAAACTTTAAAAACTGATAGTCAGAATGACATTTGAAAATAAGTGTTCATAGTCGAAGTTCTGCAGCTGTTACTAGGTGATGGCTGTTCAAAAGCTTTGACATTTTTACTGTTGGTTTAAGTGGGGGTGAATCTATGCTAGAGTTTGCTTCTTCTGACAGTCCAACCCATATGACATTATAGAAAGACGTAATGTAAAAGCAAAGGGGATTGGGGAGTATTTTAAAGCAAGTAGCAGTGAACAGTAACTGAAAGCTTTCTAAAATCCCATGAACTGAACTTTGGTTTTGATCTTACTGCAGATGCCATTTTAAAAGCTGTCATTTCAGCAAAGGAGGGAGCAAGGCTCCCTCTCTAGATCAGTTCAGCATCAGAGGTTTGAGAAGAACTTGGAATGAAAATGTAAAAATTAATATTGAAGAGATTTTCTGATTTTTCTATTTAGAAGTTTGGCTGCATTTACAAAGTGTTCTGATGGCTCTGTAGCAGTCAGCAGATACCCAGTGCCATGTACACCCATCCCTGCCCCTGAGTCCCCACCAAAGCTGGGCAGGAGGGGGTGGGGGTGAGGACAGGCTGCTTGACACAGGAATCCATCACCTTGGCATTTGGGCAGATCACTTGTTACAATGAGGCTTCAGAGGGAGCTTTCTGGTTGCCTCTGCATTCCTGGATAATTCCTGAAAAGGCTGCCCCAGCAACTGATCACAGAGCTGCTATAAAGCAAATTCCTGGATGACACCACGGTGTCAGGTTCCAGTCTGTGTTTCCTTTCTGCCCCTGCAGGAAGGTGTGCAGGGCTGTGCCTGTGAGGGCATGCTGAGCTCCATCTGCAGCCAGTCCCTCCTGGCCAGGGGGAATGGGTGACCGTGGCTGTCATGTGGTTTGTTGCTAACGCAGAGCTGACAGCAATATTGATGGGCAGTGGTTGAGTTGTGCTGGAATAGCTGAGACTGGTAATATTTATGGCTGCATTAAACCCCACAGCCTAAATGCTCTCCATCCTGCATTTCCACCTGCTTTAGATGTGTTTCCAACAGTGAATTTCCAGCGTGTTAGTGTGTGTGTGTACATGTGTGCATGTGCACAGATTAATCTCCAAAGTGGTCATTTCCAGTGGAGTCTTAATCTGCAGTTTCCTTTGTAAGGAGATGTCTGTCTGGAGAGTAGATTTGAGCCTTTATACCAGTGGGTCACATGCAGGGCAGTCAGCCAGCGTGGATTTTCCTAGTTCTGCTATGCAGGAGACCTAAATCTTTTTACCTGACTGGGTTTTCCTTCTCAGCGGTGACATGTCTGTGATCCTTCCCTGCTCAAGCCCAGATTTCTCTCTTGAGCAGACATTACCCAATTTGTGTGTGTAGCTTATGCTTTTTTCTGCCAGTACCTTTCTGCAGCTTGGACCTTACAGCTCCTCAAGGACTGAGCTGAGATCAGCAGTTCTGCCTTTATTTATTGTCCTCCCTCCAGCAAAGCAGCGTGGATGGTGTTTAATCTACAGTGGCTCCTCCACTTGGCTGCCTCTGTTCTTCTCACATTCGTTACTGAGTCTGGTCTTGTATTACATGAATAGCAGCATATATGAAAATATCTAAGTGCTTTATGCTGGCAAACCCTGTGTTATGGACTGTGACCACACAGGGAGCTGGAAGTTTCTCTGGATGTTTGTAATGGTGAAGTTGCCCTGGAGCATGGTTTTTCCAGTTGCAACCATCACAGTAGCTGACAGAGCTCTCATGCAAAATTTCATGAAGATGATAATATTACATAGAGTAGGGCTGTTGCAGAATATTCTTTTTCTCAATTACGTGATACAAAGTGAGATTAAAGCCAAGTGAAGTTTCTGACCGGTACAAGAAGAATGTTGCTTACAAAAGAGTCAGTGACCTCCTTTTAAAGGACCAGGCTTCATTGCTAGAAAATCTGGATAAGCAAAGCCAGTTAGTGCTTATGAAAGAAAGCAATTAGATTTTTGTAATATAGATGAAACCAATTTGATTTTTCTAACGCTCACAAATTCAGCTTCCTAAATGATATTAATCAACATGGCATAGGAGAATCAGTCGATTTTTACAGTGACTAGAGCAGCTGTGCCCTGGGCTATGGCCCCAGCCTCTCCAGTGAAGGGATATTGTATGAGTTATGGTGTGAAGAAAGCTAAGAGCAGGCAGTGCTGTGCTCTTCTGAGTGAGAGCATTTTGTTCTTTGTTGGGAGCTGAGATTGAAAGGGTGAGGTAACTTTTTCTGAGAATACTTGTAAATAGTATCAGAGTTTTATTGATAATTATAGCTCCTCTTCCTTCACCTTCTGTTATCTCTTGAGTTATTTACCTGTGTGAAGGTGCAGAGGGCTGATGTGAAAACTGTGATCCACACAACTCAGTGTCCATATTTTCAGCAATTGTTGGGTTCAGAAAGGAATTCTTGTCTCTCTGTTTTATTGTTCAGCTATCTTGAAGGAATCTTTTGTATTTCTTTTTCACTAAAGCTTTTTTTTTATTTTTCCTGGGGATGTTGATCCTGTCTCTTACCTTCAGAAGTTTTGAATTCCATCCTATCATGTGTTTTTCAGCATCTCTGTCTTTTGACTCTCACTTGCAAACTCCTGGCCAACCGGATGGTGTCACCTGGATTGGGCCTGGGAGCCCTTGCATATGAAAGGGTCCTTGCTGGGTCCCTTGCTGGGTGGTGTCAGTGTGCATTAGGACTTCTCCAGTGGAGCAACCAGGAAAGGAGAGGCAAATCAGCATCCCCTTGTGAAGTCAAAGCACTTATATTAAAATGTGAATGGTTTCATCCAGGTGTGAAATGGCCTTTAGAAGCTGGCATGGAGGGAAGTGGTGGGATTTGGTTTCACATAGCACTGTCAGCTTGAGCCTTCTTGAAATCTCTCTTAGATCTTGTTTTGCAAGAAGGCAGTTGAAATGTTGACAGCTGTAATCATCCATAAGTTTAATAAACGTTTATTTACATCACCAAGGTAGACATATGATCTAAAGAACATGCACTAGAGAAAAATCTTCATATTGGTAAAAGAGGTATTGGGTCTCTCTCTAATGGTTATTCAGTGGTTCAGTTCATAGTCACTGAATGCTGAAATGCTGAATTTCAGGCTGGGAGCCACAGGGATGGGCTGGTCGCCTGGGTAATGAAGGAGCTCTGTGCTGCTGCATCGGCTGCAGAGGGCTTGAGCTGGCTGGGGGATGTCTCTCAGAGCCTTCAGCAGGGTCACTGAGGGTGGTACAGCAGAGCTGGATGACTCGGGCAGTGTGTGTCTGTGTGTGTCTGTCCTGCCACAAGTTAATGACTGTCTCCTACAAGAAACTTGCAGGAGATGGTATCCAGAGTGACAGTCCACATGCAGGAAGTTCTCAGCAATTAAGCACTTTCTTTTTAATGAAAGTTTGCTTTTGTGCAGTGAATGATTTATGACAGGGTTTTAAAAATTATTGCTTTGACTATGCTTACATACTTTGAAGACTGTAAATACAAATCAGAAACCTTTGAAACAAACTCGTAAATATTCAGAATATAATGCTTTCTGGAGGATGTGTAATGTAGTTATCACCAGTCAGTTACAGGAAGATATTTACACAATGTAGACATTGTTACTTAAACTCCTAGTAACACAATTATTCCATTAGTTACCAAATCCTGAAATAACCTCAAGCCCCTGAGATCTGAGGTAGTTAATGCCAAAGGGAATATGTTGCATTTTAAACAAAGCAAGCTATTTTAAACAAGGATTAGTTACTTGTCTTTTGTCTAATGCTTTGCAGTGTATATTTGAAAAGAAGATTCACATTTTCTGTCTGCTCAGATAACAGTGAACTTTTCTTACTGGATTTTGGAACTATAGTGTTTCCTAGCGAAACACAGATAAGGAAAAGCTCTCCCCTCCCCCAAGTCATTTGAAGTTCTCAGCCCATTTGTCACAGAGAGATATGTCACCCTAAAACAAATCTGGTATGCAGAAGAGCACTCAGCCACCGTTCTCTGGGGTACAAAACCAGCGATGGTCACCTCACTGGTGATAGCAAGTGATCGGGACTGTCCACGCAAACCAGATTTACGTAAATAAACCAGATTACTGGGCTGGAGGATGTGAGCCCTGCAAAGGCGGGTTCTCGGGATGTAGAGGTAATTTATTTTTGCTTTGAACAGTGGGGAAGGTGGATAGTTATTGGTATAGGGGGAGTGGGTGGATACTCTGTTACTCTAACTGCTAGTGAGTGTTTATTCTCAGCCTTCAGAAATACTTCCCAGGTGTTTTGTGCTGGGCAGGGGTCTGTAGCTGGGGAGCCTGAGCAGGTTTTTCTGTTCATAGCATCAATACCCCTGCACTATTAGCAAGTGTGACATGCGCAGACATCCCCGTGGGTCCCCCCTGTGGTTTTAATAATCAGGCATTTAGGTGCTTAAATCCTTGTTCAAGGCCCTGGGAGAGTTTGGGTGCATAGTTGCTGACCTGCTTTGGCCCCAGGATGGTTGTGTGACCCCCAAATGATTTTTGAAGCTGACTGTGTCTGTATACGCTGCAGCACTGGGCCTTCCAGACTTGCCTCCTTCACTTTGGCTATGCTGGGGCATGTAATTGGGTCAGAAGACAGGCTGGAAATAATAGAGAGGTAATTTCCTCAGTTTCCCTTTGACTTGATTCCTCTGATTCTCTGGTGGTTGTTTTTGAAATGTTTTAAGCCGTGCAACAGCAGTGAGGGTATTAAGTATGTTACAGGGGTGATCAAAAGCTTGTGGCTGAGCTAATTTCAGGCTTGTATTTAATTATACACTCTCTATATTGGGTAATGACAAAATGGTATCCTTCATGGTAGTCCTTCCATTGTTTTTGTTCTCTAGCCCAAATTAATTATTGATGGGAAGTAGGAGCAAGAGTAAGACAGGGCTTATTTCATACAAGAGTCATCATCTTAAATATTCTCATGGTATACTGTAATTTTCTTTTACCTTGAGCATTGTCTAAGTAAGTTTATATTAAGCATTGATCCTATTTTGTTGAAATATTTGCATGGTTCAGGCTTTTGATTTGTTAAATGTGCATTTCTAGTCACACCCATTCAGGAAAACTATGCCAGCTAGCCATAATTTTACTGGATATTAAATTGTACACGATGGCTTTTTAAAGAAGCAGCTTGTAGAATCGTGTACTCTCTGTTTCTTTTGAGTCTCTTCTAGAACTACAGTTTAAGTGTATTTCTGGTTCTGCCTGAGATTTTGACTCTGTGGCATTTGTTTTCAAAAGACTTCTGGTGAGGAAAGGGTCCATATACTACCAGACAACCTAAAACTAAAGAATTAATATTAAAGCCCTGTTCCCCTGTAAACTTAGGTATCTTTGAGTATTTGGATGCATTTTCTCTGGATCAGTTCTGACAAGAGATTCGAAACTTTCTAGTAGCCTAGAAGTTAGCTTCAGTAATTAAAATTTCTATGTAAATAACTAAACAGATTTTTAAATTTTCCTTTTAAAGGGAGACAATCTGATAAGCAGAATATAAGTAAGTGCCCAGGTGGAAGACAGTTATTTTCTTGTATTCTTGTTGGTAATTGAGAACAAAATCCACAAGCCTCCAGTGTCAGGTATTCAGAACATGTATGTGCAAAGTACTGTTCAATGAGACAAACCAAATGAAAACTGGAAACTGTTGCATTGTCAATTAATTCTTCCTTTGATTCTTTGCTGTAGACGGAAACATTACTGAATTAAGATTTTGGAGATAAATATTTCTTTGGTAAGTTCAGCAAAATAAATTTTAAACTCACAGCAGACACATTCTTATTATACAAATTTCTCTTTATTCTTATTCCTTGCTGTGGTCTGTGCCTGTCTTTTGAGCAGAGTGATTTTTGTTTTGGGGTTATTTTTATTTGCAGGTAGTGCAGCTCCTGCAGCTGTGTAGTACTCAGTTTTGCACTGAGACAGGATCTTTTGTCACTTAGGAGGTGCTTCACACTCGGTGGTGATGATTTCCTTTCCACCAGCACAAACTCTTAAGTGCACAATTGCTACATTTGCTGTGCAATAGGAAGTCTTTTCTAGACTAAAGTACTCGTGGGCAGAGGTTAAGTTTTATCCTGGGCATGTCTGGAGCTGCAGACTTGTGAAACACACTCACTTCCTTTAGGTGTAGAGGAATAAGCTGTGACAGAAGCCCAGTCCTATAGGAATTAACAGGTTTTTCCTCAAAGTGCTTCTTGCTTTAGTCTTGAAATTTAAAGCCTTTTTTGGTGAGAGGAATCTTTCCTGCCTCCTCCACATTGCTCTGGTCACTGCCTTATATTTTTTGTTTGCTTACCTTAGTAGCTGTAATTACAATAGGATGTCCTGTCCTTAATGCAGTTTTTCCTTCTTTCTGTGAAATATTTCTGCCTCTTGTAATGAGACACATGGTTACTTAATTTTTTTTTTTTTTTTTTTTTTAGGGCANTTTTAGAGATGAGATAGAAATTCTGATTTCAAGGCTTAGAGCATCTGGCTGTATGAGGGACTGGGTGCTGTATTGCCTGATTTTCCTGGGCCCAGCATTTTATGTGTGAGCAATTAAGTACTTCACCAGTTTCTGCTTTTGGGATTCCTGGCTACCTGTACTGCTTTGCCTGTTCTGTTGCAATACTCAGCACACAGTCATAATCCCTGGTTTGAGAGATAGTAATTATTGAGCAGATGCAGCATACAATGATAGTGAGGCTTTTAAGCAGCTTACTGATAGAGCAGTTTAAAGAATATTTACCAGCTATAGTAACATTACTTCTGGTTGCCTGTCTTAATTCATTTCAGATTAATCTGTCTTATAGTCAGAAGGAAAATGAAGTGAGTCAATAACTTAAAGAGTTATGTAAAATCTGTATAGTGCTAAATAATTGTGCAGTTTTATGTATGCTGCCGAAATTGGAATGTCAGTTTGACACAAATTTGCCAAAACAGAATGCTAGATGATCCTACCTCCTCCTCAAATAAAAGCCTTGAAAGTTCTCTTTATGTACTGCTTGGGAGTTTACCAATCTTGTCTTCTTTCACAGGATGTCTTATGCATACTTGTTTTTCCATATGGCAGTTAACTAAATCTGTCTGTGTTTGTGTGTGGGAGTGCAGGGGTGTGTTTCAGAGAATGATGGTCAGAGGTGTATGTGAATATGCACACAAACAGTATGCCCCATTCCCAGCCACTCATGTTGAACAAATAACCAGCTGAATCAGATAAGGATATGACAAATGAGATACATCTAATTGTATCAAGAGCAAACAGACTAAAAGTGACTAAATATTTTGGCAGAGGCCCCTACTGAGGAAACTAGATAAAGTGTTTCTGTTACATTATGTGGGAAGGAAGAGGGGGTCTGAATTCTCCCCTCCTCCAAAACTCTTAAGCCCAAAATATGATTTCTCTTTGACTGTTTAGAGCTGTTGAAAAATTGGCAAAAGGCAAGCTTGGGGCATGCCAGTGCCAGATATTAAAACTTACCATGTGGAACCCATGGCTAAATCCTTTTGCTTATTGAACTTTCTGTAGTTGGTGACTGTTAGTTTTTCCTATTTATTTTAGAAAAGGGCCAGTGGGAAAAGTCTGGGCTCCCCACCCTAAACAAAATAAATTGTGATTTCATCATGTTTTGGCCTAATTTCTTTTGTTCTTTATTTCATTGCAGGCATTCAAATCTGCCCTGATTGTTGGTTCTGCTCTTTCATGGTATCCAACTCAAGCTTTGCAAACGTAGCTTAGGGCTTATTCCAATGTATATTTTCAGCTGCTCTGTGTCAGCTGTTCTGTATCAAGGTTCATCCAATTTCCTTAGTTGCTTAGTTTCTATTAAACTTCAAGCTCTGAAGGTTGCTCAGACAAGAATCTCCCTTTTTTGCATTTAATTTTTTTCTCCCTTCAGAGTTAGTGTAAGTTGCTAGGAGCAGTAAATACAAACTGAATTCAAGACTATGGTAGTCTTTTGCATCCATTACAAACATTTTGTGTCCATCACCTCACTGCTCATCATGGACAAATGTCTGTGCCTGATTGTTGAATGGAAGACAAGTTAGTTGATTAATTTGTTTAGGTTTCAGTGTGCACAATGTTGTGTTGCACAAAAGTAGGCCCTCTTTTTTATAACACTGGTTTCTTTGATTCTTTTCTGGGAGAGCATGCATTTGAACTCTATATATCTATTAGTTTTCTTCGCTGCCATTTAGATTAAGCTAAAAGGCAAGCTTCAGTGCAGTGTATATAACTTGGTGTGTTTTGTAGTATCCTCAACAAAGACTGCTTGACCACTTTTTCATTTATCTATTATCAGTGACAGTTCATGAGAAAGATTCCTTTACTTTGAAGGCCAAATGTGTGACTTCATTCTGTGTGCCTTGGGACAACTTTTCTTATGTGGTAACTGGATGCAGAGACACTTTTTCAATCTTGAGAGCTGAATTATTTTGGTAAATGAAGCTTATAATTGTTTTACTCCATTTTCTCGTGTGTACCTTACTGCCTTGACCTGAGTTTGTGAATGAGATGAATGGCACGAAACGTGTTGTAGCTCAGTCTCTAGATAAGAGTCCTGCCTCCACCAAGCCGGAGCCCTGAGTTGCTCTGAGTGTGGCAGTGTAGCAGACAGATGTGGAAGGCCCAGCCAGCATGTTTAGGGGTACTTGGAGAGTTGGAGTGGGGAGAGGAAGGAGCTGTCTGATTTCAGTATCTGTCTTGGGACAGAGGAGGAGAGAGAGCATGAAGAGGAAACCTGCTCTTTTGGGAATCCTGTTTCATTGCAAATGGCAGTTTCAGCATGAACCTGGCTCTGTCCCCTTCCTTGGTTTCTGACAAAACTTATGTCCACACAGCTCCTTCTTATGTGACCTTGACCTCTGCAAAGATCTTTGCAGAATGAATGCTGATTTTTGCCAGAGCTGGATGTTTGCTCTCTTGCTTGCAAAAGTGTTGAATAACATGTGCCACCTGGAAAAGAGGAGATAGTTTTTTCTTTCGTGTGCTTGTGAACACAAATAACATGTATTATGATAATAATGCATCATCCAGAAAGCAACACTTCTGTGCTTCTCTGTATATGCTAGCATGTGAGTTAAAGTGAAGCCACGAAGATTGGGGGAGCATCCTGTGGGAGGAAAATACAGTGCTTTCTGTTTTTTTCAGAGGAGAATTGAGATTTACATTTGAAAACATTTGGTTCATCAGCTTTTGTATCTTGTTTTTGCCATTGAAAAAGTAGGTGAAATAGGATAGGTTGACTGTGGAAAAGCAGAGCTACAGAAATGGAGCACAGCCAGCATTTGTTTCTGGCTTGTTAAAACAGACCATGCAGATGTCTGGTAAGAATGCCAAGACTCACTATCAGCAAAGTTTAAGATTTTCAAACTTTCTTACAAACCCTAACACTGATTTGGTACCTTACAAGGGAAAATTCACTTCAGTGAAATGCTTGTACTGTTTCCTGTATGACTTTGTAACTTATGTAAAAGCCTCAGTCTGAAGGCTTGACCTGTCCTGAGCTTGTGGAGCTTGGGAGACCTAATGAGAATGGATGCACATAGGATGTTTGAAGGTGGGAATGATCAGACAAGCATGGGTAGGGAGTATGGCTGTGAGATTGGAGCTGCTCAAAAATACAGTTTTTTGTGTTTCTTGGGTTTTAGGTCATGAAACCACCATTAGTGCTAATAGGAATTTGTGTGGCTTAATCTTCATAAACAGCATTAACATGCACCCCGCAATACTTAATGTGTTAATGTACGTGAAAACTGGCTTTCAGCTAGCATATTTGAATGAGGCAAGATGGGGTTTTAGAGGTCATTATTACCACACATTAAAGTAAAATTTATGTTGCACAATTCAAAACTCTCAAACAGATGGAGCTGGAATTGCTCCCAGCATCTGGCTAGAACGCCAGAGCTTCCTCAGGAAGGGGGAAAAGTGATGTAAGAATTCAAACCATCCCTCCACTCCTTTTAAGTAAACCCTAACCATGCAAAGTGAGGAAGCTGTGGCACAAAAAGCTTCCTTTGCTACCCGACACATCCTATTTTGTCTTTCCTCAGGGGTTTAAAATTAACAGGATGGTCTCCAGGCCATTGCTGCCGGGGTGCGGGTTTGCAGGAAAGCCAGTGTGTGGTCTGCCCTTGTGGGAGGGGGAGGCAGACCCTCCAGCCTTGCACTTGCTGTCTGCTGGCATCTCCTGCCTGCCAGAGGAGCAGTCCTGAAGTGTACAAAATGCAAGGCTTGAGGTCTTTGTTGTGTAGCAGGAAAGCAGTATCTTGGGCTGAGTTAAAGATGGTGAGGCATGAGAGGAGTGTAGTTGCAGGAAGATGGCTTTGAGGTAAGGTGCTTGCACAGGTGTTCTCCAGGCTTTTTTCCTGACTTGAAAGAGGTGCTGAGTACTATGGGATGTGTAAGCTGCCTCTAACCCAGGAAGCTGGGAGCTTCTGCCGTGCTTGATACTGAAGGAGTTGGGCTGATTTTTCTTCTGGCAAAGTCACCTTTCTGTGCAAACTCTTGTTTCTGTAGTGTCTCCCTTTTCATACCTTTATGTAGCTTTCATATGATAACTGTGTGAAATTAAAAACAGTGGGAAAATTAGGTGTGTGCCAGTTTTTAACTTAGAAGTGAGATTACCTTAGCCTTTGCCACACATTATTTAAAATATTGCTCTTTATGTCTTGATATACATTTTAATGCCCTTATATTTCCCAGCTTTTAGACAGGATCCTCATAGGAAGGGCCACAAACATTACCTACTAAACCAGGAATTTTTGTAGTCTGTAAACTACACCATAAATTTTAACCTGACCATTTAGATAGAAAAAGGCCCGCTGCCCATAATTAGCACTGTGTTCGAAGCCTGCGCTGCTTGCATATTGTTTAAAGAATTTAAGAGAAATCAATTTCATATGTGAGGCTTTCTTTGTAAGCAAAGGGTAAACCAAAAGGAATTTCCTGGGATTGTTGCTTGTATTAGATCTGAAGAGCTTTTGGGGCGGTGGTGTGTTTAAAATATTGTGAAAAGCGAACCTTAAGCACAGAAATTGAGGTCATTAGGATTTCTTTGTACTGAGAAATGCCTGCATATGGACCAAAGCAAGGAGTTTATCTGGCTACCTGCCACAGCCTCCTACCTCACTCTTCATAGAAAGCATTTTCTTCCAAACATAGCAGAATGGGAACTCAGCTTAAAAGAGCTTTGTGGTTTAGATGCCTTTACAATCGCTATGCAGGCAGGGAAAAAAATGTATGACTGAGATCCTGTTACGTAATTCAGGGCTCCTACATGCAGAAAATGTGAAACCAAATTAAAAAAAAAAAAAAAAAAACACATCTCCCAAAGGCTGTGTTGTAGTTCAGTCAGGAATGGTACTCTGTTCAGAAGAGTGAAAACTAGAAATTCTGTGTTAACAAAAAACACAGAAATTCTGTGTTAACAGATTTAATTTGTGATTTTTAGCTTTTGGTAAAGTAATTCTCTCAGACAAGTAGAAGGAGAGTCTGAACTAAGGCAACATTGCTCTTTATAACAAGATGCAGGACTTACTCTAACAACAGAAACGATGGCTCTTTCTTTAGCTTTTCCCACTTGTGCAATTTTAATGGCATGGGAGGAACTGTGTGTACCAGTAGCCTTGGGCTTTTTAAAATTCTGATCTTTGGTGTACTATAAAATATGTCCATGGGTTATAATTAGTGGAAGCCCCCCAATAATTAAATGACATCTGCTTTTCATCAGAATCGTGGCTTAGTTAACCCCAGAGCCATCGTTTTTCACTGGCTTTCCAGAGCCTCCCAGGATGCTGGGACATGGCTGTTGGAATTGCTTGCTGCAGCCTGTCATTGCCCAGGAAGATTAACGGAAATGGAGAGTCCTGGGTTGTCCGGTTTGGCAGACAAGATGGGGAAAGTGCCATCTGCATAGCAGCTGCTGCTCCTCTGGCCTCGATTAATTTATCTCATATTGCATAATAGCCAACATTTTTTTTCCTTTGTGCAATATTTGACCTTCTGGGACAATCATTTTCCCCTGGCATGTGTGGGTGGGTTTTTTCCCTTATCTCTTCTGTGACAAGCCTTTTTTTAGGCCATGCTTTCAGGTCCTTTTGTAACTTTCTGCCACCTTGATCTAGTTTTGCTCTACTGGGTGAGTGTGAGCTCTTGGGGAGAGAAGGCTCTTGCAGCTCCTGTGTGTGTATGTGTGTGAGTGTGTGTGCAGTCCCTAGTGTCCTGATCCTCTTTCCTCACCTCCATCCCCAGGAGCTTGTTAGACCTCAGCATGCTCGTGGATTAAGAGAGAAGGTCTGCCTGAGGCTACTTTTGAGATACATACTAGGGAGGGCAGTAGAAAGCTTCTGTTGATGAATTTATCTTGGAAGTGCAAGTGATGGGTCTTGTTGCTTTCAGGCGGGCTCACAAGTTATTTCATTGAAACTCCTATAAATTTCATGTAGCCCCACTGGTTTTGCTCTTAACTGTTTTGTTCCCTAATCAAACAGAAAACCCCAAATCAGCTCATTTGGACACAATTACAGTGCAACATCTGTTTGAAAAGCAAATGATGTTTGTGAATACTTATGGTTGCTCCGAAACAAAAACCAAACACTAAATGAAACAAAACTCCCCAGCTTCTACAGTTTTGCTCCATGAATTTACTGCATTTGTGGAAGAGGAGAAGGGAGTAAATACAGAAGAAAGGAATGCAGGCTTGAAAGTAACCCATTTCTTCAGTTGAAGAGTTGTTCTCATTATTGTTGTCTAGTTGTAAATAGCTTTGAGGATTACATTCATATGGTCTACACCAAGTTCATTCATTCAAACTATTTCTAACCAGGTATTTATTTTATCTGGAAATGAAGTTTATCTTGCTGCTTTCTTGCAGAATGTGGCCATTTCACAAAGAGAATGTTTGATTGGAAACAAATTAAAATTGCTTTTGGTTTGGCTTTCTTTCCTCCAGATGTAAATGTGAGTCTGTCTCACTCCTTTGGTTTTTTTTTTTTTTTCTCTGGGGGAAAATTACTCAAATGACTCAAGTTTCTATTGTGCTATGACAGAGCATCATGCATGGAGCACTAGAAGAGGGCAGATAAAAGGTTGAATTTTTGTATTCTTCTATATTTGCTAAATAATTCCCACCATTTTTACCAGAGTTGAAAACATGTTCCAGCTGTAGAGCCCTCTGTCAGTCTTGATCTGTTGCATAAAAAAAGAGTATATAGAAAGATTTTACTTGTGTTTGCTAGGGGGTTTTGCATTCATAGTTTATAGGTATTTGTAGCTGGCTTTGAGATGTAAAAAACCCACATTTTTACTTTGGATCAGAAGAAAGAGACACATCCTGTCATTTTAAATGCACTAGGGAAATTACATGAAAGTAACATTTCCACACAGAAAAAAATAATCCATTAGGTTGTTGATGGATTCTTAAATGTGCTAAATACTTTTAGATGCTGTTGCTGACTTCAGTAGCACACCAGTGCTGTTTAGATTTGGCAGTTAATCCCTTTGTACTTCACTTTTAGCGCTGGTTTTAAAGCTATTTGGCTTGTGGTATAATTTCAGCGAATTGCCCTGTTCTCCTGTGAGGCACGCATGGAGGCTAAAGGAAGGTGGCCCCATGTTTGGGAGAGTTTGGGCAGATGAAGCTCCTTTGAGCAGCTGCTTTGGGGGGTGCTCCTGCTGTGTGAGCCAGCACCAGGGTGTCCATCCAGGGAGCCTGTGGGAGAAGTGGGGCTTCGAGAGCCAGGGAATCCTCCTGGAGAGAGGGTGGGATACATGCAGTGAAAACTCTCTGTGATTTGATGTGAAGTGCCCATGCAATGCATCTCATTAGAACAGGCTGGCTGGGAGCCTCCTTTTGTTAAGCCCTGGAATGAAGCACAGCACCGGTTTGCCTGCTTTGTCTTTCCCCAGAGATTTTTTGGACAAGGTTATGCTGTTCCAACCACCAAGTGCAAGAGCCTTACAGCTCTCTCCCCCAAGAGAGGTGGAAGAAGAGGTTAGGATGTTTTCATCATTAGACAGGCTATTCCTTTTGGCATGAAAAAATACTATTTAGAAAGATTGTTTTGTGCTCTGTGTGCTGCTGGACAAGTGCAGGACAAAAATTGGGACCAAGCCTCTCTTAATCTTCCCTGGGTCCCAGCGATCCCCGTTGGGCTGCCTGGCCCCTGGAGGCACAAGTGGATGGGCCATGGGGAATTCCTGTGCCCCTCTGGCAGCCCTTGGGTGGGATGCCCTGATGTCTTCACACTCATTGTCTGCCTCTACTTTCAGCTGCTGCTTGACACCAGGTAGAAATGAGTGGAATAAGCAGACAAGGCTCCTAGGATGCCAGCTGCAGTGTAGCTGGAGAAGAAATGCTACGTCCAAAGTGTCTTCTCGTCCCCCAGCTGATAGCAAAGCCATGGGGAGAGGGTAGGATTAAACCCACGGTGAAAATTGAAAGTGCTCCCATCTTGCAGCTATCAGTTTAGTTTTGGTATTTTAAATCAAACTTTTGCTCAGTGGTTTTGAGTCTAGACTTTTTGATAGGAAAGCAAGGGAATAAAAATATCCTTGTGTGCAGGTTGTGTTTGCAGTATGAAACACTTCCTCCCCCACTTCCTCTTAAACCAAACAGATCCCTCCCACAAGAAAACTGGTGAATCTCAAAGCTGATCCCAACCCTGTGAAAAGTGTCAGAGCAAAATAAAGACTCCCAAAGCAAGTGATATTGTGAAAAAGGGAGGGAACAGGAAAACCCTCGACTTTCATATGAAGCTCAGCTTGTTTGGAGGGCAGTAGATGCCAGCTTTCACTGCAGACCCAGTTTATTGTCCCTGCCTTCGAGATTATCACCTTCTCTTTCCATTTGATCATCAAGGAAAATTGAGACAATTTCTCAAAGTGAATAGAAAATATAATGCAATTGCTACTGTATTACTTGTTCACACGGTTTTGGATTTGGAGGTCAGGGAAGAATCACATCAAAGGAGAGAGGGATAAATGAATGATGCCAATAGGAACAAATCAGAAATTAAGTGTAATTGCTGGGAGTTTGGGGTTTCCACATTAGCAACCAATGCCTCTGTTCTGCTGGGAGAACAAGTCAGTTTTGGACCTATCTCAGATGCTGGTTAGTCATGTTTTCCAGCCGCAGAGGAAAATTTTCCCAGTCTGCTCCCCATGACTTGTATGCAACTGTGTGGACAGTTTTCCGTCCTGGAAAACTTGAAATTAGAGTGGAGAGTGTGTGTATGGAGGGAGGAGTAGGGGAAGGTGGATGAGAGAGCTGGCTGCTCCATTATTTTTTAGGTAGCATTGGCATGTAGGGAAGATGATGCTTCCTTCTTACAACAGAGCTAGAAGGAAATAGCATGTTTACAAAATGCTACACAAATACAAAACAGATATTTTGGGTTTGATGTAATGTAGGTCAGAAGGCTTAAATATGTTTTTGATGGGAAAACTGTTGAACTTCATTATTTCTATTGGGCAGCTGTCAAAAAACCCAACCCCAGCCCTTCTTGAATTTTCAAATAATAATTCAGCTTTCGGAGTATTTCCATGGATGGGGGAAGACTTGATTTGCATGATGAAGAGATTTTCTTTGCCATGCTACTGGCACAGGCTTGCACTTAGTGTAGGTGCTTCTATTTTTTTTTTGCTTTATGTATCTTCTGTCACATTGCATATTTCTAGACAACCTCTCTCTCTGGGCTCTGCACAAAAACATTTAATTGAAAATGAATGTAAAACCAGCTGATGTTCAGTGGTGTTCAAATTTTGGATTCAGCTCGTCTGCTGAGCTCTGTGTTACGCCAGTGGAAAAATGCTGGCTGTGTTTCATCACATCTGACTGTTGACTAAGTTAGATGCATTTTTGCTGTTGCCAGATGTACAAGATACAGTAAAATGAACATTTCCTGTAGCAAATTAAGACTTTTGGCTTTGTGAGGATATTGGCAGAAGCTGCTTGTTTGCACTGGGGATTTGGCCAGATTGTGCTGGTCAATACAGACAATAAATTAAGTTAGCAGAGGAGATCTCCTGATCTAGCTGAATTCATCTTATTCTTCTAATTAGCTAAGTTTGGGGGTTGCAGCCTTCTATTGTCATTCCTGACTGTGATATTGGTGCTAGATACACACACCATTAAGCAAAGCCAAATGCCTTGTGGCATTTCTTAGCCAGACTGAACCAGTGAAGACAAGCTTCTCTGGAAGCGGGTTATCTTGGTTGAAATGACTGAATGTGTGTGTTTCCTGGGCCAAATCCCAATCTGTCATGAACTGAGGCACTGTGGAGTCAGGAACACAATGCATGACTCACCACATCATGTGACTCAACACATCAAGGCCAGGGTGGATGGGGCACTGAGCAACTGTGGTCTAGTGGAAGATGTCCCTGCCCACAGCAAGGGTTGGAACCAGATGGTCTTTAAGGTCCCTTCCAGCCCAAACCATTCAATGATTCAGTGTTTCTGAGACTTTGGCAAAGGGATAGCTCGTCACATGAAGGCTTGATCGATAGACTTGTAGATAGTCTGCCCACAGACAGACAGGAGATCCATGACTGTCTCTTACCCCTGAACTGCTAGAGGCTGAAGTTCTTACTGGATTGTATTTTAGGGTGATATATTATTCTTCATCATGCTCATTGATTCCCGGGGGTGGGAGCTGTGCACGTATCTGGACTGTAGGTGTTGTCCTGCAGCTGCTGCTGTTGTGCATGAGCAGTTGTGGAGTCTAAACAGAGAGTTGGGGTTTGCCTTTGTGTCCTTGCAATTGCTTTCTAAAGAGGTGCTGCCTGTCCTAAGCAGCAGATGAGTGGCTGTGGTGGATACAAGAAATAAACCAGGAAAATTGCCATGTTAACATAAGGTCACTGATGGATAGAGTAAGCAAGGATCACAGGGAGAGCAGAAGAGCTGGGTTAAGGCATTTCTGTCTCTTGTCCTCTAGCTGACTTGGAATTTACTGCTTGAAAAGCTTTTAAGTGCTGTTAGGGCAGGCAAACTGGGAAAAAAAAAAAAAAAAAAAGGCAGCTGTTTGTTTAAGAGCTCTGGTTATGGTTGAGTATCTGTGTCAGAGAGGCCTTAGAAAAGCAATGACACTGTAAATACCTGACATTTGCTGAGCTTTAAAGGGGAAGGTTATCAGCCTCTGAAAAAAACCCAAAACTACTCACAGAGCCACCCAGCTGTGAGAGCTAGAGCAAAGGAAATTTTTTAAACTGGTGCAACATTTAGTATATTTAAAAATTTTGTCAACCTGGAAGTGGTTTAAGAAAATCCCACCCATTCTGTTGGATGCAGTAAGTTGACCTGAGTGGTGTCTGAGAGTGAATAAAGTGAGAAAGTGCCAAACTCCTAGCTTGGCTTGAGTGAGAGAAGGGGTCACAGCCAGGCTGGGCTAGTCTTGCCTGAATTTAGATATTCAAGAGAAAAACATCTGTGTCAATACCTATGAATTTAGTACAGTCAGTGTAGAAACACTGTAGTCTTTTAGGGAGCAGTTTAATCCATGGCACCTGTTTTGAGATGGAAGAGCCTTGGAGCTGTGCTGAACCTGAGACTTTTGAGCTTCACAGCATGACAGGAGAGGTGGTTCCTCTCTGCCAGCATGTACACTGTCATGTAATGGGAAAATTCCCACAGTTGAAATTCAGAGATTGGAGGTCTCCAGCTGTCTCTCCACATGTCATGTCTGGCCTGGTTGCCATTGAAGGAAGACTGCCCTGTGCTGGAGCCATCCTAGCAACTACATGGGAAGAAGTTACCTGCCTTGCACCTACTGTCTTCTTTTAAGACAAAGGGTCCACAAAGTAGTAGGTGCATGTGAGTTGTCAGCAGCAGTTCTATAGGGAGCTGAAAGCTTGGAAAGCCTGGGGAGAAAATGCTGTGCTAATAATGTATGAGGTGTATAAGCTATGGCTCGTTTAAAACAGATGTACGGGTCCCCAAGGAGTGTAGTAAATGGGGCAAGGAAAGGTTTGGCCCAAGTTGTAGCGTTGCTTTATCTGTCTCCTTCAAAAATGAAAACAGGTTTAAAGAAGGTAATCCCTTTGGGAATACCTTTAAATAAATAAATACATTTACAGTTATCTACTATTACCAGATCCCTTGGCTATTGAAAGCAAAGCTCATGATTTACATTAGTAAACTAACCCTGCTA
>VZRH01004001.1:328441-413056 GCA_013397555.1 Urocynchramus pylzowi
CTCCCCGGCCCCCTCCAGCTAACAGTAATTGGAAGAAAGAAGATCACCCACAGCTTTCTCTCTACTTTTAGAGCTAGTGAGAGGAATACGCTGTTTCAGCTGCTTGTCATTTTCAGGTCTTGCCCTAGCTGGACTGAGTCCTTGCCATGCCATACATGGTTTGTTGGGAGCAAGTGTTTCTTTTTGTATGTGACCAGTGCCTTGTTAAATAAGAGAAAGTGAGATCGTGGCTTGATTAAATAATAGTGTGAAAGTTGCTTGCTTGTCAGTTCAGTGGAGCCATGTTTGTCCCTGGAGTTAAAAATTGCAGAAAATGAAGTAGGTAGGGAAACTCAAGTCGTTGCACTTAGTTGTTGCAAGCCTCAGGGTACAAGAAATAAAAATGACCAGATTCCAGATTTCTTATGTGGTTGGTTGACAACCTGTATGAAATGAAGCTGTACACCTTGTCTTTCTACAGAAGTAATTTCTTCTGTAGAATGGGAGTGTTCATAAATGTTGCATGAGTAGGATGAGAACAAATTAATTCATTATTGCCTGAACATTGACCAAACTTGTATTTTCTTGATTCAGTCATGTTTGTACCTAACAGTGTGAGTGAAAGGTTTAGTAAGCACAGTGTTGAATGTCATGCTGAGGAAGAGCATGGGCTTAACCATTGATACATAGATAGCCTGGATAATCAGGGGAGCAGTTACATATGTAAAGCTATAGCAGATTTACCTTCACATTTCTAAATAGCCTGCATCTCTTCTGTTCTTTGGATCAGCTTCTGTGTTTTTGCTATAGGGCAGAAAAGAAATTGGCCCTGTTCCATATTGAAGGGGAAGAAACAGTTTTGTGGGGAAATCCACTTGCTTTAGGGCTCTAATGAGTTGGAAGTATTTTGAAATACTTGTGATTTAGATCATAATGAAATGCTAATGATTCAAGTTAAAACTCCTTTTAACACTTTAAGGAGGTGGGGGTATTCATGTGAATTGCTGGTAGTGGTAAGTCATGTTTGGCATTCATCACAGATATTTTTGGTGTGCTCAGAGTGCCTAAATGCCTCTCAGTGAATGGTAGAGAATAGACTGGGATTGCTGCAAGCAACTAAAAGCTCTGGCACTGTCTCAGCAGTCAGACAGGAGCAGCACAGGGGCATAGCAAAGCGCTATGTAAGACCTCTTGGTGTTCTGGAGAGGTTATCTGGATGGCACTTGATAACCTTCTACAGATGAGACTCAGGCCATACCTCTTGTGTTCTCTTCATGTAAATAAAGGCTGCTTAAGCAGGCCCACTGCTCAGGAAAACCTGAGTTATTCAAGCAGTAATGTGCCTTAGGAAAAGAGCTGCAGCAGTTTCTCAGGGAAAGTCTGATTCATCACTTGTCTGCATGCCTGGACAAGAAAAGGGTCATATTTCTGCTAGACACCAAAGCAAGGGGGGGAGGGTGTTTTTGACTTGATTTATCAACTAGGAGAGATGAATTAGAACCCTCGGGGGAGGGAAAACTTCACAGAAACTGAAATATTTTTACATTGCAGATGATTGTGGCCTCCAGACTTTTTCTTGTATGGCATTTATGCAAGCACACATTCCAAAACAAAATTAAACAAACAGTCCCTTGAAGACTCCTAATTAGCCACTTTGCTCAATACTCAATTAGAATAACCATGGAGGTAAAATATGACTGCAGTGCAGAGAATTTCATTTGAAGTAGCAGTCCATAAGTAATGTTTAGGAACCAGTAATAGAGTTCATCAATGAATGCATTTTGCTTGGAGCAAATTCGGCACTGCAGACGATTGGCAGTAGGGGAGGGTGAGATGCTATAAACCTGATGGAGTCTTGTAATTTAAAACAGAGGCCTGGAGTTCAGAAGATTAAGAAAGATCATGCCTCTGCCAGAAACCTTAGTGTGACCTCAGGCAAGTCACTTTACCTTTCTGTGCCTTATCTGAATAAATATCTCTGTTTCCTATCTGTAAGATGAAGATAATGTTCATACGTGTCCTGAAATGCAAGTGTTAATAAAATAAACAGAAACCATCAGATAGGAAGTTCTCCAGAAGAACAAACGCTGAGTTGTATACGCTTGTAGAGCCCTCATTTGCAAGTGGTTTTTTTTTTCTTGGGCCACTTGCAAATGCATACTCTATTGGGACTTACTTGGCTTACCCTCCTCATGAGGAGGGTAGGTCTGAGCAAGACATTTGGATTCAGGCCCTCTGAATACTGAGGGACAGAGACCAGCTGGTTTTTCTAGCCAGACTTAGATCTAAAGTGGAATTTTGGATACAGTTGTTAGCTGCACAGTGACTAAAACTTTGCTTTGGAGCCTGACACCAGAGCTCAGATAGGAAGTGAGATTTTGTGGCTAGACTCTGTTTCTACCAAGGATGTGAACTAAAAAAAGCATTAAACAAATTCCACTACTTAGAAATTACCATCTCTGCAAGTGCCTATTAGTTTCAATTCCTCAAAAGGGCACAACTCTCACAACTAGTAAATTATACTTACTATTGATGCCATTTAAATTGTGCTAGTAGATAGTTTTAGCTGACTCATATGCTTTTCATAGTACAGAGAGAATTACCTAGAAGTCATAACACTGTAGGCTTGTCTTCTCCCCACCCCACATCTCCAGCCCCTCTTATGGTCACGTTAAAGTGTCGGCTTTATACTTTGCTTTGCTAACTGTTCATAAAAGTGAAGACCTTACTGAGGGATGCCTCCTCAGGAAGATATTTTGTCAAATGATAATCATGCTTTTGAAATGTTATGTCCCAGGTGAGGTATAATGCAAAATTCAAGGAAAGATTAGAGGAATGCCTGAATGTTTCCGGAATAAAAGCAAACATTTAATGATAGGTGTTAAAGTCACGGCTTTAGCTTTGTTATTAAAGTATTAATACCATAGTATTAAAAGAGCTGTCATTTAAAGAAGTGTTCTGCCCAAAGAACAAAAAACAAAAAAAGTGATGTCTTGATTTACTAAGAAAACAAAGGTTTGAAAAACCTTTCTTTAAAACTCTGGGGAAATTTTATATCTGTCTCAGGTGGTAATTTCAATTATCTGGGGACAACATCTTTTAGCTATATTCCCAGCAATTGTCAATTACAGGATGCTGAGAAGACCAAGATCTTCTTGAAAATAAATTGCAGTCCAGCTTGTGACTTTGATAATGCATTTCAGTATGTGAACTGACCAGCTGAAATCAAGGGCTGCAGAAGTGGCTGCAGAGACTGGAGATGGGGGGAGGGCTGTGAGGATGGCCACAGCACCACAGGTTGCATGAAGGAACACTTTCAGCTTTGTGTGTTGGTCACAGTGTAGGAACATTTGATAGTTCATAAAATCCTTTGCTTAAATTTAAAAGCAGTGTTATGGTTCATGGAAGAACACTTTGGGAAGTTCTAAAAGATTTTGCTTTTCCAAGGTTGTATGCACAGGATCTGGGAAACTGAGTCACTTTGTAGTTTCCTGGGATTCAGACAACCAAAAATTTAAAAAAGGCAGTAATGAAGTAGGTGAAAATATAGCCCTTTATTCATTCTTTATGATAGACAGGAAAGGAGAAGTCACAATTAGTAACAGTTTGAAGTAAAACTGTTTAAATATTTTGTACATTTCCTACCTTTATTTGTAAAATTCAAATCAGGTGTTCTACCTGCAGGGACCTTCAAACAGGTCATTAAAATAACCCAGCAATTATGAATCAATTTATTCTAAATTGTAATTTAAAATGGCATTTGTATAATTTTCCAAAAAGGTTGAAGCTTTCGTAAAACTTATTTCAATAATTTTTATTTTTATTTTTCAAAAGAAGTCAAGTCATATATCTCTACTTATCTTCGTGATTAAATCTCTTCATACTGGAGACAATTATCATTTCCTTCCCAACCTTTCCTTGTCTTTTGAAAATACCAATAGGTAATTTTAGCAACATAGATAAGGAATACCATTATAACTGGGAAGCCAATTATCTGTCAAGACGTTATTGCAATATTATTAGAAAACTGGATACTTAAGCAGCAGGTAATTTTTTTTGTATTTCCTGCATAACTATCATGCACTCTGTTTTGATTAGATCCTAATGATACTGAGAACGTTTTAAACAAATACTCTCAGTCCGGGCAAATGAAAAACATTTTACTTCTTCATTGTGCAGCAATGGTAATTAATACATCTTGTAATATTCAAACTATACCTGATTAAATCACGGTGCACCAAAGAAGGCTTTAAAAATAATCTTCCCGTGAACCTTGCTGTGAGGTCTGGGAGAAAAAAGGAAATGTAATAAACGGCATCACTGTGCCTAAAGGTGTCTACCATCACCTTATAGGTTTGTACCTATAGGTTTCCTTGCCCATAACCCAGCTCCTGCCCTGGCCCACCCATGGTGAATGGGATCAACTTGATTTTTCCATCATTTTTATGATGACAGCAGGCTTTGCAGTGCTGGGCCCAGCAGACTGGCCAATTCCTGTCAAACAGCAACTCCCTCAGTTGCTTCACCCTGCACTTTACCAGTGGTTTGTCCTGGTAGTGGACAACCTCTCCAAAAGAGCAGTTCCAGCATCCAAGCATGTGCAGCCTGAGCCGTTTCTCCCCAGAGTGACCCTCACTGGTTGGTGATAGGCTTGGATTCTGGTAGAAGTGTATTCCATATTAGTCAGCATAAAGGCTGTGCCAAGGAGTATCTGCTTGGAATAAGCTACCTTGGTGAGCTGTCCCTTGAGAACCATTGCCAAGCTTTCATGCAAGTAGCCTTTGGGATTAAAAGACCTTAAATGCTCTAGTTAATTAATAATATTGCCAATCCCTTACGTCAGTGATGTAATATGTGCAAGCCAGAAAAATAAGTTTGTTTTGGTTTTGAATTGAACATATTTTAACATTAGCAGCACCCTTTCTTAAGGCCCCCTCATTAAGGAGGGGATGCATTTTTAGACGAGCACTGCCAAACCAACAACAACTGGGGGAAAAAAAAAACCCTTGTGTTATTTTATGTTAGCTCTCTTTTTCTCCATTCCCTTTAGAAGTTTGTTGTAACTATGTGAATTTAGAGGAAAGAAATCATTGTTTTCCAGATGCTTTATTTCAACTTTGTTAGCCAGCTTCACTCTTTCCCCTGTGTCATCAGCTTCCCCTTGTTGTTTGCATGGCTCTTTCCTATAGCTACAGGAAGCAGGTTTGTAAAAATAGGAAAATGTGCAGTTAAAACAGAAGAAAAAGGAAGTAGGATAGCTAATGGGCATGGAACACTAATCAGGTTTTAGGGTTTCCAGTGTGTATTTTGTGTAAGAGCCACCCTCTGTTGCTCTCCATATTGGTTCATGAGCGGATGGTAAGCAGGCAGTAGTCTTGAACACCATCATTTGCAAAACTTCATTTTCTGTGTGTTTGGGCATGTCAGCAACCTTTGAAGATTTATTAATAACAGATTATACTCTTTTTAAGAGGTGTTTTCTAGTTCCTGGCTTAGATGAGGGAGTGGCCTATTCACCATTCACCTCTGCAACCACCCATCTCTAACTGTCTAAACCAAATCACTTCAAACTCCTTTCATAACATAACTGGCAGAAAGTGGCAGAAGATCCCTCCTGGGTGAAAGGTTGTTCAGAAAGCATCCATCCTGCTCCTGGGGATGGCTCTGTGGGTCTGCGGCAGGCTGCACATGAGCTGTTGCACACAACCAGGGCGACCTGCAGAACCCACCGGTGGGGTGCTTGCTGCGGAGACGAAGCTCAGGCACGTGAAAAAGCTTCTGGGTTGGAGATCTTGGGAGGCAGTGCCCTGATGTTTGGCATTGCTGGACCTCTTTCTTTACCTGCTTGTCTAGAGAGCCAGAATGAACTCCTTGTGCTTGTGCTTTTTTTCCCTTTGGAAACTGAAAGGCATTTGGTAAGGGTGAACTGTTACAGTAAGTCACCATGAAGACAAAGAAAGGAAGAGATTTGATTCAATTTAGTAGATTCAGTTTAGATGTAGTTTGGTAATTTCTTGTTTGAGTTAACCATGTAGGATCAGTACTTCTGAACACTTCTGTTTCATAAAAAACAGAGTAAAAACGAGAAACAGAGTGAGAACAAGAGGTGCTTTAATACTTCTGAAGTACCACAGAAGTACCAGTGAATGAGCCTCCATTTAGCTGTTCCTGAGTTGTACCTTCCCAGTGCCGGTGTTAACATTTGCCACAGAGCATACAAATCTTGGATCTTTCTGTGGGAAAATACTTGGGGCTTCAGACACTGACAATTTTTTAATTATAGCCCATGGCAATCTCAGCTTTACAGAGGGAATTTCATGGGGAACTGGCATTTCTGTCCATCAGTGTACTTCATTTACATTTTTAAAATATTTTGATTGTGGTTAAATAACTGGTAATGGAGTGCAGGTGGTAGATTTTGAGTATGATCTTCATTACTTTTGGCAGGAAAAGAGAAAGCTATCTTTATGAATAAATACTTATTCTTTCCAGAACTTAAATGCTGAGATTCCTTCTTCGTGGGAAAGAGAGTTTCTTTTCTCAGCCCATGGTTCAGATCTATGACTTGCCCTTTTTGGGACACACATACTAAATACACTTTTAATCTCACAATATGCCCAGGTGTTCATTTTCTTCTTTTTTCTTTCAGCTCCAGAGCTGTAAGTAATTCTGGACTCATTCCATCCACCTGGTTGAGTGTTTTTTTCTATTCTTGATTTCTATTTTTCTCCTTCTCTTTCCCCATCTCCCTCGTGTTTCATTTCCTCAGCTTTTCTGCCAGAACAGCTTTTTATTTCAATCACCTCTGGGAGTGGAGTGGACATAATGAATTGGGTATTTTATAGGGGCTCCATGAAGGAATCAGGTGTGGCAAGAGAGGTCATTAGACAGCGCTGAGGCAAAGCCCCGAGCCCGTGCCAGCACGGGGCACAGGGCAGCTGCCTGGCAGTGCCAACCAGCCACAGGGTGTGGGAATCTCTTGACTTTTTGCAGTTGCTTCTGGTCCATGAAGCACAACCTCCCTTCAGTGTGGCTGGGGAATATTTTTGGGAGCAGAGATATAACTGCAGCAGAGATCTGTGCTCTTCCATCCTTGCTAATCAAGATTGCTGATGAAACCTTTATTTGTCAGGGTTGGATGTTTAGCTAAATATAGGAATAAATTTTTTGCAGTATGAAGATGAACATCAAGGATCTTAGCACAAGGTAATATCAGTGAAATGCAGATGCAATGAATGTCTCTTGTCAAGCTGTTATCCTTCCTATGATCTAAGGAGGTGCTGGATGGGAGTGATTCATTTCTGTTTGCTTGTTTATTTGTTTGTTCTGTCCCAGATTATTGTTACCTGTATTGCTGTCCCATCCTCAGCTTCAGGCATGGAACGGGATTCCCTAAGAATCCTGAACAATGATACACATTTGCAAGAAATGATCTTGTTTCTGGCACCGGGACAAGAAAAAGTCTTGCCCTGATCTCATTTGTCTAAGCTGCTGTTGTAAAATTCCATGAAGTTAATCCTTGTTCCAGTCTTGGACTGATGTTTTTTCACGTGATACCCAAATAAAGTGCATTTTGTTGCAACTGCAGGTATTTTGTCCATTTACCACTGGTCATAGTAATCTTCAACTTTTGGTTTTAATTTTAATTTTTTTTCAGCTTAATTTTTATGCTTTTGTTTCATAACCCTCTTTTTTTTTTTTTTTTTTACTCCTTTTTTTTTTTTTTTTTTTTTTTTTTTTTTTTTTTTTTTTTTTTTTTTTTTTTTACTTTGTACAACTAGTTCTATTATCCTTTAATCATTGGTTGAATTTCTTGAATATCTTCTGACTTTTGCTCCCCTATTCAGGGTCTGGGCTGTTTTAAATTTGTCTGCTGCTGTATCTGTGTTAATGCATTGTCTGAGCCTGAACACAGGAATGTGACTGAGGTCTCACAAAGGCTGAATAAACAGAGCAATTAACTCCCATTTCTTATATATGCCATTTCCCTTCCTAAAACTCAAGATTTTGGAATTTTTTGTAGCAGCATAACTTTGTTGACTCATGTTTGTGTTGTGAATTGCCATAACCCTCAGATTCTCATTTCTGGTTCTGGTATTTGTGCATCAGTGTTTGCTTCCAAAGTGTATTATTTAGCTCATTAATTAGCTCTTCTGAGTGTACTAAATTCTTTGGATTCGAGAGTAGCTCATATTTTCCCATGTGGAGAGGTTTTTTCCTCTTTATCCCTGCTCTTTCTTCTGTTGCTATGTGAAAGACAACACACACAGACAACAAAGAAACTGCCAGATATTCAGAAGAAACGGAGACACTTAGAATATGCAAAATAAACAGGATACAAAAAAAAAAGAAAATATTTTTCTTTCTTAGCTGTGGTAATTTTAACTGTATTTTTATGAACGGTAGGGGAAACAGATATCTAATGTGCAGTTTTAATGAAATGAGAGGTAAATTGACAGAGCAAATTCTAAAAAAAATCAAGAAAGTAAAAAATATGCCACAACAAAATGGAAGGATGGAAGGAACTATTAAATATATTGCTTAGTGTTTCTAGGGATGATGTTATGATTTAGCCAGCTAGAAATGGCCATAACAGCTTTTGTAAATATGATGGATAGTGGAATAATTCATAGTTTACTTTCATTTTTCAATTCAAATATGTTTGCACATGAATTACTGTTTGTCCTGGGTATATTAAAACATCATCTTACTGGATAAATAGATAGATCAATGCATTCAATGTTAATCATGTCTTCAAATTTATTTTAGCTGAGAGTCATGAAGCTGAAGTCTTCTAAACATATGCATTTCTCAGTGATTTTGACTTTTAATTCAGCCAGGAAATGGGGATTTAAAGTAAATTGCTAATACCATTTTGCTGGGAAGGGAAAAAATGGGGTGGAACGAGCTTATTCCAGTAAAAATGTTTTGAAATTCACCAAACGGTTAGTGAGCCCTCAGTTTGCACCGTCTGATACCACACTGTCAATGTTATTGGCCAATATAAGCTCTTCAAATGTCCTGTACTGTAAATAAAGACCTTTAACAGAGGAAATTTTAGGGAAGAATAGCTCAGACTTTCATGACTAAGTAAATACTTCACTTTTATCCCAAATTTGTAATAAGAACATTAGTGCTGCTTGTTGCTGCTGCTCTCAAACCACTGAACTCTCTACTCAAAATAGAAATCTCATGTGGCCATCAGGCCAGGTGGAGCACTTGTGTTTTGGGAGTGTTCACCTTGCTGAGTCCCACCAGGAAGGATCCTGCTTTTCAGAGCAGAATGCACCTGGTGCCTCTTCCTGCCAGGGCAGGAGACTTTGAGTTTGGCCTGTTACTTACCTATGTCTTGATTCCTTTTTCTCTATCTTCTGAGGCAGTGGGATAAGCCCAAGGATGAGGAGTACGTAAGAGGATACTCAGCGACACACAACTGTTGGTGGAGTCCTTCATGGGCTTTGCTGGAGGTGCTCTGTGGCACAAAAGGTGGGACTGTCTGGCCTCAGAACAGAGGGGATGGTGCAGGAGCCAGCTGTTGGGGTACCTTAGTTGCTGTTATCTCCAACCAATCCAATCTCCAGTCTCTTTGCCTTTTCATGCTGTTGGTGGAGGCTACCAAATGAATCTTGCATTTTGACCCATGGCTACTATTGTCACTCACCCTTTTGTTAGCCTTTGTCCTTTCCTTTTGCACTAAGGAAGCAATTTATGAGTACTCAGGGATGCAACAGCAAGCACTGGGAAGAGAGGTCATCCAAAGTTTGGAGGGTTGCTAATTAGATTTTTTTCTTCATTAATTAGTCAAAGCTAATTAGCGTCTGTCTTTGCAGAGATTCTGATGCAAACACAAGAAGAGAGTAGTTAAGTCGGGGAACTTTAAAGCACCCTTGTGTTACTAACAGTGCCAACAGACATTAACCCCCTGTCCTCCTGTCCTTTTCAGTTTTTGTATTTTCCCATGGTGGGTAGGATTTACCTGTTGCCAGACAATGCTATTGAAATGCTCTGAAGTCAAATAATGTGTCTAAATCACCAGCCAAGCCAGACAGGATAGCAATTCCTTCTGTTTACATCTTGGAGGCAACTTTGCATCTGGAGGAAGGAATCTAAGGCTCACTGGGGGCTTGCTTTGACATGTCCCCTCACCCCCTGCCCTTTCACCTCCTGGGCTGACCCAGCTGTAAAAGTGTCAGCCTGGCTGGTGTTCCCCAACCAGCCAGATGTGATGCATAGTTCCTCTGGCTCTTCCTTGTGTTCTGGTGGCTGCCAGGCTCGGAAGCTTTTTGCTGGACTGCTGGTGCAGAAGAGAGGCGTTGCACTCCCACTGCCAGCCCCCATGCTTATTTTGGGTGGACGTGGACACAAAATCAATTGTTTTCCAGGCACTCCTGTTCCATAGAGCAAGGCTTTGGTGTTGTTTATCAATGTTAAAGGAAATGAGGATTCATAGCATTACCAGTTAACTTTACCAGGGAAAAAGAAAGCTGGAATTTAAAACTACCCTGTCGGGATTTTTTTTTTCTGTTTTTAATTATAAATTAGTATGCAAATAGTCTAAAGTCACTTTGGCTGCTGTTGTAAACTGCAATGCATGGGAAAAGCTCCCTATTATAGTTGAAGTGATGAAAGCTGCATGTAGAAAATGCTTGGTAACTGCTAAGTGAGAAGGGGAAGAGGAAGAGGGCAAAGGTTTGAGCTTGTTCACAACCTGGAGGTCTTATGACACAGCAGATGTCCTCTGTGTTTGATTGCCTGGGCCCTTGGGAGAGTGCAGCTCAGCATGGTCAGCATCAGTCTGTCATGCTGCTGCTGCCTTGTCTGGGGAAATGTGTGCACTTGGAGCCCTGCTGTGGTTTGTAGTTCACTGGTGAGGATCCCGGCCTCCTTCATGGGGGGCAATTGTAAATATTTCCATCCCCACACTGATTAACCTCCAGGTGGGTACCTAATGAGAGAGATGCTGTCCAAAGCATAAAATAACTCCGTGCTGCTCTGTGAACCAGCAGTACAGTGTGATCTGATGTACTGAATATTTGGGCTGGAAACTCCCAGTTCAGGATCCTTGTGCGGACCTCTGTGTGTGTTACCACACATCTGCTGTGAACACTGTGTGACTTGACCAAAATCTCCAGAAATTATCTTCACTTACCTTAGTGAAGCTGAGATCAGATGTCAGATATCTTTGTGACCCCTTTGTCACAAAGATACAACAACCCTACCTTCTCTTCCAGTAATAATTATTGATCACAAAAAACTTTTTACTAACACAGACAGCATTGTATAATTGCTATTACTTTTATATAGTTCTTTCCTTCTTTTTACTCTTGGCTTGTGGACTGTTGCTGTCACAGAGGTTGTCAGGAAGGTGGCTGTCTACAGCTGTCAGCTATGAGAGACCATTTTAATTACTTTTGGTTTTTTCATTTCACATTTAAGTCACTGTTTTAGCCATGCTGAGGTTAGCTTCTCAGAACTTGGAGACAGCTTCTGCTGAGCCCAGTGGGGAGCCCCATCCCTTTTCTTTGGAAGTCTTTCTTTGTTTCCCTCCCCACAAACACTACTAAAGAGCAGTTATTATCTTTTTTTATATGCTTGATACAAAAATTAGCTTTGATTCAATACCTGATATTCCTAAAACTTTCTATTGTACTCTTTAATGCCTGGCATTTAAGGTATTGGAATTGTATCTATCTCTGTAAGGCTTTTTTGTTGGCAACATCCAATTTTTAATGAGTGGAAAGTTCAGGAATGTTAACCTAAGCATCAGACGGTCAGGAATACCAGCCTTTCAAGCCCTCTGCTGCTCTGATTTAATATGCATGATAGTCTCTGAGAAACTTCCTTCAGGTTATTTCATTAATTCAATGGTGCAGTTTTATGTTGGACATTTTACTGGCTGGGAGGAGGATTGGACTGGATCTCAAATGTTTGCCATGCTGTGCCATGGTGTGCCATGCTTAAAATGTATCATGTAAGTGAGCTGATAATTCAGGTGTGACTGAGTCCAGGCATCAGCAGAAGAGGTGGTGGTGGAAAGCAGAGGCTCAGCCATTTCCACATCGTGCCTGGCTCTGTGCTGGCAGTGCTGCTGTGTCCTGCCTGCCTGCAGGCACACCACTGGTTTATGACTCGGTGCCCTTGGCACTGGAGTTTCCCCACTTCTTGTGTTTGGCTTGCATATTGGGCTGGGATTAGAAGGGCAGGTGCTAATCTCTGAGTCCAGTGTAAGTCTGGAGTGGTCTTCCCTTTGAAGTCAGCACTGTTTCCTCTACATCTGCATCTGTGCAACTGAGATCCAGATCTGATACAGGGTGACAGGAGCTTTTGTTGCCCTCTTTTGTTTTTTGTTGCTGAAGTGCTGCTACTTAGAGAACATGTTAGGTTTCACTGATACCTGAATTAACACAGATGTTTCTCTGAACAGAAATTTCCACTATGGGCAAAAGCTAATGTAGTTTTTTAAAGTCAAATACCTCTGAATTATTCTGAGTTTTACGTCTACAGGGGATTTTTCTGAAATCATAAGAAATCCCCAGTTACCTCTCCAAGAAGCTTTAATATAGTCACGTTGTAATGTGCTGCCAAGCTTCCTCAACCCTCCTCCTACCCCACTGCTTCCTAGATCTTAAAAGAAGGTCAAGAGCTCCTGATATCCATTGAAATAGTTGCTGGTATAATTTTAAAGTAAGATCTTTCCTTTGCATGTGTTCTTTGCCTCTCTGTCCCAATGAACTCTGAGCGCCCAGTCTGCTGTGCTGGGTGGTGAGGTCTGATGGAGAGGCTGCTCTGGCCTGGCTGCCCTGGCTGCTTTCTGGCCCCGTGTTTAGTAAAGCTATTGCTAGTAGCTGGTTAAATGGATAAGATCACTTGGGCAGTCTAATCCCAATAGCCTTATCTTACTGAGAGCAGTTTGCAATTATAACGAAACACGTTCCAATGTAAATGCTTAAGCACCTTACACGTTAAACTACTCAGATGCTTTGCCTTAAGTGGGACTCCTCGTGGGGTTGAGATAGACATAGCAACTGCATCCCTTGCCCCACTCCCTGAACATCCCCTGTGGGTAGGGCAGCCACCTAACCTGGAGAAGATGCCAACAGCTTTGAAGATTGTGCCCTAATCAAGTGAGGTATATGGACCTGCCAGGAAGGATGGCCAGCTTGCTTCTCTTGATGTCAGTTTGGATGTTTTCTGTACCAAAGCAGTGCTGCTATAATTTCACCCCAAGGAAGGAGTTACAGTGGTGGGGAAGGATGGCCTGATGGGTGTCCTGAGAGCAAACATGGAGCTGCAGAGCACCACTCACTGTTCTAAACAGAGCTCTTGCCCCTGCAGGGACTGCTGCAGGCTCTGCATCCCCCTCCACCATCAGCATCACTTGATTGCCCAGGATGGTTCATAGCTTGGACAGAAAGGAAAATTACTCCCTTTGGCTGCATAAGTCTAGACAGGAGCAGAAGCATTTTAGGCATGTTCTGTTTTGTTTTGGTTTGTTGGTGGGTTGTTTTTTTTTTTTATTTTTACTGAGGAGTGTAAGATGAGGCTGCATTCTTTGGTATAAAATTAGTGTTAGATTGCTCTGGCTAAGCAAAGCAGGACGTGAATTCTTGCCTGCAGTTAAGTGTTAGAGCCTGGGAGTCACTTTGTAAGGCTTGTGGTTTCATGCTCCTGCAGCCCCACGTGCCTTTCCATTTTTTAGATTGTGAGGTTTAGGTGTTTGTTCTTTTCTTAGAACTTTTTGTGTGTTCTGTTTGGGGTTTTTTTCCCTTTTTTTTGGTCTTTGTTTAATGATTGTATGCCAAACTGTAATACAGAAGACTTTAAAGCATTTCACATCCAACCTTTCTGAAAAGTAGACAATTCTGGGCTGGAACAACATAAACTGATAGGGCAAAAAAAAGGCATTGTAGTCCAAAACCAAGGACCCTCAAATAAATGGCAATGCTCACCATCCCAGTATGGAAGGATGTCATGCTCTTAAATGTTTGTTTAGCTGGGACTTACAGAGTATATTGTCAAGCTGCAAAATAGAATAGAGGATAAACTGTTGGGAAAGCCATTACCAAAATATCTCGAGAGTCCAACATTATCAGCTGCAAACTGCTGGTTTCTATTTCTCAGAAGAGAATCTGAGAAAGATTAAAGAGTAATCTCTGGGAGGTCCTTGGTGGTGGCTTGGGCTCTGCAGCCAGAGGACAATGGCACCTGTAGGCTTTAACCATCAGTTTGAACCACAGGCTGCAATACTTGCATCAGACAGCAGCTCCCAAGTGCTGTTTCAGCAGATGTAATGAAGGGGAACAGAAGCCAAGCTGGAGGGAAGCAGGACCAGCAGCATCAGTTATAGGGCACAAAGTTTAGCTTCTGAAATTTCCTGTTTTCCTCCTATCCTGCTGCTGTCCCTTAACCATGGGTGCATAAGTGGCCTTTGTGCTTATTATCCCTCTTAATCTTTCCCAGTGCAGATCTCCTTCCATGCTAGAAGTGTCTTGCCTTCTTATTTGAAAAGCAAATAAGGATGAAATAATGGAGAGCCTTTCTTTAAATTATGGAAAGAAAGAAGCTGGGGCTTGTGTGTATGAAAGAAATCACAATGCAGCCGGCCTTGTGCTGTTTATACAACCTGGGTTTAGATCTAAACACTACCCGAGAAGTGTCAGTGACCATAAATGGGGAGGGCTAATGCACAGCTGGTTTTATGGGTTGGTTAAAACAGAGATCACTGGAGCGAGACTCATAATCCTCGAAGAATTGAATGACTAGCAGCTGCTTAAGGCGTTATTCCTATTCATAATGCCTGTGCAAGTGCACTTGAAGCTGGTTACTCGTTTTGGAGACACGAGGCAGAAAATGCATAAACAGCTGAGCCAGGGAGAAACCCAGGGAGATTGTTCCTACTCTGTTGATCTGAGTTCAAATCTGATTGCTGTAAAACCAAGCAAGTTTAATTCATGTCGGGCACCTGCCGCTCACATAAAGACAGAGTTGGGGGTGAGCCCCACTCAGTATCTGTATTTTCAGAGGCTGGGTCACATTTATAGGAGAAATGAACACCCAGTCTTCTGGAGACTGAATGCCCATTTTCTGAACACTTGACAGTCTTTAAGTATTTCAGTCATCACCAGGTAGGAAGAGCTGTGCTCCAGAGGCATGGAGTCCCTGCAGGGCCAGCTCCAGGCACAGGTCTGGCTGCTGGGGCGGCAGAGCGCGCCACTGACCAGGCCCTGGCTTGGGCCCCTTCCCATGGAAATCTGGGATGGCAAATAGCACTTGGGGGAACTCCTGCCTGGCTGGGGGGGACATTAGCCTGGGCATTGTGTAGAGGTGTCCTGGGTTAGACAGAACATCTCTGCCTGCTAGTGCTGTTGCAGCATTCCTGCTGTTCCCCCTGATGCTGCAGAAAGGTCAGTGATTTTTTCTAAAGTGCCTTCTTTTTAATCGTGGTTTTTTTTAAGATTGTTAAGTGTGAAAAGGAGGAAAGCATATTTATGTGAACCCTGGGTTAAAAATAAAGGGGAATGGGATATTTAAAGACTCATGAAAAGCATTGAAGAGTTTGAAATTGGAATGGTTCTGTCAGTGTGGATATGCAGGAGATTGTGCATGTATGTAGACAATTTCCATATGGATTTTTGCATGTCTTTCTTGTGCAGTGTTGATAGTGTTCATATTGAAGAGAACATCCTATAAATGACTTTAATCAGTCTGTCTCTTTCCCTGTAATAATAAAATCTTTGCATTAACTTTCCATATGTCTACATTTCTAACAGAGAAGCTGTGATGAACAATTTAGCCAAGTTAAAAAAGTTTTGCTGAAGAATGAGGAACTGATGGAGGGCTCAACTCTTTTCTTGCTGGGGTTGATGTAAATCATGAGTAAGTTTATTGGAGTTGATTACATTATAGTGGCACAAGGAAACTCTTTAATGAGATGTGAGTCAGGCTCAGAAAGTCCCATGCAGAGATGCCAAATGGCAGCACGGGATCATCAGAAAATCCCACAGAGCAACTTGAAAGTTAATTATTAGGGACATTTTCTCTTCTGGAGCAAAGTCTGTTGTTTATTGAAGCAGGCTATGAACCTGCACAAATCCTGCAATAATTATTTGGCCAAGATCACACCACACCGTGGAAAAAATGTGTTTTCTTTCTCCCATTTGTTAGTCTTATGTGATATCCTATTTTATGCCTTGTGTTTCCCTTGTGTTTTCCATCTGGCAGCTTCTACTCTGTGTATCTTTTCAAATAAGAATGAGGGTGGAAAAGGAAGGTTTTTCCCTGGAAATATGAAGGACTAGCAGAAAGAGTCCCTTCTGCTAGCAAGTAGATTAACAGTTTAGCCCATAATCACCTTCACTGGACACCTTCAGAGTATGTAGCATATTTGAGCTGCTGCACATGGCAGAAGGCTTCCTTGGCTCACATCTTTATGTCAGTTACTACCAAGGGGACCAGAAGAGATTGATAACATCTTATCTGACTTCAGCAATAGCTTCGGCCATCAGCCAGGGAGGATTTCCTGTTACAGAACAGGGGGATGTTTCAGTTGAACCTCATTGATGCTATTTCTAATCCTACACTAATTAATAAGCAAAATTATACCCCAGAGAGACATTCTGGTATGTTCTTTATGAATTCACACTTCCTCATGAGTAAGAAATCATTGTGGTTAAAACTGATAGGAGGAAACTCTTACAAGGACTGCAGGATGCTCATGTGGTGGAGGTTGTAGGTGTCCTTCAGCTTATGTATGAGTAATGCTAGAAGAGTGGGAAGGTCAAAGAAAAGATCATTAAGGGCAATCCCAAAAAGGAAACAGAAAAATTTGGAAGAGAATCAGACATGACTGCTGTATGCAAGAGCCTGTTTCAGGGCTTCCTGCAGGAGACTGGGCATTCAGAGGTTGGTGAGTGCAGGAAGGATCACTGTCACCAGAATGCATACATGTTGCTCTGAGGATGGAAGCTCTGATTGCAAGAACATTTCCATAGAAATCTTTTGGAACAGGGAAATAAAAAGTTTCTGTTGGGGACTAGTGAACAAATCCAAGATATTTCACCAGCCAAGATATCTGGAGAGCCAAGAGGTGAGGACATACGCCCTGGGGGGAAGGGAGTACCATGGTGCTGAGACTCAGACTTAAAATACAAAAAAAAAACAATGGGGAAGGTAATGCCTGGTAGACCAAAGCTCCCCAAAAGGGGTGAAACAGAGTTGCACATGGGATACTTCTGGCCTGAGCTGCTCTCTCTGCTATGTACTGAAATGTTACTCTGCCCCATTTCTTCCTTTTCAATGTCAAAGAATGCGTGGTTTTCCCTCCCCACAGCTTCTCTGGGGAATGGGAAGTTTGGGAGTTTTCTTCTTGGCGTGATAACTAACATCCTTTGCGGTCCAGAAGGAACCTCCCTGGACCGTGTGAGCAGCTCTGCACATCCACCAGATGCAATACTGCACATGAGCTGCTTACCCAAGGGAAAGCAGAGTGGGGAGCCAAGTTCTTGGGAATGAGGAGTGGAAAACTGAGTCACCAGACAAGCCTACCCCTGAGCATTGCTCCTTTTGCTAAAAAGTGGGGACAAGGCTGTTGCAAACACAATAATTGTACTCTCTGTGTCTCTACTGTTGAAATCAGGCTGGAGAAGAGCTGTGTATGAGTCGTGTGTTAGGGAAGGATGGGTAAAATGGGCTGTTACAGGCAGGAGGTGAGAGCAACCCTGCCCCAGGACATGCAGCCTCCCTGGGCAAGCAATGCCTGAGCATTGGGAAGGATCTGGGGGGGACCCAGAGGCTGGGGCTGGGACAGGAGCTGGGCTGTTGCATGGCTTATTTGGTGCCAGGTTTATTGCTTGTGCTAGAAAGCAGTATAGCCTTTCAGAAAAATGAGACTGGAGGGAAAAGGAATATTTATTAAAGTATTATTAACACCTAAAAAAAGTTTTCATAAAACTTGGTTCCGAAGAAAATAAAAAGAAATCTCTGTATCATGTGAGTGGAGTCACCAAGGAAAACGTTCACAGGGCTTCAGCTAACGCCTGAATCGTGCTGGGTGCAGTGTCCTTGGAGCTGTCTTTGGGAGAGAGGAACATTTTTTCAGAGGGGTAAGAAGGTTGCTCTCTGACACGCTGAATGTTTGTCAAGTAAAAAAGTCACGCAATTCCCATGAACTTGTAAACTAGCTGTTCATAGTTTTGGCATTACCTCTTCAAAAGCAATCTGAGCCATCTCTGGCTGTGGATACTGTAGTCATCACAGAGTGACTTCAGAAATGTGAGTCAGATCATGACACCGGCTTCCTGCTTGCTGAGTAATCAGTCTGACTTTTGGTATGTGCTGCTTTGCTAGCACACCCGGCCCATTCCCGCTTCGCCACGTGTTTTATCCGGGTTTTCTTATTTCATTTCTTTCTTGCGTTTATTTATGGGTTGACTTGTTGAGCAGTTCACTGAGCCAAGCACACCAAAGCATGTTGCATCCCAGGGTGTATTTTAATAATTTTTCTTTTGGAATTATTACTGGTGTTGGTGAGTGCCCTGCAGGGGAGGGGGCTGAGAAGCCTCTGCTTTGTGCTTTCCTGAGAAGCCAGGATATCTGCTTGCTCAGGCTTTACATGAGCTGGCAGTACCGAGAACCAAGGAGGGAGACAGGGAAGTATGGGTCAGACTCCCTGAATCAGGGAGGTTTAGGGAGATGCTGTTTGAATTGACTCCCCACCAGCTGAACACAATACATCATGGATCTGGGCTGAGGCTGATGTTTTAATTTTTATTCTTCTTAATTAGGAAGAATACTTCTATTGTGTGTCTTCGATTATGTTAAGTACTGTGTGAAGTTGTTATATCAGGATGAGCTTAGATTGCCTTTCTGTATACAGTACAGTCTGTGCTGTCTATCCAGGATCCTACCAGTAAGCTGCAAAAATCCTCTTAAGTAAGAAGCTGTTAAATTAATAAAGCTGTTAATCACATGGGGGGGCAAAAAAAGAGATAGAGAGGAGAAGAAAAATCTTATGTAGAAATGCCAAATCATAGCTCAAAGGTTTCCACATGGGTTGGTCTTGCAGTGCTGTGTAGAACAGTTCTTGTGTCAGAGAGCTGTTTTTCATATGGTGATTTTTATATAGCGTTTTTCTTAGATATTCTCTGTGTCAGAGTTTGCTTCTAATCAAATGTAACACTTAGATTGCACTGTGCTTCTTAAATGTTAATCCCAACAGAACCCCATTATACTCTGTAAAACCCTGTTATTATTATCCTCTTCATGGAGGCAAGAATTGCAGGCAGGGAAGTGAATTGCTAAAGCCCTTCTGCAGAGTTGCCATCAGTTCCAGTTCAGGACTGACAAACTGTGTTCACACCATGGGACTTTGCTTTCACTCTAAATACTGTTTTAGGACAATGTAAAAGGTATTTTAGGTGTATTTAAGTATGATAGAATTGACTTAGGTGTTATTAAAGTCAATAGGATTCAGGCGGCTTGCCATATACTCCAGTACTTTCAAAATTTTGCTTTGCATCCATTACTCATCAGAGTTGCATAAAAGAAAAGGCTCTGAAATTGAGTGTGATAAATAATTTACATAGAATATAGTTGAAAATTTGCTTTTTCTGTATGATTAGCTATATGCAGCTGTTAATCAGTGCAAACAGTGACCTGGGTTTGATTACTCTTCTTTTACCAAACATGGCTGTAACACAGAGTGCAGCTGTGGCAGACATGGATGTATGTGTGTTTGATTGTTCATTTGTTGAAATAAACAGGGTCCTTGTCAGACAGTTTGATGTCAGTGTGGTTTTAGTCTTTGCTACCTTTTTTCAGGGAGGAAGTGATTGCTATGGCTCAGCCTTTTAGCACAGGATGCCCTGCCTCAGTGCATATTTTGACTGAGATCACAGAATCAGAATGGTTTGGCTTGGAAGGGATCTTTAAAGGTCATCTAGTTCCAACCACCCCGAAAATGAGCAGAGATCTTCAACTAGATCAGGTTGCTCAGAGCCCTATCCAGTCTGACCCTGAACACTTTCATGAGCTTGTTCACGTCTTGATCTGAAAAGTTCTTGTATGTCAAATGTCCAGCATGACATGCTGGTAAATCAAAGCAATTAAATTTAAGGAAAAAAAAAAAAGCTGAATTTAAAAAAATGCATCTTTATGGAGCGTTGGGAGCTGCAAGCAGAGCAGCAATGTTGACCTGTGTGCAGGGGCCAGGTCCATACAGAGATGTGAGTGGTATGTGTCACCAGGAAACCTACAGGCAATCTTAAGCCATAATCTGCCAGTGTTTTTGCATTTCTCTTTGAAGTCAGGGGAACTGTGTTCCTCTAGCATGACCTTTGTATCCTTCTTTGGATCTTATTGTATGGACTGGAGGCCAGCATGTCATTACAAAGGGGCAGAAAAGCAGAGCTGTCTGGGCTTTTTTTGTTGTTTTAAGACCTTTTCTGTTACAAACTTTGCCTAGACAGTCAGGGAGGGAAAGGGAGGCGGCAGTGCTGGCACACCACTGCTGCCCCCCGGGCGGCTGTGCGCCAGCCTCAGCCACGCTGCCCACCGCGGGCATGCCTGGCTCTGCAGCGTTACCCCTGCCCAGTCTTGTGTCACCAAACTGCTCCTAACTGCTGTAGCTGAACATCCAGATCCACTCATCAGGGCTGATGGGCTTCAGCTTTTGTCCTGTGAACAGCTAGCAAAGGCACCTGATACCAGTAGCTGATGTTTTTTGGCAGGAAGGGCAGGGTATCTGGCCTCGTCTCCACTGAATCCAAGCTCTTGGCCTTCTTTCAGAGAGAGGCACTCAGAGCAGATCCAGTTGACTGAGAAAATCTCTTTTTCAGATGATGAGCTGTGTCAGAGGGATAAGGGCTTTCGAGGAATGGCACTCCCAAGCCTAACTTTAGCACTTTGGCTCGAGCTGCTGTGCTGCATACGCGATGCAGCAGGATTAGAAAGGTCAGTCAACAGAAGCACTTCCCTGGCAAACTCAGGGCTTGACAGTGACCCAGAGCTGCTGCCAGCTGTTGCCTACTGGATGGCTTAAGGCCATTCAAGGCTGTCTTGCTCCATTGCCACCAATGGGGCTGGCAAATCTGATGGCAACCTCTCAGTTTTGCACAGACAGCCATGGCCAGATATCACATGTGCTCTTTCAGACAAGAGCTCTATCAGCATTAAGACCATGAAGCCACACGATAGAGGTGCTGGTTCTGACAAATGTGTCCTGCCATCCCTTGAGCACCTCTGACCAGTGCAGTCCCCCTGCACAGGTGCTGGGATGAGCAGCCCTGTCCTATGCACCTCAGAATCCTCCTCCAGACCTTGCATTTCCTGGCAGGAGGGTACTAAGAGCATCTCATCTCTGTCTGATACTTGGCTTGCATTGTCTCGAAGTCAAAATTACTCCAAAGAGCCCACCACCAGACCAAAAGACCTGTGTTATCTCCTGCAACTGAAGTCAGCCAAAAAAGTCTTGGAAGTCCCTTAGAGTACTCTGCGTTGAGAGAGACACATTTGCGCCTTGGGAAGAGCAAGTGATGTTGACCTCAGACCCAGGCAGAAGCAGTATCTTTAATCTCATGTTGTACTGGATTCTTAATCTCCCTTACATTGCTGTATCTCATTTGCACATATTTTCCTGTGTATGTAGAGATAGGGGCTTTTTTCAAATATTAATCAGCCTGACTGATAGTACAAACTTGTGCATCTGACAGCATGACATCAATTCTGTGCAAGCCTGGTTGTTTGCAGGCCATTACAGAGCGCCTCCTTGAAACAAGTGTTTCACAGGCAAGATTGGGATTTTTAGGTGTAAGTTTTCCAACTTTTATTTACTCCAAGAAAAATTAGAAGAATATAATTCTTTGGCATATTGATACCTTTATGTTACCATCTCAAATGTTGTTAGAATTTAAGATCTTAAAATCCAATTTTTATCTGGTAGCCCAATACATGTTAAGATTACCATGGAGATAAGTGGAAGCATGTCTTACTTTCTCTCCTTCCCTCAGTCCCTCTGTCCCTCTCTCCCTCACCTGGTATGTTATCTAGAGAGAGAAACTAATGAGCAGCTCAAATAGTGCTAGATTGATCATGGCACAGGACCAGTGATAAATGGCACCCTGTGCTGCTATTGGGGAGATGCAGGGTGTGGAGCTGCAGTTCTATTTCCACCAGCATATAGAAAATCCCCTTTGGTTACAGAGCAAGGAAGGCATTTGTTTCTTGTTTGTGGAGATCTACCCTTTTTTTGCTTGGCTTTTTTGGGGTATTTTTTTGAAATCCAAAGCAGGCACTGAAGCTGCTAACTCCTGCCAGCAGGGCTGGGCCAGGCTTCAGCAGGGCCAGCACAGGGCAGTGGTGGGGGCAGGACAGTGTGCTGGTGGTGCAGAGCTGCCTCTGGAGTCCTGCTGGTATGGGACTGGTGACCAGGACAGTGGGACAAGAAGGTGAGCAGCTCTCATTTGCTTGTGAAGCATCCCCAGTTTAACCAACAACTCTGCAGCAGCTTGTCATCTGGGAGGCACAGAAATGTTCTTACAATGACCTTTTTTGTTTAATTTTTTCCTCCCAGCCCTTTCTCTATGAAAGCTATTGCATTCTGGCTGCTGTCAATTTAGGAATTTGTTAAACCATTCCACACATGTTTGTTGAATATCTGTTCTGAGTGTAATCTACACTGGGCTCCCTGGACCCTTCCTCTCTGTCACAGAAAAATAAGCTTAATAGAGTTAAATGCAAAAATGCAATTTCCGCTGAACTGTGAGAATTGACTGCTTAAGCCTCCTATGTAAACAGAAAGCACCAATTTGTGCAACTCTGCAGTTAAATACTGGAGATTAATTTTTTACAAATGTCTGTATTTAAATTTAATATACATGCTAAGCCTTTTCCCTTTTTCCTCAGCCTTTCATTTGTAACAGGCATGGAGTCAGTTTGAATTACTTCTTTCCAAAAACAAAGGGGTCTAATTTCTGAACCTCATGCTAGGCATGGAAAAGTTTGCTTCCCTAAACAGGATTTACCCACTCACCCTCCCCAGCTGCTTCAGGCAGTGTGTCCCAGGCTGCACAGAGCTGTGCCCTGTGCTGCCCTTGCAGTGCTGCCTGGGACTTGCCAGCAGGGCTTTTGGGCAGCACCTCTTCCTCCCCACTCATTTTTGTAGTACTTCACCTCTTCACGTTATTTTGGGAATGATGGGTGGAAGAAGGAGAAAATCTCCTCCATCTCTTTTCACAGTGTCTCCTTGCATCCATGCATGTTTTAAAAGTGCAATAAATAGGTGTTCTGGCCCAGATTCTGTTTCTGGGCTCCCTGTGTGGGGGAGTTTCAATGGTTTGAGGTGCTGGTGCATCTGTCAGGCAATGTGGGTTGTCTGCTGACGGGGTCTCTGGGTGTGTCTTGCTGGGGACGAGGCGCTGGGAGGGGAGCAGTGCCCCCTCCATCTCATCAGCCCCTGCAGCAGCTGTGCTCCTGCCCTGCATTCAGCACAGCCTCTCCATTGCCTGGTTTGGGTTTGCTTGTGTAGCATATTGCTTCCAGAATGACATTACTCTTTCTCATGGGGAAGATAAGTCTCCTCAGCTTCACAGGCAAATTAGTCTCAAGGTATTTAAGGAGTAGTTACAGGGCAGTAGCCTTGTGGATGACATCGGAGACAAATATGAACACCAGTACCTCGGGTTTTCTCAGTTTTCTTTTGTCTGTCACTCATTTATTTAATTAACTTATTCCCTTAATTAAATCAATAGTAAGAAATAAAACATTAAAAAATCATGCAGCTTCATACTTCATTAATAATCTCAAGAATGTTTCTACCACTGTATCTTTTAACCTGTATTTATTTTTTAAAGAATATTGAAGAGGATGCTTCTGTTATTTTCTGTTATCATGTTTGCTGTTACTTTTCTGCTCTTCTTTATATATTTGAATGATTCCCTTGAAACTACATGATTGGCACACATAGATATTTATGATATTTATTTTCTGCCTAACCATCTGCAGATCAAGTAATCTGTGGGAATTAATGCTGAAATTCATGTTGATGTAGTTCAGGAAAAAGAAGGCAGAATAGGAATAACCCTTTCAGAAAAGCCATGAAATGTAAAAAAGGCCTATGTTGCAGCATCTGAATAACAGAGCTATACAAAAGAGAAATGAAATCACTAAGCACTTCACAGCTTTCCTTTGGCATTGTAAACCCTTTGAGCTCCATTCTTCTGGTTGATGTGATGCTGGCTGGACCCCATGCTGTGTTCTACAGCCTTCCAGTAATTCTCTTCCACAGCATATATTCTGTGTATGCATTGGTGCTGTGTGACCCTGCTGCCTGGCCTGCTGGAGACAAACACCCAGCCAAACTCAAATCCATTGCCCATGTCCTGTCTGTGTAGCACTTAATCTTGGGAACGACCCCCTCGTGATTTTATTTGTTGCATGTTTTGCTGTACCTCAGGACAACTGAGCCTGTCCACAGAGGCAGCAATGCTTTATCTGCGTGAATTAAAAACCTGAATAAAAGGTAGTATCTCAACAGCTCTCATTATTTATCTCTATTTATGTTTGCCTCATAGTACGAATAAAAGTGCATTGGGCAGTATGTGATGTGGAACAGCTGAGGAGCCTGGCTTGGCTTTTTCCAGCTGGTATCCAGAGTGGTTTCAAAGCTTTGTGACCTCTTTATCATGTTCACAGATAAGCCTTGGAGTGGGGATGGAGGCAGAGGCTGCATCAGTGGGTACTGAGGCAGTCCCCAGTGAAGTTCTCTGGCTGAGTTGACTGCAGGTGTCTGTGGTTTTTGTGCCTCATGTAGTGGAAGATCACCCAGGGAGGTGCCAGTGCTCATTATGTCTGAGTATATGCAGCTTTGGGTAGCTATCAGTTACTCCTTGGCTGCTCATCTCCAAGCACTGGTGCACAACTGAGCACAACAACTTTGTGCATCATTGACTTTTGAGACAGTAGGGTCACAAATAGGGCATGCTATTTTTACTAGGTCATGAGAGGTGGTTATTTTACTGTTGCTGAGTTATAACATCTTCATACAAGATGGTTGTGGCAGGGGAGATTCAATTTAGGGGTGACTGATTTATGAGATTGCACCAGTGATATATGCATCAGTCTGTGCACAGGCTGCTCAAAATGGATGCATGGGGAGTACTTCTCTGGGCATAAATGTACTATATATATTATAAATACATAATGCTTATGTAGACCAGTTTATGCCTTCCCAGGAGTATGTGGAAGGAGCAGGGAATAGAGAGATACCTGCCTCTACTCAAACATGGAATATCGTACTGGAGGTGCCAGTATCTCAAGGATCAGAAGGGACTTCTTAAGTGCATTCATTATGCATAAATCTCACATGTGTGTGCAAAGATACATATTTAAATGAGTACTGGAAGATTGAGTTTTGTATTCCATGTATGTAAATGCCTGCTCATGCACTTGGAAGTATACTGTTGGCTGTAGGTTACAAGTATAGCAAAACCATATGGCTTAAAAAATAATTTCAGCTCTGTGCTGTGAAATGGAAGAGAAATGCAGTGTAATGTGTGGAGCTGCAGTCACTACTTTTACCTCTGGGATTTTGACACATCCATTAACAAGGAGACCTTGGTGGTGCAGTTGTTTTCAATCACTGTCAGTCTCATGGAAAATTCAGAGGAAAAAGAATGCACAGATGACTGGTGATGTTGTTTAAGTGATAGTGCTGAAACTCATTCATTTAATTTGAGTTATATATATGACCGTATAAATAAAATATAAGTGTATATGTGTACATAATATACTCATATGTATGATTAAATGTTTGTAAGGTACCTTCCATTCCAAAATGTTAGGTTGTGTAACAGCATAAAAGACCTTAAAATTAGGGGGAAAAATTTAACTTGTATGCAAACGTGTTTTATTTCTTCTTGCTCATTAGTAAAATGACACAATTGCCAAGAAACAGATTATCCACTCCACAGCATGTAGAAAGGCATTATTTAACTTAGAAAACCAAAGTGGAGTATAATGCAGTGTCCAGATTAACTGATGACTTGAAGACTGGGTAATCATTATAGCCAAAGCGGGGCTGGAGGTGACTGGGGGTAAGTAACTTGGTTTTAGATGGAAAAGGATTTTATTGGCTGCAAGATTATCTGGGAACCTGAGTATACATTATGGTATATGCATAAGGAAACCTCAACAAACTATATGCAAAAATAATAAAAGAGATTTAAAAAAGTAAGATAGAGATGAGTCTCAGCAGCAAAATCCAGATGTGGATTTCCTAGCAGATACTTTTAAAATGAAAACTTTTGGGAGATATTTTCCCTTTCTCCTTCCAGCTGGCTCTTGCTTGGGCCCCTCTCTAATATAAGCCACATAAGAGAAATGCCAGTCATAATCTAATATTGCACTTGGTGAATGTGAAATATTAAGAAACAATGGGGAAATGAGAAAAAGAGACGGTAGGAGAACCAGTCTCCAGACCTGGCCTTTTTTTCATGGGTTTATCCGTTCTGGGAAAGAGGATATACAATATTTTCAGTAATGTTTTCCACAGTTATTCATTTGCAGCTTTGTTTTTGGCCTGGTTCTCAGGTCTCTGATATTTTTCTTTTTCCCTATTTGTGATGTGAGTCTGATATCCACCATCATTGCCAATAACCTGAAAACAAATTACTTTCATAAACCGGGTAAGTTAAACCTCTGACTGTCCATAGCCTTCACTGCCATTAATGGCCTTTTTGTTCATGCCCCCAGACGCCAGTCTTAAAAAATCCTTGTGCCTAGACATGACTCAGAGGATAGATGTTCAAGCATGAATGACAAATTGGTTTATCGCAAATATATGAAAAAGAAATGAGGTGCGACGATGTCAAAGTTAGATAGGCTTCTAAAAAGCCAGTGTGACCTTGTGCAATGTGTGTGCAGAGTTGCTAAATTTAACTGGGTACAGTCTTGTTAAGAAAGTGCTAATGCTCCTTCTCCAGGAGGAAAATGGGCCTTTTTGGTTCCCTAGGCACCTGACCTCTTTCGGTGCAAATATTGAATAGCTTGCACATCCCGACCTGCTTCTATTTACAGTCCTTCCAGCTGAGCCCAAGGAAATAGGCTGGGAGCAGGGGAGGAGGAGACCAAAGCATCGACCAAGTAGGAGAAGGACCCACAGCTTCTCTTCACCCACAGCTTCTCTTCACTGCTTTGTACATTGGGTCTCATAGATGTAAAGACTGCCCTGTTACCTTGTTGGAAATGGGATCTGTGCTAAACAGGAGATAGGAGAGAGCTCATGGCTTTGCTTTTCACAGCTCCTTTTTGGAGTGGCTGCTGTTGCAGTGCCCAGCAGGAGCGTGCCATGCCTGACACACAGCTTTATTTCCAGAGCCATGAAGGCTATCTTGGGTGGAATGACACCTGTAGCTTCAGGTGTTTTCCTTGCTGTTCACTGTCAGGGTGGCCAAATGTCCTCCCCATCAGCTGTGCAGCAGTACTGGCCTGGCTGCTCCCAACTGCAGTCTCTTAGCCACTTCAGTGGTAAAGTGCACAGCCAGCTGGGCAGCTTGGAACTGCAGGGCTGTCTGGTTTGAGGACTTTTCCTACTCCCCTGATGTAAAATGTGGCCTCACTTGGGCTTTCTCTAGAAACTCAATTGCCCTACATATTTCTGGAGGCACGTCACCTTTGCTCTGTCAGCTGGGGCCATGCAAGCTGTTGACAGCAGTGGAAAGATGACTTCATGCGTCTTGCAGTCTGTGCTCCCGTCTCTGCTTTCCAGGCTGGGCAGCATTTAAGGTTTTTCTTTCTGATGGTTTTGGTTTGGGGTTTTTGTTTTATTTTTTTGCAGAAGGAGCTATCCTGGCTTACACTGCACTTATGATTCATTGTAATCATTAGGTCCTTTTCTGAAAGGCTGTAATCTAATTAGTTGCTCCCCACCCCACATGAAGTGTATTAATAACAACAGGAAAGGTTCATTTCAGAAAGTCCTTTGTAAACTATGCATTTGACACATATGCATGGCAAAGCAGAAACCTTGCAGAGTACAGAGTTATAAATCCCAAATATCTTTACCAAAAAAATTGGGGAGCCCTATTTCCATTTTATGGATATGGAAACTGTGTCATGGAGAAGGCACCTGACAGGTTTTTCAAAGGGAGCTGGATGGGCAGAGCTGGAAAGGGGCCTAGTGATCTGTAGCTGCTGCCCTGTCCTGTGCCTACCCTGCCAGCAGGAAATGAGTGCTGTGCTCTGCTTATCTCTTATCTGACCCACTTCTTCACAATATTTCCCTCTTAATTCTTGTCTTTCAAGCACTGTGGTGTGGTGGGATGGGATAGGGATTCTCATCACTACATGCACCAGAAAGATAAATGTTATGTCCCAGTGTAAGCTTATTTGTGTAAGCTGGCCCACCAGCATTTTTGCTTTGAAGAGTCAGCTCTTTTGAAACACCCCTGTTGCAATAGCTCACAGAGGGTACAAATCAGCTAAATAGGAGGATAGGTGGTTTGCAGCTAGTTTACTGGCTAGAGGTGTTTGGACCTTGAATCACTCACCATCACTTTGCATACAAAACATCTTGCATCAAATTATCTCTGTGCATTTTTGTCCTCTTTTTCTATGCCTCCTAGGTCTGACAGTAACAATTACTCTGCTTTCATAAACCTGCTGGACAACAGTGCAGATGCTTGGTCACATCTTCTATTTATTTGACTTGTTTAGGCTTGCAGTGATAATTGTTTTTTCTCTGAAGCATATGATATAACCCATGAGGCCAGTGTGAGGTTGCCATGAGCCATGCAACACAGCAATCACTGGCAAATGCTGATTACCTTTGTGCTCAGATGATTTGAGAGGATGTTGCATGAAGGTGTAAATAGATAATTTTCTGTAGCTTCTGTTAGCAATGCAACCAAAGGGATTCCCCCTCATTTAGCATTATTCCAATTCAATTTGCAGCAGCCTTGTCAGCCAAGAAATACCCTGGTGAGCTTCTGGTCAAGAGTGGCTTTCTAAGTACCACTAGAAAAGCAGACAGCCCTCCCAGGGAAAATGAGTCCTGTTTCTTGTCCATGTTTGTTGCTAGTAGCAGGTTTTAGCATTTAGACTGCCTGGTAACAGTTCGAAGGCATAAAAAAAGTATAAAATAATTTGTCTGCTTTCTTCTACACTTATTTACAGAAAATCAAAATTAATAGTTGTCTTTGAATGGAGGGAGATTCTTTTCACTTTGCCATTTCATTCTTCTTTTTCTTCATGTTAAGTCAAGACTCCTGGGTCCTGCAATGAAGAAAAGTAGCAGCCTTGTTGGTAAAATTTAAAAGTTTGGAGAATGAGGTGGAAGTCTCTCAAGGAGATTTCTGTTTTCTTTTCGAGAACAGTTACAATTTTTCCTAAACAGATTATCTTCTTCAGCAGGACAGGCCCGCTGAGTGTGAGGGAGTATTTTCCTTTTTTACGGAGATTTAAGGGACCTTTTAAATTGCCAATGTAGCAGCAAAGTACTTCTTTAAATATGGGGAAAGATTGGAAACTGAAGTGTTTATGTGGATGGTTATGGTGGCACTGTGGGCTTTATTTTGACAGATTAGACAAAATTCTTCTTTTAGTTTTATCTTCCTTGTTTTGTTGCTGGATTTGTGGTCTTTGCCTGGGAGGGGGCTGCTGTCTGAGCAGAATGGTGGCCGTGGATGTCACAGACTCCTCTCCCAAAAAGTCTGCTGCCGTAGGAGCTAGTCCCACACTGTGGGATGGATCTGGGCTCATTTCACTCCCTGTATCTCTGTGCTAGAGCATCAGCAAAGGGATGACCCAAGCTGGGCGAGTGTCAGGCTTTTAACTCCAGGTGCACAGTTGGGTTACGGTGAGCCTTCTGCCCAGTTTTGCTCTGTGTCAAGATCCAGCTGGAGAAAAGTCAGAGCTTTGACTAATTGCTGTTACTTGGTTCCAGTACTACTACCCTGTCAGGTATTTTAATTACACGAGTTCTAGTTCCATCTTAGCATAAATGCAGACTTGACACCAACTCCCATAATTCTGGCTTAGTTTGTAGCCTCTGCCAAGAGCCAGCACACTGCCACGTTGGAAATTTTAGGCTCGCACAGGATAACTGCTGCTTTGAAAATGAGATAAATATCTTTTTACTGCCTCATAAACAGATAAAAATGCAGAAGGACCAAGGTCCTGCATTTGTACAGATTCAAGTCTGGGTGGAAGCTATGTTGGGGAAGGAAAGCCAGAGTGTTTTTGCAGGGATGAAGGAAAGGGTGTGACTGGAGAGCCCCTCTTGGGCCAGGAGCTGTGGCTTTCAAATCATAGCCAAACTGTGCCCTGCAGTGGAGACATCTCCCCTTCCCTTCCCTTCCCTTCCCTTCCCTTCCCTTCCCTTCCCTGGGGTCTGCTGCCATGGCTAGCCCAGTGGTGGCAGAGCAAATCTGGTAGGAGAGAGTCTTTGGGTCACAATTCATCTAGAGGGCAAGTTACAAAATGCATTATTTATAAAAACAAATGTCCACACAAAGCTAATTCTTCATGTGTTTGTTATGAAATAATTCACTTTTGGTATGTTTTAGTTTTCCTACTCAGCTTTCAGCTTTAAACCAGGTCTTCCTCATTTTAGTCAGTCATGTATGGATGCCATTTCCTCCCTGCTAGATGAGGGCAGGCATCGTCCAGCTGTGATGCCCCAGCAGCCCGTGGGTCAGGGATGGATGCAGGTGTGTCAGGTGGCCTCCCTGAGCTTGGGGTGGCCAGCAGGACTGCCATGACCTGCAGATACACTGGGCATTCACCACTCCCTTTGGCCAGGGAAGCGCTCATGGTGCAGGAATTACCAGTCCTATTACCACTCCAGTGCCAGGGAAATGAAGCTTTTGCATTACAAGACCATGGTAAATCACAGGGAGGGATGACAGCATTGTTAGCATGGGCAAAGTTACTGTAATTTATGTATAAATAACTCCTCTGTGTCAAGATAATTCAGCTACCTTAAAAAGCCTTCTCACATTCTGTAGAGATGCCTGTGATTTACACACCATAGTTCACGGCATTTTCCTAATTACACATAGACATTTTCAAGGATTTTTTGGGTGTTCATTCTTGCAGGTCAGCCCTTAGCAGTAACCCACTTTTCCAGGAGGTCCTGGAGGACATGGAACAGGTTGGCTTCTTCCTCCTCTGCTTTCCTGGCTGGGCTGGAACAGTGGAGCAAGTGTGTCCTTTGCCAGTGTGGATTTCCTCAGCAAATCACATGGTATCCCAGAGCCACCAGCCACAAACTGCTCCAGGAGCAGAGGCACCAAGCAAAGCTCGTGATGCAGTCCTGATCAATGTCCTGCAGTGACATTGGTTGATGCCTCCAGGCCATGTCATTGGTTTCTGCCAGTTCTCAAAGCTTTCCTTGCAATGGACTTTTGCTTACAATTGAGCTTGGCTTTACAAATGGGGGACCTCTCGCCACTTCCCTTTGGTCATACTGTTTACTTGCTGAGGAGCAGTATGGCTGTCAGGTTTAATTCTGCACCTTCGTGAACTTGTTTGGATTTGTCTGCCTCCTGGTGGCTAATGCCAAGTGTCTGAAGGCACTGTTTCCTGTTTAACTGTGTGGGTGAAGGTGTATTTTCAATAAAAAGTTTAAAAGCTCTTGGCATTACTGGCCCTACAAATCATTGGAGCATTTCAGGAGGCTTAATTGTGTTCCAGCAAAACTGTGTTTTCAACTCATTATTGGCACATTCAATAGCATCTGTATTTTTTGTGTTAGCAATGTAGTGCTGTGTGACCTTTTACTGACTGTAGTCTTTAGCCAGGTGATATGCTCCATCTAGTCTTTGGGATACAGTTTGAGCTCCTCCTGTTGAGATCCCCTGGACAGGAAACCTACAATCCTGCTGCCCCAGGTGGCTGGACCTGCAGCGCTGATGTTTCTTCCAGGTAATTTTCAGAGAAATAAGTCTCAGACTTTTTGGGTAGACCTGGCATGAAGTGGGCTGGATCACAGGCTCCTCTCTGCACTTCTAGTTCTCTTTCCTTGCCATGCAGATTTTGTCCTGGCACCCTACCTAGAGACCACTGGAATTAGAGTTGAAGGGCCATATCATGAGTGTGCCTTACAGTAGCTCCTGGTGTGGTTGATGATTCTACCTTTGTTACAGAAACTTCCATTCCGAAGAAGAGCCAAGTAGGAAGAAGAGCCAAGTAGGAAAACAGCTTTTGAGTCCTGGGGCTTTCAATTGCAGAACAGTTTAATGGAGGTGCTGCATTCCTTCAGAAATTCATCACATGTTGCAAACAGCAGTCAAGTTGCATCATAGCCCAGTAAGGTCTGGGCAGGCTCCTCCACCCAGTACAATGACAGGAAAAAGAGAGGTGGTTCAGGTACTGTATGTGGACACTGAAGGTGTAGAGAGAGAGCAGTCCAGATTTAGTGTACACACACACACACACAAATAAAAATAACTCTAAAAGAGCTGAGGCAGCAGCCTCAGCTTGTCTGATGCCTTTGTTTGGTGGACAAAAGGCATGTTTTTAATTTCCATTAAGCTTAATATGATTGAACTAACAAGAATTGAAATGCCCCCTTCATCGCTGCTGAGACGTGCCTCCATCTGTGGCTGCTGTCGCCATGTTGGAGTGTTGAGGACCACTTGCACTGTGTCCTTCATTGCACCATCTGAGTGTGAGCTTGAGGGTGTGCTCTGCCATACCTGACAGAGGAGGTGTGAGAATTTGATAATAGTTGTACCATGCATGCAATATTTGAGCTGTTTTTTTTTAGTTTGCCTCTGTCCAACTCAGAGCACAGCAGGAGCAAGTAGGAAAAAAACCCACTGATGATGAGCTGCAGGCAGGCTGGGCTGGAGAAGAAGCACCTTACCAGTCTCCTTGGGGAAAAAACAAATGAGGTTGTAGACATTGAACAGTTTTGGAAGATTCACCTTTGGGTTTTTTTATGCAGGGGGGAACTCAGACTTTGAAGCTCCAGTGGTAGAGCAGGACCTTCTGGTGGGCACACCTTGAGCACCATCTTCAGATGAGGAGCTGTTAGAGAGAGGGACTTCAGGGCATGGGTCTAAGAATTTTGTGGTGTCTTTTCATGGCAGAGTATTAGTATTACCTTCTGTTGCTATATCTAGAAAACCAGTCTTTCTGCAGTCTTCTTTTCCAACAGGGGACTTTTGCCTTAAATACAGAACTTGATAAAAATAATGATTCATCTGCTATTCTCATGCCGGAAAGCAGTTGTTCACTGAATAGTTTAATGTCTGAACCTTTAAAATAGGAGGAATGACTTAGATATTTTATAGGTTTTTTCTAACTTTAGCCTGAGAGACGGCGAGCAGGGGATTCAACTTGAAGAGAAAAACAATGTGCACCAATGGAATTGTGGGTTTGGGGTTTCTTTCCAAGCTCTGCTTGGCTTTTGTGGGCTCCAGCCCCATGCTCCCCGGCCATGCTTCCTGCTGCAGGAGAACTGCAGGGCTCAAGGAGAGGGAAGGTTGTGGTGTCCTTCAGAAAATCCAGCTTTCCAAAGGTTTGAAATAAAGATTTTGCAACTGAGCTGCAGAGTTTTCGAGGGGAATTCTTTGGGGATGGAAACAAATAGCTCATCATAGCATTTCACAGGATTTAGGAAAAGGCAGTGCTTCAGCAAGGAATGGTGTGGGTATTTGGAGCTTTTTTAGTAATGGCATGGGGGATTTTTTTCCTTTTGTCTCATGGAGAGTAGAGTGTATACAACTGACTTCTGAATTGAATAGATTCCTTTTAGAAACTGGAACTGATGTTAAACTGTGATTTGACCCACTGATGAATTAATAAAACATTGAAGCACTACAAATTTTAAATAACTCCCAGTCCCACAGGAAATTCAGAGCAGACCCAGGACCAGAGTCTATATCTGTAGCTGTGGGAGTAGATTTCCCCGGAGACTGATTAGGGTGTGAAATCCCTGGCAGTTCCTCTTCACCATCTATCTGGGAGAAGCTGCAACTGAAGTGAGCCTTCCTGCAGGGCGTCTGAACAGTTTGGTTAATCACTTTTTTTCCCACCGTCCATTCCCCACCCCCACGCCCAATTTCAATTTTTTAAAAAATTGCTTACATTTCCAATGAGCTAAAAATATGCAGGGTGCACGTGCCTAGATGCTTCCATAGGTCTCAGCATACCTTCTCTGGAAATAATGGAGCAAATTCCAAAATGTGGTGCCAAGAGGATCATTTGCAGGGGAATGAATTTGCAGTCAGCTATAGCATTGCCATGGTAAACAGGCGTGCTTGTAGGGGTTTAAAATCCTCAAAGGGTCTTGCAGAGCTCTGGAGATACAGAGTAAAAATGAGTTTAAAATTGCGAGCTCACTGCCACGTTGGGGGAAGGCTGCTACAGCAAGACATTGTTTAAGGGCTCTGTTTTCAGCATGCTTCTGAAAATGTGCTCTTGGAAACATGGATTTGTGCCTAAATGGGAATCCAGACATACAAAACACTTCATTTATTCATGTAAATGTCTGTATAAAAATGCAAATGTAGTACCTATGGCTATTGCCTCCATATTGAGCTACAGTATAGCATATAAAAGGCATACTGATGAGTTTTCAGTGAATTTTCTGAAAATACTTGAACAGTTATGGGCTCTGATGTATAAAGTTACCTTTTAAAGTAATTTGAAGAATTAGATATTTGGTTTTGCATCCCAATGGCTCAGCTTCCCCACAACTTTGAAAATACTTCTGATTTAAAAGAAATCTGAATCTAGAAATCAGCTTTATTTCTAATTTTGCTGATGGTTAACTTCACTCTGGGGTATATTTCTTAGATAGTTCCAACCTCAGGTTATGTATTTATTTACTTCATTTAGGGTATTTTAATTTTTTTGAAAAGCATGCTTTGATCTTCAGGCAGATGCAGTGCAGCTGAATCCAAAACACTGTAATTGAAAAGGACGGCTGAGGACTGAAACTGCCTGTACCTGGCAAAACCAGCAGCAGATAGTAACACTGGGCTTGCTGAAGAGTCCACTTAAAATCCGTGATTAATTTCAATTTTTAAACTGCCCTTAACTTGATATGATGTCTTGCCATGTTGCAAGTATCATTTGATAGTCTCCTGTTAAGAATTGCAAATAAGAATGTTTTGGCTGACACTCCAATAAAATAGCAGCTGATTTGGAAAGATGTGAATAATGTTGGTGAGTTGTGCATAACCTGTGCCAGCACTAATGCTCTGCTGCCAGTCGTTAACTGTTTTCATGAGGAAGAGTTAAAATACCATGCTGCCTGTGCTGCCATTCTCCCAGCACTGCTTTTGACAAGAACAAGGAGCTTTATCTGTGGGTAAGGCCAGACACTGTCTGAGCTGTCTTCCCAGGAGAGCGAGAAACAAAAAATGAGAAGAAATTAAAAAAGAGGAAACTCTGACGTGTGAATGTGCAACATGGGGACAGACACACACCTCCCCTCAACTCATCCTGGGGAAAGCAGCATTCCTTATCTGCAGCATAGCCTAGGGAGAGGATACAGGCTAATGTACATGCAGGCACTGTATGTTCTTTTATCAGTCTCATCTGGACACGTTCAGCTGACTTCCCAGGATCTGGGGATGGTCTAGAGGGGTTTAGGTTTTCCATGCTGGGAGTCTGTTTTGCAACAAAGAAAAAAATAATCAAGTTTGGTCACTCGTGGTGCTACATATTTCAAAATGCACCTGCCCCACAAGGTTCATTTCCACAGTGTTGGCTCTTTCTAATCTTCAAATTGAGACCCTGAGCTCTGGTGGATCAAACATAATGCAGTTATATTTAAATGTATGAATCTGCAATACCCACTCTCACTCTCTTTTCTCTTTGCTTGTTTTCTTGGTGGTTTTCCCTGCCTGCCTTTTCTGGTGCTTTCTCCCTCCCCACCTATTAAAAATAAAACCAGCCTGGCTGAAATGGATGGGGTTTGTTGCTGTAGGCTCAGATTTCCGGAGCCTTGTCAGACAACAAAGCGAGCAATGCACTGGGATCACCTTTTTGCAGCCTGAGAAACTACTGTTGATCAAATTTGCCCTGTCCTGGTGGAAGAAGCTTTCCTGGAGCAGGAGTGATCAGCTTGTCTCCACGACAGCCTTGTCACAGGGTGCCTGTTGCCTCTCTTGGCTCTCTGCTCAGCCAAGCCAAACTGCCTGGAGATGCCTAATGAGGGACAAGCCAGGATGCTTTGTGCTCTAATTAATAAAAAATTAACCTCTGGTTGCTGGCTGTTTCCAGCACTCCCAGCAGCACTTGTTTGCAGGAAGGCAGCTATTATTTTCTGTCTGATTCTTTTAGACAGGCACAAATAGAGACAAGGGAATCACCCTTTGCCAAGAGCTTTTCCAGAGTTTTTTTAGATAGCATCATACATCCATGTATGTAGGTTTTTAAGTCATTCTGGGATTGAGTGTTCAAGTAATGAATTGTATTTAACTTTTGAGCTGGCTGGATCCCACTGCAGCCCTTCAGCAGCAGTATTTAGGAGTTTCTGCCCTAACATGATGTTACTTAACACCATCAACTGCTCCCAGTCTTTAAGTAGTTAAAGGTCACCTTAATGTATAATATTGTTTTTGGGATGGATTTTCTTCTCCCTGCTGTTGCTCTTTCACAGTCATCCTGGTGAGCTTGCAAGGAGGAAATGGTCCAAAATATCTATTTTTTGTTTTTCTCAGATCAGGGGGAAAGGAAGAGAAATATGTTATGACTTGCTGGCTTTGAGAGAACAGACTTTCTAGCCCTGTGTGTTCTCACCAGAGTAAGTAAATTCCTTGTTGACCAGGAGCAGGGAGAGTTTTGGGTTCCACCAGTTGTTTCCTGCCCAGCCGCTGACTTTCGATGACCTTGGAGGAGGTACTAAACCTGCCAACTTTATTTTCTCTGACTATAAATCAGCCATCATTTCTATAACAGAAAAGGAATTTTTGTTTTGAATTAATGGCAGAGGTTTGGGTCTAACTTCTCAGCTACATGCAACATTGGAGACTGCAGAGTAGTTAAATTGGTTGGGCTCAATCTTCATATGTCTTCTGCTCCATAGTTATGAGTACAATAGTTATGGGGGTTGGTGGAGTGTTAATTCTTTCTACCATGACTAACAGTATTTTCAGGCATGTGCAGGATGCAGAGAACTCTAATTTTTTATATGTGATGCAGAGGCAAGATGATATTAAAGCTGGGTAGACTATACTCTTGAGGGGGTCATGTGTGCAAGCATGACACAAGAGAGGTGAGCGGGTCTGTGGTAGTCAGTGTTTGGCACCAAACACCATCTTGGTATGATTTTGAATCACTTTCACAGTGCATGATTGCAAGCCTGGAGGAGGGATACAACACTGACCCACAGGTGCTGTGCGTTTACTGATTTGTTTCAAAAGTGCTCAACAGATGAGCAACTTCTGCGATAATACCACTTCCTGAATTTCCTTTCATTTTGGCCACTGATAAAGGTTTAATTTTATGAACAGTAGAATAAACCTGAGGTGGTCAGCCTTGATTTTTGTGGTATGCTGGCTCTTCAAGGCAAGAAAAGGAAGGGTAGAAGAAAGTTCAAATTTATCATGTTGAGAAGTCAGATCACCATGTAAAGAAGCAGATTGTCCTTTGCACGGAATACCCCTGCCAGATTTCTGCAGGACAATGCATTAAGTACCTGATAGTGGCACAACAATAAATACCTTCTACCTTAAATACCTTCTACCTGTGTTAGTGGCTGAGGTGTAGAAGTACTCAGGAAAATGCTGTTGCGGGTTCAGAGGCAGCCTATCTGAAAGGGTGAAAGCCTATCTGAAAGCCTATCTGTGGTGATACGGTCCCAGGGCTGGAAAAGCTGTCCCAGTGGTTGTATTCCAACACATTGTGCTTCCAGCCCTGGGCCACCATCACTGGGCACAGTAGGTTTCATCTTCTCCCTTAGGACTACCCTGCTTTATTTTTCCATTGTGTTGAAGTGTTACCGTCCACCAACTAATACTGGAGGTCATTGTTGGTTCCTTACTGAAGATGAAGGGAGACAATCATGCAGGCTGGAAAGAGCAGGATGCTGTTTGCTAGTAGGAAGGTCTGTGGGAATTATTAGCTTTTATTGTGAGTCAGGAGGGGGCTTCTTCTTGTTCTTCGTTTCTTTGAGAGAAAAAGAAAAAAATACCACCTTTTGTAGAATATTTGTCAAGGTAAATAAATTTTGGCCAAGGAAGAATATTTGGGAATAATTTTTTTAGCGCTAAGGGGGCCTATCTGATGAGAATGCTTTGCTGTATTCTTCAGCAAAGTAATTATATATATACACACATATGCATAGAAAGAAATGCACCAGCTTGGTCTTTTTATTTGTTACTGTTGGCTTTGGCACCGAAACAATGTATTTCTTGAAATAACACAGGAGACTATTGCATTAAGAAATCTGAAGAAAAGAATAAAGCCATCTCAGTGAACCAAACTGTTGGTGATCTAGCACACCAATTTTTTACACTTTTTGAAAAAAATTCTAGTGAAAAAGTGTGACAGTTGAAAATGAAGCAGCACCTTGTTTTCTAGGCTTCTGCAAATGTAATAGTAATCTCCAAAAAATTACCTATTTCTAGTCTAAATGTTTAATGAGTAACTGCCTACAAGTGACAGAAATTAATCAAAATGAGAATGCTTTTAAGCCACGTCTTTTAGCTTCTTTTCAATAATAGATAATTATTGACATTTCTAGGAAGCATATGGAGTCCCGGAACAGCAGCAGTACAATAAGCTCCTTCAGTCTTTCTTTCAACTTCAGCTTGGGGTTCCTCCTCTCCAAAGAAGCAAAATCTTGAGTCTGTTGATGGCTACAGCAATGCTCCTTGCAATTGAAAATTAGCTGTTTCCACCATTTAGTCATTTCTGGTTTGAAGCACATTCAGTGTTTGAGGTCTCTCAATTCTCAGTGCTGAGAATTGCCAGCAAGGGAAACAATAACTGATGTTACAATTTTTGTGGTGCAGAAATATTAGCTCTCTGGCAATTGGACTAAACATACCAGACTCATTTCTCATAGGACACCAGAAAAGGTTCAGTGCAGAATGTAACTCAAACAAATTGTTGGTATTTCAGAGCACAGACCAGGAAGGATTAATTTTTCCAATAACTCTCTTCATGTGGTCAGAAATTTTGAGTGGCATCAACCCATTTGGCAAATGACATCGCTAATGTCGTCTGCAAAATCTAACTTCACTCCTAAACTTGAGAGTGTATTTTTTTTTGTTGATGAATGCTGCTGTAGCTATAAATTTCCCCTGTATCCAAAATGAGAATGTAACCCTCATCTCAGATGTGTGTGATGAAGGAGAAAGGAAGAGCACTGTTAATGCCTTAAGTCCTTTAGGGCTGTTGGTTTATCAGGCTTGGCAGGATTTGGTTCTAGTTCAAAGTGCAAATTCTTGAAACAGTGGAGATGGCTGCTGAGCCTTACTGAAATTGTTTTATTTTTCAGTCTTTTGTGTTAAGAGAAAGCTGTGGTTCATGTGGCTTTGGAACCATTTTTTCTTCAATCTCAGGAATTTCTTGCATGTGTGTCCCCAGTGCATAACATGCACACACTTCTAATGTAAAAGTGCAAACTCAGATATATGAAATGTATTTTTGCCATGTTGAGACCTACATAAAAACAGTAAAGATGCTTGGTGCTTGCTAATATATAAGCATATATACATGCATGTAAAGGTCTTGAGTCTGAGGTGTATCTAAATGTATAGTTCTGTTTGTGAACATCTCATTTAAGTTATATTCCAGATGAATTTTGATATTGTTTTTAATCTCAAAGACATCAACATGTTTTTTTAAAAACTGTAAATCAGTCCTTTTGTGGATTTCCCAGCTCTGTGAGGTTCAGGAGTAGTAAAGCCTATTTCAGAAAGTGCTTTTTGCAGTATTCCTAATGTGAGTGCGGCTTCTGCAGTTGTTCTTCATAAAAAGCACTTTTTCACAATTTCAGAAAATGTACATTTAATCTTGATAAGTGCTTTCCCTGAATGCAACCTTTCCTCTGTAGTGAGAGAGTGTATATTACATCAGCATAAATTAATTCAAATAGCTCTATATACAGGCAAGTGACCTCTCATTCAAAAGATGTTCTAGGATCATTTCGAAGACCCTATTATCCAGCAGAAAGTTTAGTGTAGATTAGGGAAAATGTAATACAGTTTTAGGTTTTCTGTGGTTTTCCCCCTGTGTAACAAAGCAAATCAGGACTTAGCCTAGAAATAATTTCCCACACTGTCTTCTGAGCTGATCACTGTTATTATTTTAGGCCTAGAAAGTGCTATTCATTAATTTTTTCTGCCCTGTAATACAGACAGAGTTAGTAGGTAATGCAGAGCTTTCTATTGTAAATAAATAGCATAGGTGAAATGGAAAGACTGGAGTCTTATTTTTTACACATTTTTTTTCCATTTACAAATGAAATTTTAAGTTTTTCAATAGCATTTTTGAAAACTTTCACATCCTACCTTGTCAGAAGAGTCGTGGGGAGTAATACAGCAAAATTGTTTGAAAACAAACAATAATTTTTCAGGGATCTTGTTGTGCACAAGTAGTATAAGTATGAATTAATTACCTGGCTTGTAAATCCTGAGACATTAGTGGGGTGTTGGGGCTTGAAAACAATTCCAGATTTATATTTTCTGCAGGTATTGAGCATCCCATCAACATTCTGGTTTCTACAGATACAGTTGAAAGTGAAGATTTCTCAGAGCCCCGTGCTGCTTTAATGAGGGTGTGGTGTGTCAATCCCAGCAGAGCCCTTGCTCTCTGGAGGACCGAAGCAATGCTGGGTTTGAAGGTTCCTGCACAGCCTTGCTTCCTTGTCAACACCAAGCAGACCCCAGGAGCAGGATCTAGGTACCACAAGCAGACAAAATGTGTCTAAGGCATCTGCCCAGGCCTGGCATATGTAGTTCAGGATGCAGTGGATGTTTACACCCTTTTGGAGCAAGTGGCAGCTGGAGGATGGGGAGAAGACCCTGGGAAGCCTGAAAAGGTAGCAGACATCTGCATTTGGACATAGCTTGAGTTGCTCAGGAGAGCAGGAGAGGGATTAGTAACAGTTAAAGCTTATTAGAAATTTTTTTTGGCAAATTTCAATGAGTAGTTGATGACATCTTTGTGGTGTGTGGATGTTGTGTGTGGGTTACGGGAGTAGGAAACCTGATGCTGGATTTTATCATCAAGATGCATCTTCTACCTTGATTTTCCCATTGTTGTGGTTTAACCCCAGGCAGCAGCCAAGCCCCAGGCAGCCACTTGCTCACTCCCCCACCAGTGGAATTGGGGACTGAATTGGAAGGGTAAAAGCTAGAAAATTTGTGGATTGAGATAAAGACAGTTTAATGAGGAAAGAAAAAAACACACATGCTAACAAAGGAAAACAAGGAGTTAATTCACTGCTTCTCATGGTGTTCAGCCATTTCTAAGAGAGCAGGGCCCCATCATGCATAATGGTGACTTGGCAAGATAAATTCCATCACTCCAAATGTCTCCCTTCTTCCCCCAACTTTATATCGTGAGCATGATGTCATGTGGTCTGGAATATGCCTTCAATTCATTTGTGTCACCTGTCCTGGCTGTGTCTCCTTTCAGTCTCCCAGGCACTCCCAACTTCCCTGCCAGGATGGCAGTACAAAAAGCAGAAAAAGACAGCAATAACAGAAGCATCTCTGTATCATCAACTTGTGTGCTCAGCACGAATCCAAAACACAGCCCCACAGCAGCCACTGTGAAGAAAATTACCTCTACCTCAGCCAAAACCAGCATACCTGTATGTTAGTTGAAAGGGCTTTCTCAGGTGGCTTGTGCTAGTCCAGAGCAGTGTTCTTTGACTAGTTTAGGGCCCCTAAATCTCTTACCTGCATATTATTAGTTCAGTTGTTTACATTCCTATCCAGGCCTTGAAAAATACTTTGCCCCTCTGTTTTCAAGTTTTCTTAATGACTGTTTAGCCTGTTCAGGCAGTGCCTGTGCCTCAGTGGAAGGCACCCTTGGCTTCTAATCTTCTGTCTCTCAAATAAGCTCTATTTCAAAGTTTGTGGAAATCAAGCCTTTTAATCTGATGATTGAATGGGAATGTGAAGCTAAGAACTTGGCAGCAGAGAGAAAAACTAGAGGATTCAAGGATTCATCTTCTTCAGCTTAACACTTTGGAGGCTTCAGCATTTGCCCATTGCCTTGACTTCTCCTATGATTCATGCATGTGGATGTGCAGAGGGGTTCCTGGGTAAAGCATGTGTGGGCATATAGATGTGCTCTGGTGAATACCATGGCTGATGGTGATTTGGTTGAAATTTTTGTTTCTATAGACAAGAACTATAGCAAACACGAGCGTGATTAGAATTTCCAGCATGAAACCCTTTGGTCAGCGGGAAAGAGGAAAAGCAAAGCAGTTTGAAACGTGGGAGCAAGAACATTTCCTATTGCCTAGACTGGTCCTTGAGACTTTGAAATGCCCCTCTTTGTCAAGGAAGCATGCAAATGTTCTCATTATTTTCTATAATTTGCATTATTAAACAAAAGTCATTGCCCAGGCTCAAGCTTTCTCAGAGCACTGAGTCAAAGGTATTGTTTTGCTTGCTGACACTGCATGCTCAAATGGACCTAATGGTGTTCTGTGCAGAAGTATTTTATCTTTAAAGACCCTTAATTGCTTTAACATGCAATGCTGTAAACAGACTGAATCACGGATAAACAGCAGTCCTTTCCAGCTCTGTTGTTAGGTAGGGTTAAAGGCTCTGGCTCAAACTGAGAGTTAATCCTTATTCTTAAATAGGGGGAACTAAGTCCTGGAAATAAAAAGTAAAAAAAAGAAACTACTTTTGTAGTTTCTAATCCCGATTTTTAGCCCTGGGTGCTTCCAGAGCAATCTCATCTCTGATTCTGGAATCCTATTACTGGCTGATTTTTTCTGTTGTCTGTGTTTGTCTCTCTCCCTGTTGATCATGGACCGACATTGCTTCTTTGAGGCTTGCCAGGTTTTTTTCCTTTTTCTGAAGGTCCACCCCTTTGCTGACACTCTGTCTTTCTTGGATAGTCTAGAGGTGCCCTGGTGGAGTGAGGCTCTCCTCTCCTCCAGCAGTGCTGCAAAGCATGCTTTTCCTGAAGGATCTGCAGCAAGATGGATGCTGTCCATGGAGAAATAATGCCCTTGGTCATGGCAGGAGCCCTATGGCTGCTGAAGGCAAGGAGTGGGGGGTAAGGGGGATCTGTGAGACTGATTCCCAAAATTGGCACCAGTGCCTCAGATTTTAAAACCAAATCCTATGAAATGAGTGGAGAGTTTTCCATTGTGTTTTTCTTACCCAGGCTGATGGTGGTCAGAGTGACGTGGTTCAGGGTGAAATGCAGCATTGGCAGCGGCTGCCTGGCTGTGGGGAGCCCTGCTGCAGAGAGCGCAGCAGTGCTGCCTTGCTGCTCCTTTTTATTCCCCATAAGGAAGAGACTAAATGAGTTGTTGATGTCTGAGAAAGGCAAAGGGCAGGGGAAAAAGCAATAAAGTGCTTGTCTGGCACGCAGGCTGGAGCAGCAGGGAGGGAAGCCGTGGGAGACGGAGGGCTGGCACCAATTCCAGCCTTCCGTCCTGCACCAAGCTGTGCTGAAGAGCATGTTTGGCTGCAAAAGTACAGATACTTCTCTATCCTGGAGGTCAGTTTGCTTATTCATTTCTCATCACTGGCTTTCCATTTACACCAGGAAGCAGTTTAACTCTTTGAAAGACTTTGTTGGCATGAGGGGTCGCTCTGGTGCCCATGTGGCCATATCACATCTACTTATCTTACCCCATGCTTTTGTCTCTAAGGATTTTGAGTGCTGGTGAGAATGTTTCCCATCATCCAGCTCTCCTGCATGTATACACACATAGTGGGAGGTCTCTATCTGAGTTCTGATTCCAGCTGTAGGATGACTACAGGATGGGTTGGAGTGCTGTGATAACAAAAAGGCAATTTCTTTAATCCAGATTGGCCTCTGCTCTGCTTGAAAAAGAACTTCTTTGCTCTTAGCCCCTCAAATACTCTTCTGTAAACAGCACTGAAGAGTGGATGCTCCTAATCTGTCCCAGGCACCAATACAGCATGTCCTAGCTTACCAGAACCATTTTCACGTGGCAGATCTACTTGATTAAATGGGTGTGAGGTTGGCTTCCCAGTAGTAACCCTTGTATGGAGTGGGATAGTGCTGGTGCTGTGGTCACAGAATCAGGTGACTCCACCAGTGGCCTCTGTGGAGTAAAAGGGCATTTCCCCTGGTTGAGACAAAGCCTGGCTGCACAAACTCGAGGTCCCTCACTTAGCTCTTCAGCCAGAGGGAATGCTTCTTGCTGCAGCTTCACAGGCTTCCTTGGCAAAGGGCAGCAGGGGATGCTGGTGGCTCTCTGGAACAAGGGCATTGCCTGCACACTGGTCACCCTGGAAGACCAGGATGGCATCACATTTTATACAGAGTAATCCTGGAGTCCAGATGAGTATTTAAATAAGCTGAATTGGGGGAGATGATTGTGATTAGGCTGCTTCATCTTCTTAACTTGGAATACTTACTCCTTAAGGGTGTTCAAACAATAGAGTTGAGCCTTCAGATTCATAGCTGCCACTTTATTATCCTATTAGTCAATTGTGGCTGCTGAGGAGCAGGACTAAGTGACAGTATGGCAGATTACAGCAATTTGTTTGCAGTTCTCTTAGTCTGGTACCACATATCATCAGGCTGTTTAAATTTAATGGTAGGGTTTTTGCATGTGTTTTAGTGCAGTTAAAGTTGTAATCAAAACGTGTAGGAAAACCCCCACTGACCTGCATAAATACTCCCATCTTCAGCACTGCTTTCATGCCCTGTTGTAATCCTTGTTAGCAGAGCTGACTCACTAATTAGGAGAAGCAACCTGCCTTAGAAATAATAGATTTTTTTTTTCTTTTTTACCACTTTACAAAGCTTTGGGGAATAGAAGTTCGTGGTGACCTTTGTTTGGCTCTGCTTTTGAGATGTTCTCTCACCATCCACCTGATTGAAATTAAAATGTTGAAACAGGTACATGTTAGCTTGTTTTCCATAAGCCCAGCATGGTATATTCCATGTGGGGGAAAACAGTCACCCACTGGACTTCAGCCATCAGGCACTGGTGATGTTGTTCTTGAAGAGGTGTCTGCAGTCAAGACATCTTGAAGAGGTCTCCAGCCTCCAGCATGGAGCTAGAGCCCATTGTGTTTGGTCTTCAGAGATCGCTGTTGGAGGGGAATGGAGAAACTACCAAAATTTTGTCCCTTCATGGGACATGGGTTTGTAGCTGCGGAGATGACAACTGTGAGGTCTGAAAGCAGGCTTGGGCATCCTCCAAAGCACTGTCCATGACCTTTCAGTGGAAGTTGTGTTGAGCTTACAAGCTGATTGCTGGTGACCATCTGCTTCCTTGAGAGACTCAACCTGAGGACTGGGATGCATTGCTGCTGCTGGCCTTAGGTATAGTCATTTACTGGAGTATCTAAAAGCTTCCTGGCCAGAATTCATAAACCCCTGGCTTCTGAAAAATTTAGGAGATTTTTTTCAAGGATTTGGGGTCTTAACTGGGATATTCAGTCATTTCAACTACACTGAAATAAAGGTGTAATCTAATCATCAAACCTGTATGTGTGTACATATATATATATATATATATATATATATATATATATATATATATATATGTGTGTGTGTGTGTGTGTGTGTGTATAAAGTGTTTTGTGACATGTAGGGAGCTCCTACAAATAACTGCTAAGCACTGAGTACATAAAACATGTTGCTTATATAGAGCAGAACGGGTGGCCAGCAGACAAGCAGCTCTGGGAAGAATACATGAAGAATGTGTTTCTTTTTAATTCCCTGAAACAGAGTAGAGCATGATGAGAAGGCCTGGATGGAGGTTGTAGCCTCAAGTGGACAGACCTTTCTCATCCTTTGCTCTCAAGAGGAGCTGGCAGGCTTCACTTTTGTTTTAGTCCTCTGCAGCTCAGGTTTTCGGTTGAGTTGGGGCAGGGATTTTTTACTTGCCTTTCCATTTACCTGCATCGATTCAGTTACTGTGCATGAGCTGTCTGGATCCTGCTGCAGCCCTTCAGCAGAAGCACTTTGGGTCTTCTGCTGTTTTACCAAACCACCATCAAAGCCCACCAAAGGGTGATCCTCACCAACCCTCTCCCACCTGCCTCTGCCCTGCACTGGAGCTTTCCCAGGGGGAAACCAGCCAAGACCCCATGACTCCTGTTCACAGGAGCCCCACGCACCTCAGTCTGCAATCCTGTGGCCATTGGCACAGGAACTGCAAAGGCACTGCCTTCCCTGGGAATTCTGTGAGGCTGGGATAGTCCTGCCTTTGCTTTGGAGGGACCAATGTTCTCTGAGCAGAGAAGTGGCATTAGATTGGTGTTCAGCAGTTGCTAATTAGTGAGTAATGTTATGTAAAGCTGAGCTGGGCTTCCAGAAATATACCAGTCGTGTATGAGTTAGGGAATGGTTTACAGACAACGGGTGTTATTTTGTGCAAGGGCTGGGACAATTAAATGGATTTTCTTTGAGCTGTTAACCAGGAGGCATAATACCATTTATTACATTCATATTGGGAATATGTCACATAAAAACATAATTGATGGAAGTATTATCTTGCTTAATTGGGAAATCGAAAAAGCCACTTCCCCTTTATTTACAGTTTATTAGTAACAGTATCTCCTGTTTGGTCTGGGATGGTTTGTACATAAGTCACCGGCTTTCTGCATTAGATTCAGTATATAATTCTCTTAAAAGACTCCTCAGTCCTTTAAGAGAGAAAACTGAGAAAACTGGCTCCTCATTTTAGAAATGACAACTTCTGTAGAATGTGCTGTTGAAGCCTCACAGTATTTTACAAAGGCGTGGTAGTATCAACAGCTAGGATAACTGAAAGATTCAGAGGAAATGTAGCAAAAATACTGTTTTCTATTTTATTTAATAGGCAAATTCCCTAAACCTTGTGTTGCTTCTCTTCATGAGGAGTTTCATCTTGACTCTGCTTGACAGTGCCTTGCATAGTCAGGATAATTATTTTTCCAGTAGTGTTTGGTGGTGTCTCTCTGGTGATTTTGAGGATGTTCTTCCAGTAACAAGAAACTTACTTTTAAGGGGAAAATATGATTATGAAATAATGAAAATATTGAAGTGTCTGAGGCAGAGATAAAATTCAAATGGAGAAAAACAGAAAATCAAAGAAGAATTGGCTCCATTTAGATTTTAAGCTCTTGCTTTGCTTTTCAACTTCATTTTAAAATCAAGATGCTACCAGAAATCCAGACTTTTTCAACTACCTAAAATATTAAAACCAAAAATAACATGCATTTGATTTTGCATCAAAAAATTGAACTGTTTCACTAAAAATACTGATTTCAGTGAGTGGGCAGTTCCTGCTGAGAAGAAATTAATTAGGGAAGGATTTGAGTTTTTGTCATAATCAGCTTTAATGAAGATGTTATTTTTCAATTTAAAACACTTTTTCTTTCAACTGTGGAACTCATTTTAGTGAATGTAAGACACATTTCCTTATCATCCCAGGGACATTTATCTTGTAACCACATCTGGAGCACAGCAGGAGAAAGTGGGTGGACTTGCCATGGGTGGGCAGCAAGGGCAGGACAAGGTGCTTGGAGCGCTCTGGTGTCCCTCTGCTGGGCACAGAAATGCACCCACTGCCCCAGGGTGTGAACCTGGGCCCACGTTGGGTCCTTATTCAGTGTCTGAGAGGTGTTGCCATGGGGAGCAGGGGGGTGAGGTTGAAAAACAGTTGGTTTTATTCTCTCACTGTGAAAACAGATTTTAAGGAAACTTCCAAGCAGAAGCTCACAGTCTGAAACATATGGATGTTTTTCAAGCAGAGTAATTTATTAACCTCTATTCAAGTACGCAAAAGGATACTCAGATACTATTTTCAAGTTTGATACAAAATGAGAGAAAAGCATATTTTTGAAAGAAAAAATTACTGCTTTGGAGTCTCTGCTCCCCGCTGCATATTTTTGCTCTCTCAAGCTGAGTGGTTCAGGTATCACCAAGGCAGAAATGATGAGAAGGAAAGCGGTTTAATCAGCGAGCCAAAACTTGTCCACATGAGACCAGGAGAACATTCCTGAGCTGCAGCCCATCATGTCAAACTGGTAAAAAACTTCTGACTGACTTATGGCCCAGGACTTGTCATTACACCTCTCTTGTGTTTGGTCTCCACTCCCTGCACTGCAAGAACCGAATCCTGCTCTGTCTCCATGATATTTCTTTTACTGGGGGACGTTGCTGTGCAGTGCAGGTTGTTGGCCAAGGGGGTGCCAAACCAAGTAGATACCCATCCAGCTCCTAACAGTGCTTAGCCAATGAGCACAGCTCCCATTCACACAACCCTCCCTCTCTCTTGCTTTCTGTTTTCTAGTTGCCACCTTGAAATACAGGTTTCTTTTCTGGTAGTGTTTTAAAATCTGTAGCGTTATGAATGGTAATAGGCAGTGGCTTAAAGCACAGAAAGTTCAAAAGCAGAGTTCATCAGCACGGTAGAATAAAGTCCAGGTCTCTGAACACACAGCCAACCCTGCCAAATAACCTTTCAAAAATTGGCTGATTTAAAAACTAGCTTGGGCCAGGATTTGCTCTGGTCCATCAGACATTCATTACTTCTGCTCTTGAGTTGCATGATGTCCTTATCGTTATCGGGAAAATGGCTCAAATCATTGGGAGCTGCTTGAAATGATTGGTGACATGACAGAGCCTCTTATTTACTCCTAGAATAACCATAAACATTGCATGAATGCAGTGACATGCCCTGTGCCTGCTGCTGGTTATTGCCTGGAGCCTGGAGCCAGACACTTGGCTGTGCACTTGTGAGGCTGCTCCCTGAGATCACACTGGGACTGCTCTTGCAGAGAAAGCTGCTGGCGTGCAGCAGTGACTGCATCTTCCGTGTTAATCTGCGAGCTCTGGAGCCTAAATAATTAGCAGCACTCAGTCTGAAATTGGACAAGATGAAAAGTTCTAACCAGATGATGTCAGAAATTGATTATTTAGAACTCTTTACTATAAGAGATGACATTAAATTGTTATTTGAAATGTTTATGAGAGGGGAGGGCAGTGTGGAAGCTCCAGACAGGTCTTTGTGTGCCATGTCCTTGTCCAGTGCTGTCCCAGCCAAAGGGGTACGGGAGATACATGGGCTGCCTCTCACCCATGTGGACATTTGTCCAAAAGTTCTCCCTAGACTAGATCAAGGAGACAATTTTCGCTGCTGTCTGGCCCACCTAATTCCCTAGTGATGCAAAACAGCCATGGTTTGCACATGACTCCTGCTCATGCAGAGCTGTCCCATACCACTGCTCATGGCTGTCAGGTACCATCAGACAGGGATGCCTGCCTGAAATGGGACATATGATCTGCCTTCCCTGGTGCCCTGGATGTCCAATTTACTTGTCTGCCAAAGACCAAATAAATAAAAAGTTTCTTTGTTACTTGCAGAGTACCATGTCAGCATGAATTAAATTGCTACTTTGGTTCATTTCTCAGCACTGTGATTGTTCACACCCTTTCTCCCTCACCTTTTTGTGGTAAAATACCAAAATTATGGGTTTGAGGCAGATGTGGTGCTGAGGTGAGTGACAGCAACAGGTCAAGAGGCAGCTTGGGGCTGTGCTGCAAATGCTCATGATGACTTCCTTTCCCTGGGTATCTAGAGTGATCCAAGCCCTTTTTAGTGCTCTCAGTGGCCATATACCAGAACTGAACAAACACAAAACAGATATGCAGGACTGTGTCGGGTACTGTTCACATATTTATTTCAAAAGGAAATTAAATACATGTATAGCTTTAAACCTTGCTTGTGCTCTCCCACTAGGGAGATGTAATTGGAAACATTGGCTTTGCTAAGTATTGCAAGTGGTTTTCAGGATTAGGCCTTTATATCTCATTGTGTCAATCAAGCAGACAAATATGAAATTATGTTCTCGCATCCAGTTGTGTAGAAAGGAGTCCCTCATATCTGATTGGCATCACATCTCAGTAGTTATCATGGGAGCTTGTCATCTCCCAGCCTGGATGAAGAGATGCTGCATGATTCCACTCTGCTGCCTGCTGCTCAGCACCATGCCAAGGAGGGAGGGAGAAGTCCTAGATGACATTTCCATCTCTAGAATTTTTCTTCCTATTGTCATTTCTTCTTAGTTGGTGCCAAGCAAAAAAGCAGTAAGTCGTTGTTCAAGCAGCTATCTTTTGGCTCTCCAACAGCATGAAATGCCACGTCTCCTAAGAACCATCCAGTTGCAAGCAAAATGCAGTTGGCCAGGCACTGAAGAGCATGTCTCTGAGGTCAAGTGGGCTATTTTCTGCTCTTTGGCGTGTGTAAATGTGCAGGAGGTGAATCTGAAGGGTTAAAGACATGTTCTTGGGTGGGTTGGAAGGGTTTAGGATGAGACTTCCCCACCATGTGAAAGGGTAAACGTATGTTGGATGACGCAGAAGCTCTTTCTGGTGCAAACATAATTTCCTCCCAAAGATGCATTCAGGTGATACGAATGGTTGGACATGAGGAAGTCACAAAACATGCTTGTGAGAAAACAAAACCTCAGAGTTTTGGGCATCAGCCTGAAAACTGAGTCCAGAGTGCCAAGGCTCTGCTGGAATATAGCCTTGCAGTCTGTTCAAAAGCAATTTAAAAACAAAATCAAGTATTTGCTACCAAGGGTCTGATGCAAGAAAACCTTCTACTAGCTTCACAAGAGGAGGACTGGCTTCTGTCATCATCCCTTTCTCCACTAAAGTCTCTCCACTCTCTGTGGCTTTCTTTTTCCCTTCTCCTCATCCCTGCTCTCCCCTCCTTGCAGTGCCATAGGGATGTGAGCATCCTTTCTGAGTGCTGGGATATCCCTGACCCTGCTCTGGACTTTGGTTTGAAAGTACGATGCCTGACTCAATAAAACCAGGTCAAAAGGATGAGCGCTGAGACATTCACATTTACTGTGTGTGAATGAAGCTGATAAGCAGTACTTTGGATAGTTTCTTATCCAAACATATGTGAAATTATTATGAAAGTAATCATAAGGCACAAAGGAGCTGTAGCTAACGAGGGTCAACTTGGCTGCTGAAGCGACTGAGCTAAGCATGTCCCTTGTCACCCCTGCACTGGCTTTAGCCAAACTTCTGTATTTCCAGGGACAGCTGTCTTCACCCCTTCCCTCTTATGTCATCCTTATCCTGGATCCAGTCCCCTTTACTGTAAAAACTTGCCTCTGAGAAATTGAACTAAGACTTCTTCTGATCTCTTTAATGTAAAAGACCTAAAAATAGACCACGGGAACAATTTTACATTTGAAGAGCAAAATCGTGCAAAAATGTTTTAATGCAGATTTGGGTCCTAATTATTTTTTCTCACTAACAAGCATAGTTTTGCTACAGTGTGAACAATGAGTCCATAACACTCAAGGTTTATCCACTTAAAACTTGGTGTTTTCTTTCCTTTCCTTAGGGCTTTACTGAGAGAGCAGAGAATCAAACTATTAAATGCTATCCCAAAAGTTCCAAAGTCAAACCCCCCATTAATTCTGCACCTTTTGTTACACTGGGAAATGCCAGCTGGTTCAGCTGGATGGCCCCAGGTTAGTACAAAGAACTAAACTGGGCAAAAGTCAAGTGTCCTTAACTGAAAAAATACAACAGAAGTGCTATAGTTAAAATACTGTGTTTTAGAGCACTCCTTAGATCAGGATCATGTGATCAGATTATTTTAGATTTGGCTAAAACACACAGAAATGTAGACAGTGCTGTCAAAGGATCTTGTGTTAGTGGCAGGGATGCTGTTCCAGGCTGTTCTGCCTAAGACGCTGCCACTCACATCTTCTTTCCTAATGAAAGGTGCAGTTCATCCACTGTGCCTGCAAGGGCTCCTCAGCTGTGAACAGCCCTAAGACCAGTTTGAGTCGGAGGGGGTGAGCTGGATCTGAGTGTGTTTGTGGGTGTGAGCTCATGTATGTCGATTCTACCTACCTACAAGTTGGTGCAAGAGCTAATCCCTCCTAACACCTGCGTGTTGTTAGCTTACTGATAGGGCAAACAGGGTGGACAACAGGGTATTCTTAAAATCCCACATGGCAAGGCATGCAAAAGCCATTCAAGGACATATACAGAAAGATTTCTGTAAGTCTGCTTTCTGCCTGTAAGTGTTGTAGAAACATCCAAAGTATCGGGCTGCATGTTCGCTGGGGAAAGCGTGTGGAAACCATCCACGTGCTTTTCTTCTGTGTCTCCCAAGAAGCAGAGACGTGAGCTGGCAGGGGCTGGTGACTGACACATTGTGGTGGTGCAGATTAACACACTGTGCTAGCTCTTTGGTGTCAAGTGCTTTTGTAGCCTCAGATCTTTATTTTCCATGGACAGATGTCCAGATGATGGCCCTGATGGAGAGGCTGGGGTCAGGGCTGGAGCATCACCTCCCTGCAGCAGAGGCATTAGCAGTCCTTCTCTTCCACCACGTGCTTCATTGACCCCTTGGGTCTGGAGGCTGTTGCAAACAGGACTGTGTTGCTGGGAGCCTGGGCTGGTGTGAGTGCCCCAGCCTTGTGCAGCCCTGTGCTGGGGTGGTGGCATGGGTCCGTCTGGGTGCTTTATCGTAGCTATTTGTTTTTAATCCAAGGTAGGCTAAAGAAGAAGCTGTAATATTTTTCTTACTTGTCATATTATACTTACTTACTATTTTTTTTAATCCAAGGTAGGCTAAAGAAGAAGGACAGTAATATTTTACTTCTTTCCAGAATGCCATCTTGAGAGCCACACAGGGCTTCTGCAATGCCTAAAGTGAGAGGACAAGAGGAAATGGCCTTAAGCTGAGCCAGAGGAGGTTCAGACTAGATATTAGAAAAAAAATTTTAGGGTGGCCAGGCACTGCAATACATTACTCAAGGAGGTCATGGAGTCACCATCTCTGGGAGGTGTTTAAGAGGCATCTGGATTTGGTGCTGCACAATGTGGCTTAGTGTTTTAGGGGTTCCAGTGGTAGTGCTGGGTTGATGGTTGGACTGGATGATCTTGAACATCTCTTCCAACTGTGATGATTTTATGATTCTATGATAGTCCCTGGAGAAAAGGAGGGTATGGAGGCGAGGGCTTGGGAAATGCCTTTGCCCTCTCAGCTTGCTGAAAAACTTGTCTAGAGAGACTTGAGCAGTTTTCTATGAGGAATTGTGTCCTCTCCTCCAGTGGGATGTCCCATGCGATGGGCACATCTACCCTTCTGTTTGACATGATGATGTTTAGCTGCTGCTCCATGAAGCTGATGTAGAAGTCAAGACACGTGTCAAGAGTTCCTCAATACCAGAAGTACCTGGAGTGCCAAGGCCCCCCTCCTGCTTTCCCTATGAATAAGTAAAAACCTGTTCTCTTTTGACCCCCATACAGGATGTCTGAATTCAGTAAATAAGCCATAGGCAGCCCCAGACAATTCAATTATAGACTGTCACTTGGCTTTAAATCACAGATGTGTGCTTATAGTCAGTACCCTTTGTGTTGTGACAATTTCAGACTTCTTCCCATCTTATTTTCCTCTCCGAACAACTAAAATGAAAATATTGAGCGAGTCTTAAATAAGCTAAAACTTGTCAGGAAGATCTGAGAGTGTATACTGCTGTTTCTGAGGCGAGCCAAAAGCTGTATGCATATAATACATATTGTCAGTTATTAGGCCCTGCTTGAGCAAGAAAAAAAGCGTCATCTGCTTTGTAACAAAAACATAGAAGAAACTGTGCTCTGCTCCTGAAATTATCTGTATTGGGACAGTAATATTTTACAGTGGTTGACATTAAGGCAGATGATACTGACTACACTTGATTAGCTTGTTGCAAGCGAGTATTTTAGGTTTCTCAAAGAATCACCAGCAAAGGTATTGGCAAAAGTAGGGTTAGTATAAAAGTGAAAAAAGTTCAGTGAAAAAAGTTTGAATGACAAAGTTCATTGATAAGGTTCACTGTACTATTTACTAGATGGTTAAGGCACACAGAGAAAAATCACACTAAAATCTAAAATCAACATCTAAAACTAAATCAACCTAAAATTATCTTCATGGAGACTGGAGATGGGAAAATGGTAATGATGGGAAAGGGTTAGGATAATCCTGTGTTGATTCGCAAGGTTTGGAATGGACCCCCTTGCTAAACTTAGCCCCAGACTGCACCCATGGTTTAGGCCTAAAGGTTCTAGCAGCACTTAAATTTCACAACACCTAATCAAAAGTCTAATTTAAACATTTAAAAATAGATTCTGTAGAATTTGCTATAAGCACTACAGTAACTCACTGTTAGGCCTAACTTACTTATTAATTTACCATACCTAAGAATCTAAGATAGCAACGTTCACAGTATATTTGCTGTAGCATGTTTCCATTCACACACACAGTGCTAAAGGGGTATGTACAAAGTACATACCTGGGGAAAATTCCCCCTGAGTTCAGTGAAGTTCTCACATCAAAAATGCCTTTGTATCTTTTTAACAGGCAAAGTGTTGAGCCTTGAGGAGTGGGGATATCAGCTCAGGCTTCATTTTCAGCTTTTGGCAGTGGTCCTCCAAGTATAGTGATGTTGAGAGTTCACCAGCTCTGAGAAGACTCCCACTCAGAGGGAGGTGCTGGTCACAGCCCTTGTGGTCCAGGAGAGCTCAAAGGGTCTTGCTTAGGGCTGCTCTTTATAGGGTCACAAGAGAAACTGGCTTTAGTCATAGTAATTTTCAAAGTGGCCACAATTTGGGTCAGTAACTTTCTTTGAAAGTTTGATAACAAAAATGGTATTCTATTTGAGGACTGTTACTTAGACAGCAAAAATAAGTTTCCACAGCTGTTTATTAAAAAAGAGGAGCTTGTTAGAGAGCACTTGTTCCTGGGAGCAGACAGTGTTTCTGATAAGGTCAAGAGGAGCTCAGCTCAGGTGCTGTTCATCAAGGCCAAAGCCTAGAAAGCATTTCTGAGGTCACAGGAGTAAGAGGGAGGATGCACCATCACATAGCTTAAGATGGCACTAAAATAGGTTCTGGTGCTGACCAACCTTTTTAAAGTTTCACAACCTTTGCATGTTTGGTCAGTGGTGGATGAGTCTGTAGATTTTTAATAACTAAGCAGAGAAATGGCTGATTGCAGTTTCGAAGTCGTACACTATAGCCAAGTATGTAAATGTACAGCTTATAGGACAAGAAAGCTTCAAAGTGGGGCAAAGGAGGCAGTCTCCTGTTATTCAAGAGTTCAAAGGTCTTCAGCCACAGGCTAAGGATGGAAGAAGACTCAGGAGCATCATGAGTAGCAAAGATTCTCAGGTATTTAATGAAATCAATTGATCCATGTAACAAATTTGATCAGTTTTCTGAAGGGAATGCGATTGCACCCATGTACATGAACAACCACATTGACTCACAAGGCAACCAACAGGAGCACAGTGCTCCCCAGCACTCGTGGGGCTGTGACAGTCAGCGTGCCATCGTTTGGTCAGCAGGAGCTCCAGCAGGCAGGGCTTCAGGGCAAAGGATGGGAGTAATTGAGACCATTTATGAGGAGATTTTTGTGATTTGTTTGCACAATCATAAGAGCTTTGTTTTCAGGCCTCAGTGGTAGCTCTGACCATTGTAGTCAGCAAATAAATAGCTGCACTGCATAATTCTTTGATTTGGATATGAGCAAAAATAAATTAATTTGAAAGCTTTTTGAAGGAATAATCAGCTATGTCAAGCCATGCAGACAGTCCTCCTGACATAATGGGCCACAATAGGAAACTCAAATAGTTCACCTCACTGCCAAAGCCTCCCCTTGTGCTCCTGACCCTCTGTGTACTCTGTGCATTTGCTTTCTGCAGGCTTCACCTGCAGCTGTGAAGGAAATGACTACAAATAGGAATTAAAACTAGTTTCAAACTGTCACTGCTTCTCAGTCCCCTGCAGCTTGTTTTCCATCTGTTCTTCCTCATAGCCTTCCTTCTCCTGCAGGTGTGGGAGAGGGTTCCTTTGCTTCTCCTGAATGGACTGTCTCCTTGCCAACTGACAGCTGTGGGCAGCCTCTTCCAGCCTCTGGCTGTGGTCAGTACTAGTTATGTGAGGAAGGCCTTACAGTCCCTAAGGGTGACTATAAAATAGTTCCCCCAAAGTTTAGCTTCCCCCACACCTCCAGTCCGAGGTATGCCTCAGGCTTAATTTAAGCATCCCTCACTCATTTTATGTGAAATACAATGTAGCCATGATAGTCATGTTACTTATTGCTCATCCTTTCTTTGATCCCCCAGAAGTTTCTGGACTGAATTTTATTTAGAGACAATTAGTTCCATGTCTTAATTATAAACTATGAACTGGGGGAAAAAAAATCTTTTAGTGCTTTAATTTTTTTTTTTTTTTTTTTTTTTTTTTTTTTTTTTTTTTTTTTTTTTTTGGTTGGCTGTTCTTATTGTACAGCTAAAAACAAATGGGAATGCCAAGTGTCTTCTGCTTTATACTTCTTGTTGTTCTGCATTCCACATGGGCCTGGCTCTGCTCTCATTCTCAAACTTAAACACTTGCTTTCTTTTTGGGAAGCTGTTTCTGCTCCTTCACATTAGCGATACTTGGACCCAGACCAGATTCTGTTGTGGAAGCATTCGTGGCTGCCTGAGCAGTGCCATTCCTAACCTACCACTAAGCTTGAGTGGCACCCTTTTCTCTTCCTTCGTCCCATTGCTTTCATATTTTTCTTGCCCTTCTGACAGTTGCTGTACATCTTGCTATACATCTAGTCACATGCAGAGTCAGTCGCTTTGCATGTTGTCCTCTCTTCCAGGTCACTGCATGCTCAAAGTAAACACTTTAAAAATTAAGTATAAGGAAGTGGGAGCAGACAGGGCATGTCTGCCTCCTTATGTACATGCCTTAAATATTTCTGCTAAAAATAAGTGGAGAAAAATGTGAAAAGTGTAGTTTTAAAACTGATAGTGTGCCCTGGGAGAGGGGTGTCATTCTTCTCCAGCTTTATTGGTCTTCTGACCTAATTCACCCACCCCCAGAAAAGCTGTCTGCACTTACTCCTTTTCTTTAATTAAGAAGAATGCAGCCAGCCGTCTCAATTCATGCTGAGACCATCCCACTCAGCTGTCAAACCCCATGGGAGTTGCCGTGTCCCTTGCAGCCCCCAGCCCTTTTCCCAGGGGCTAAGTGCTGCCACTGATGGATTCCTGATGCTCTGGTGCCTGCAGCCATGAGCAATGCTTGATTTATGGAGCCTGCTGAGAGCACAGAGCCCTGGTGGCATGAAAACAGGCTTGGGTGCATCTTGACAGCCCAGGGTTTGCAGTGCTGAGGGATCTGCCTGCTCTTCTAGCTCAGCCACTGATCTGTTGTATGATGGGGGAACTCCCAGATTTTCTGAAGACTTACAGATATAGTTAGAATGCCTTTCAGTAGAGGAGCAGTCCCCTAGGTACAGCTAGAAGAACCATAGCTTGGTCTTACTTGACTGTGGTGCAACTGGAATGTAATGAACTATAATAAAAATACCAAGTTGCTTGTCAAGCAAAAAACCCAGCTGTTTGGTATTAATGTTTTCAAGAAGTAATTTTGTGCCCAGTGTATACTGACAAAAAGTATTTTTGTTTGTGCTAACACTGAATAATAAAATTCTTGGAGAGTTAATAAATAGGGAAGGGGTTTTTTGTGGTGGTTGTTGTTGTTGGGTGGTTGTTAGTGAGCACAGCAGTGCTTTCGATGTCGAGTGGAGCTGCAACTGATGCCATGCAATGGTGAATGATACAATTTCTCCAGTAGCTGGCAGAATTGAAACCAGCTGTTGGAACTTGTACCCACACAGCCCCTGAGTTTGCAAGGGGAGAAAAAAAAGAAACAGCAGTTCAATGCAACAATCAAGAACAAGGCATCAGCCTTTTCCTCTAGACTCACTTTGCACAAGTGCTGTCAATTAGAATTTAAGATTTGTCAGCCAAGGTGCTTCCTGTGGAGGGAGGCGGGAGGAGCGCAGCTGATCAGGGCCATGGATGTAATTCACAGTAACAAATGAGCTGTGGCATTGCTTGGGCTGAGGGAAGAGTTTTACCAGTGCTGATGGTGGATTATTTGTGTATTTAAATTCTGTTGCAAGTTGAACAGACATGGAAACCTCTCAGGATATTCATGTTTCCACACTAGGTGTACTGGTTATGTAGCAAATGTATTAACCACGGGTTTACACCAAACGTGCAAAAACAAATTAGAAATAGGGAAATACAAACACATTTTCTCATTAGGGGATATAAGTATGTGCTGACTGTAGAACAAATACAATTTTTATTCCATTTGTGTAACCTTTGGTATTTTAATGAAGTCCTGTTCCTGTGTACAGCGTATGGTTCACTGTCAGATAATTTAACACTAAGAAAATCTGTCTTGAATAAATTAGAATATATTTGCAAATTAATTGGTTAATTAGATTTTAGACATCTCTTGAGGACAGGAGAGAAACAGATGTGTGCAAAAGCCACACAGATAGTTTGGGGATGAGTGTTTCTTGTAGGGTTTTATCACTCAGTTTTGTGAAAAACAGCCTTTCACAAGTGCCAAAGATTAAAAAACTCTCGGCTTTAAATGCAGAACATTAAACTCCAATTTCTGTGGTGCTGCTGATTTTTTCTGGGGCACAGGCAGAGCCATTTGGACCTGTTTGCTGAATGACTGCACTCAGAATATGCAAGGTACCTCTTGAGCTGCTTTTTTTTCTAGGAGTATCCGTGAAGCCGTCTGGAAATCCTCTGAACTAAACACTGGCAGATCAGCAGAGAGATGCCAGCTGGCATCGTGGTGAAGTCAGGCAACTCATAAGAAGAAGCAGGTCTAAGATGGAGCCCAGGATTTAGAAGAACAGTCACTGAAGAAGGAAAACTGACAGGGCAGGTTTTTTTCTCAGCTACATCGGTGTAAATCCAGAGCAACTCCACTGAGATTCACACCAGAGTAACTGAGAGCAGAATCTGGCCAACATCATCCACCTGACCTCAGGAGAGGGCTCGGATGGAGAATAATTCCCTTGCCTTCTTCTTACAAGCCTTTTGCACCTGATTTATAGAGAGGCACGAATTCACTTTTACTCAGTTTGGGAAGAGACATAGTACAGTCATATGGTAACAACTGATTTATTTTTACTGATTGGTAAAAGTAAGATTCTGCTTAAAAAACCACATACTTCTGTATGCATTATTGACTCAGACCCCTTCAAAAACAAATTTTGAGTAAATCTTCTTTGGAAACCGAGGAAATTCAAATTTTAAGGGCTCGAGTTGGTCCAGAAGCTGAGTAGGAGAGGATTTTCAGCTTAAAGGCAGTTCAGCAGCTCTCTGCAATCTGGGCTGATCCTAAGAGCAGCAGAGGTGGGTAGCTGGTGCTACTTGCATCCACTTTTCAGCTCTGCTGAAACAGTGCTGCAGTCTAAACCAAACTGGAGGACATTGATCAGTCCCTCTTGGAAGACAGCCAGTGATCACATTACTTTCTTTGTGCAGTTTTATCTCCAGGATCCCATTTTGGGTGTGTTCAGAACCATTTGGCAAAAACCTCATCATTAAAAGCAATATTTGCAGTGTACAGTAAGACAAACAAGAGGCCATTTGTGTGCGTCATTGATCATTTTACAAACAGTCCTCGGGCTAGGCACAGAGCTGGCCGGTGCTGGCTGCTCGGGGTCACAACGCAGACGTCAGAGGCAGAAGCGCTCTTCCTGCTGCTGTAACCTCTGTTAGGAACCAAGACCCTGATGCTACTGAGAAGAACCTTCAGATCATGTTCTTTCTTTGACCTTGGTGTGTTTTTCTGAGCAGCAGACAGAACAAAGTAAAAGCCTTGTTGCTGTCGATGTGTGAAAACTACAGCCAGAGTTTTCAAACTCCAGAGGCTGCAGCTGCAGGGCTGAGGTTGCAGGGGACGCCCACAGCTGCGCTGTGGCTCTGCACAGGAGGCACCCGAGGAGGCCACGGGGCCGCTGGGCACAGACACCATGTGTCTTTGGCCTGGGACTGCTGTCAGCAGCCACATGCCTTCAGGAAGAGAGCACAGCTTTTAACAGGGTTGTTGTAGACTGGGATGTGCATAAACCTAGCTGTGGTGACCTCGATGCACTAATTTATGAGAGCATCTGGGCTGGCCCCTGAGGGCAGCATGACTGCAGTGCGTGGGTAAGAGCCTCGTGTGGCTGGATCGTGCCAGCAGGCTGATGTCCTGTCATTTGGTGACCCAGCCACTGCCGGGTCCCAGGCAGCCCGTGGGGATTTCTCTGCTGGGCGTTTGGCCTTTCAGTCCTGGTTAACCCCAGAGCCCAGCTCTCCTTTGGCAGGCAGGGAGCTCCTGTTCCTACACAGCATCTGGTGTCTCCTGAGCCTGCTCCCTTCTGGCCTTGGCCTTTCTTTCCTCTCCTGTGCAGCAGGACTACCAAGACAGAATGAGACAAGTACCCGCTTTTGGTGGGATCTGGTTTGTATCACTGAAAAAGCAGCACTGCACCACTATCCATGCCTGAGGGCTGTGGAACTGTATCTTCCAGCGCAGGCAGAGCTGGTCTTCCCTCCATGTGTAGCAAATGCAGACTACTTATGTTCCTGCAAATAGGTAAGAGTGTAGATGCATTAAGATCTGAGGCTGCTGGTCTGCAGCTGTGTTGAGTATAAGCAGCTACAGAAGATGCCCATGGACATTTCCCTGCAGCATTTATCTGAATGCACAGAGTGCTGGTTCCTTGGGGAGAATGAATTTGTACATTTGTCAGGACTCTGGGCGTTGAGAAGAGACCCAGAAATTACCAGCTACCATAGAATTCACAGAATAATGGGTTAATATCATCTACCATAACTTCTCTATGGGGCCTTTGTTAAATCTCTGATTCTAGTAGTGTTTTCTGAGGCTTTTGACATTTGTGGCAGCACTGGGACAGACAGTAAGGTCGTGTGTCACTTTAAAGGTTTAATTTTTTCCGATTTCTCACAAAACTGGAGCTGAAAGCTCTCTCATGAATTTCTTGGGGAATCTGCTGAGGCAGCAATTATGTTATCCTTCAGAACTCCATGGAAAAGGTCACCACAGAACCATGCCAAACCTGCCAGCCTGAAGGAGAAGGGGCTGAGAGGCTGCTTTCTGTGCCATCTGAGAGCTAGGAGACACCTGTGAAACCACAGCCAGCTCGAGATGCCATGGTATGGGCAAAACACAAACCACACATGTCCTTGCGTGGTCAGGTTTCTGCCAGAGATGTATTTATTCAGCAGAGCAAGAAAGCCCAAAGCAGAGGAAGGTATAAACCAAAAAACTGTATTTGAGAGGTGTGACTGCAGTGCTCAGACCTTCCTCCCCTCTGAACACAAACTAACCTGGGGCATGATAAAACAAGCAAGGAGTTGCCTTCAGATTTATTTCTCATTCTTTCTCCATTTCTGCAAACCTCCCACAGCAGAATATTAATTTGTGATGAGAAGCTAGTTTTAAACAGGACATTTCAAGGCAAAAGATAATAAACACTGATGTTCCCAACTAAATTACAACGGTCTAGCTAGGTTTTGTGTAAGAACTGGCTGCATTACTAGACAGAGATCATAAACCTTTGAGAGGCAGAGGGAGGAGAAAAGAAAATATTCCGCGTAGGGAAAATGTGATTGTGTTAATGACTTTGCTAATCCCTAGACATCCAGTTTTATCCATTCATGCTTCCAGCATCTGCGGATGAACTCGGGAGGGCTTCAGTAATCCATTAAAACAAGATCATTTTAAAATTTCCATCTAGGCGTAATAATTTATGGGTTTGGGGTTTTTCCCCCTTCTACTCTGCGAATTTATGAATGCCTCTCCTAAGTTTGCCAAAATGATAATCAATCTTGATACTTTATTTGGGGTGATCATCCTTGTGGAAAAGTCTTGTGGAGAATTTTATAGGAATGAAACCGGTTGAGATCTATAGAAATACAATATTGATCTCAGTTCAAAAGAAAAAAAAGATACATTTGTAACTGTCCATCCATCAGATGAATAATTCTTGAGTAAGTTGAATGTGTTGGTCTGAAGTAGAAAAATCCTGAAGGTTATTTGTTATGAGGTGTAGGCTGTTGTTATTTAGTCTTACAGAATTTGTTGTACTTCCACTAAAGCTAAGTAGTGCCTGGGCTGCTTATCAGAAGATACCCCCAGGCGTTTCAGTACTAATGTAATTGGATGAAGTTTACATGATGGAATATTGGAGGTTGAGGTTTTGTGCTCAGGACTGTGAAAAAGCACCAGATACTAGCAGCTTTTACAGAAAATGGAAGGCCAGATGGACCAGGAGATTACTGTGTCTGATCTCCTGCGCAGCCCATTGTGTGTCACCCGCTTTACCCCGTGCTGCATCTGTAGCAGGATGAGTTACAGCGTGTCCTCGGGCTAAGCACTTCCTTCCCATTGCCCGAGATCACTTAACCGAGGAGCCACCAGCTCTCCTGGCAGTTTGGTTCAATGCTTAAAATACCTTCAGTGCCAGGCATTACTACAGATTTCTATTGATGTTTGTTTCACTTTTAACTTCCACCTCTTGATTCTTGTTATGCCCTTTTTCAGCAGGTTGAAGAACTCTTGCTTCCTTTTATTTTTCTCCCTGTAGAGCCACTTATATACTGTAATCAAGCCACTTCTTCCTCTTCTCACTGATAAGCTGAACAAGCTGAGGTCTTTCAGTCTCTCTCAGAAGGGTATTTACTACAGTCCTTTAAATAACTTCTCTGTCCTTTTTCTCTGTCTTCAATTATTCACCGTCTTTTTAAAATGTGGAGATGTTAGCACAGCGTATTTTCTGGTGTCTGCCTCACTGACTCCAGGTACAAAGGGACAATTTCTTCTCTGTGTGTACATGGTTGATGTGTCTAAGGATTCATTTCCTCTTCTGTAACATCCTTGAGCTGCTTGTCTACAATGACCCTCTAGTTCTGTACAGAATTGTTCCATTCTAAGCTAAAAAGTCTTGTTTCAGATGCCAAGCATTATATTTTGGCTTACTGCATTTTATAGTCTCTTAAACAGGATGTAAAAGATGTCTGTGCTACATGAGGATGCTCCAGAACCCTGCTCCAGGTCTGCATCTTTTTAGCCTCCTATGTTGGCAAAAATTGCTGATATATCCAACACATGATTTGAGGCACTGCTGTAGGAAAATGCCTGTACCACAGCCCATCTGGAGTCTGAGAAGGGCAGCTGGGGGAGAACAGCTGCTCAGAAGTTTGTAGGGAGAGCTCAAGGTCTTGTTTGTACCCCTTGGGGACACAACACACAAAACCCAGACTCAGCTGGGAACTGTGCAGCCTGTTCTCCCACTAGCACAGGGGGCTGCAGTTAGTTTTTGAGAGGTAGGAAGTTGAAGTCAACCTGATAGAGAAGCCTCTTTTACAGATATCTTTTCACCTGCTCTGTGCTTATCACTGGAATTTCAAAAATAGTATTAAATATTTTAAAACTAATACCAGCGTTAACACACCTGTATAAAAATGTTGCACTGCATCATTGCATGGCCTCTCTTACAGTCAATACTTTTCCAATCCATCTGTTGGCTGTTAGCATTTGGCTGAAGAGCTGTTGTTCATCTGACTAATCTCATCACTGCTGGCATCCTCTCCCAAACCCTTTTGTCTGGACAGTCATGTTTTCCTTGGCAATCTGCAAAGCACACCAGATCATAGGTCCCTCTGAGCACTTGCATGCTGATGCCTTTCCCTTTCCATTTGTCCTTGCACCTTCACGGCTGGAGGAGACACTAAAGGCAGGGCAGGGAGCAGGGAGAGAGCAAAGGGCTTTTTTTGGCAGGCAGAGTCATTGTGGCCCTGCACACTTCCCTGTGGGAATGGAGGAGGTGTCTGGCAGTGTTCCTGGGATGGGGCTGGTAGAGCTGCTCCCTGGTGTAAGTGTGGTGTACATGTGCTTCAGCTACTGGCCCCAGAGCAGAGTTGCAAATACACTTAGGGGTTGCCTGCTCTCCTACAGCTCATGTGAAGTGTTTCAGTGTGTGGCAGATCACAGGAGAAGGTGCTAACATATGCCTAACCTGATCTGTGCTTCTCATTGGGGTTCCGGCTACAAAACCTACCAGCTTTAGATTTCCTTGCTGAGGTATATAATTTCTCATGGTTAAAGCTTTGTTTGGAGCAGAGATGCCTCTCTGCAAAAGAGGGAATCTTTTTAAGTCTGCACAAACTAGTAAGTAATTCTGAGACAACTGAATTTGTTGGTTTCTTTAAAGAAACATAATTATTTTAAAATGACAAACTGTTCTTTTTGTTGATAAATGTTTTATATCTTTGCTGCTATGCCTGAATAGTTTGTGTAAATAATTTATTAGCTTGCAAACAGACGTAGCACGTTCAGGCAAACACTGCCCAGCGGGGCAGGAATGCAAAAAAGGGGAAACAGGACTGTGAGCAGGGCTGAGCACTGAGAGCAGGAGTGGGTATCAGTAGGGTCTGAGATACACCATCTGCAGCTCGTAGGCTCAGGCCAGCATAGCTCAGATGCCTGACACTGTGGTGAGGCACTGGAAGTACAGATGTGAGCAGTCAGGCAATCACCATCAGCAGGTGTGTCCATGGGACACTTAGGAGCAAAGTGACAGTGGTGCTCAGAGCTATGAATTGGTCTGGTTTAGGTAGTGTTTGGCATTTAACATTTTCAGAATGATTTTCTTGCTCTACATGCTTAAGAAGAGCGCTCCTTCAGTTTGCTGTGGTTGGTTATTCCTCTAAATTTGTTCTCAAAATGGGCCTTGTTTTTTGAAAAAGTAATTTTGCAAAAATCATATGTGAGATTCTTTTATGTGTCACGGGAGGGTCAGGCAGGAGAAGAAGGCTAAGCACATGCATCAGTGGTTTCCAGATGAAAGTCCTTTCTAAATAGTGTGGAAGTGTGTGCATATAAGTATGCATGGATGCAAACATGCTTCTGGGGTTTTTTAGACAGCAGTTTTGCCTAAAATTCCTGTATGTCACAACAGGGACTTATAGAACCATAGGAAAGTCTGGGTTTTTAAGATATCATCTATTTTAAGATGATATCTTAAAATATCATCTAGTCCAATCCTCTGCTGTGGACAGGCCGTCTTTCAATAGGTCAGATTGCTCAACACCCCAACCAATCTGACCTTGAACACTTCCAGTGATAGGGCATCCTGAACTTCCCTGGGCAATCTATTCCAGTGTCTCAGCACCCTTGAAGTGAAAAATTTCTTCCTTGCATCCAATCTAAACTTAGTTTCTTTCAGTTTGAAACGATTATCCCTTGTACCTTTGAAAGAGGATAAAACTCTTTCCAGCCTTACTGGATGGTAGAATAGACACCCTGCTCTGGTTCAACATCAACTGAAGACCACTGGAGTTGCCTCAACAATGCTGTGGAAGGTAGGAAACACTAATAAAAGCCATCTGCAGTTCTAAGCTGATGCTTGATGGCATGCAGCTCACTCTGGCTGAGGAGGAGAGAAGAGTGGCTCCAAAGGGCACTTGGTGATGCACAAGTGAAGAGGACCAGTGCACTAGTTATAGATGCCTTTTTTGCTGAGAAAAATAAATAAGAGAAAACTTGGATTTTACTGTAGTCAGCAGAAGTGAGCAAGCACAGAGGAGCAGGTCTGCAGAGTGACAGGTTCCATTTTACCTGGCCACTCAGTGAAGCACAGTCCTGGTTCTCAAACCACACATGGCATGGCCTTGATTTAGCTTTATCTTAGCAAAACTGTGAATGGTTATAGGAGGCATCACAAAAAAACATTTATCAGTGGATTTTTCCTGCTATATTCTCTTTTCTCTCTCTTATAAAATAAAAATAATTTTAATACTGACTGTTTACTGCAATAAGGAAAAAAAAAATTGCCGTTTCCTGCCCTTCCAGAGTTCACACCCCTCTGCTTTGTTGCAGAAGTTAGTCCTCATTAAATCCAGAAGATCAGCACCTGCTGTCAGCCAGTGGAAACCACCCTGGACTGTTAACAGTGCTGTGATTTTACCCTAAAATTCAGAGTTACAAAACCAAAATACACAGAGTTAGGGTTGTTCCCCCTTCCCCACTTTGTATCCTAATCCTATTTTTGAGGTAGCTTTGTCTCATTTATAGAAAGGAGAAAGAAAATACTTGGAGATCCTTTGATGAAGGCAAATAGAAGAATTAATAATCAGCCAAAATAACCAAGTGTCTAGATGTGGTGTGGTATACTGCTCCTGGGGACTAAGCTACAGCTGACTCTGTATAAGTAAAAAATCACTTTTCTGTCTCATTAAAAGTTCTTCCTTGGATTTGCTGAACTAATTTCTCCTCCAAGCATGGTCACATTTTAGGTCAGCATGCCTAGACAACATGGGGGTCTGCCAGCAGTTTCTGTGTGAAGTCGTTCTTTGTTTTTTTGGAAACAAATCCAGTCATTCATAGAAATGAACTCCTGCATAATTAGAGCCAGCATTGCACATCATCTTTGCTTTCCATTTTTAGATGTTACGTCTGGAGGACTATAACTTTTAAAGATGCCAACAAGCCACTTAGGAGCTCGATAGCCATAATGGGAAAATCTGTGGAGCTGAATAGAAAATGATAAGCTTCATAAGGACTATTCTAAATCGTTTGGTAAAGAGCTCAGCCAGACATTCAAAGCAAGAATAGAAACTAATTTGATCTTCAGAGGATTGTACCTTCTCTACTGTCCTGCTGAAGCCGCAGTCCTATAGGCAGCTTAATGGGGAGTCCTCTGGTCTCTTCTGGGTCCAGTTATTGGACTGTTGCATAAATGGGTGCAGAACACTGATTTTATCCATATTTTACCCTCCGGGGCCTGTAATCAACCTTTTTTCTTCCTAGGTTATTTAAAACATTCAGTAACCTCAGATACTGAAGTGTGAAAGTCTGGAAAAATGATCCTCTTCAGCATTTTTTAACCTCAAGTTTTTAATAAAGAGCTATTTAAAAATAATTAAGAAATATTTGTAGGCCTTTTATTTTTTTGACAGGTAGGTAGCAGTCTTCACCTTCACAGCCAACAGGGGTGTTGACAGGTGAAAGATCTCACAAAAAGCGTTTTATATCTCTGCATGCTGAGGTTCTCAGGTATATCCTGTAATCTCAAAATTAGAGTGGTAGCAGATGAACTAAAATTTGTTTCTTTGTTCAGAAAATGCAGTATAGATTTTTCTTTGTTTGGATCTTTAATCCAAACTGATTCTTTAATAACTGAAATTCCAGTAGTGGTTTGCTTTTTTGGTTTGTTGGGTGTTTTTTTTGTTTTTTTAAGTTAGACAATAAATCAATAAGAAAGTTGTCATTGCAGTGGGAAATTACCCCAAGGATGTTCACTGCTGGACTGTCACAGCATGTGAGTTCAGTTAATGGGAGTAGATGGAGCTATTTAGGACAAGTGTTTGACACTGCTTCATGGCTATGAAAAGGCTAAAGTCCAATCAAAGTCACTCTGTGAAGGACAGAATAGAATATCCCGAATTTTAAAAATAAGTATCATAGAATTACAGAATTATTTGTGTTGGGAGGCATATTTTAAGATCATCTAGTCCACCCTCTCTGCCATGGGCAGGGAGAACACTTCCAGGGACGGGATATCCACAGCATTTCTGGACAATATTCTAGTGCCTCATCACCCTCACACTGGAAAAATTCTTCCTTATGTCTGATGTAAATCAAATCGCTTTTAATTTAAAAGCATTACTCTTGTCACTACAGGATGTGGTAAAAAGTCTTCTTTCCATCTTTCATATAAGCCCCCTTTATCTATTGAAAAGCCACAATAAGGACTCACTGGAGCCTTTTCCAGGCTGAGCAGCCCAAACTGTCAGCCTTTCCTCATAGGAGAGGTGCTCCAGCCCTCTGATTATTGTCTCTGTGGCCTTCTCTGGACCTGCTCCGACAAGTCAATGTCCTTCTTGTGTTGGGGACCCCAGAGCTGGACAGGGTGTTCCAGGTGGGGTCTCACCAGAGTGGAGTAAAGGGGGAGAACAATCTCCATAACCTGCTGGTCACACTTCTTTTGATGCAGCCCAGTGTATTGGTTCCCTGTTGCAACACCAAAGCAGACTATCAAGAGTTAGATACTACTTTCAACTTACTCTTGCATTTTTCTATGCAGAATACTGAGGAGCAAGGCTGAGTAGATGAAGCCCAAGTTCAGACTACATGATGGTTTCATTGGTGGGGGTGCTGGTTTATTCTCCTGCCAGCAGACTGGGGTTCTTTATATTAAAATATTCTAAAAGGAATTTGTGATCTCCAGAAAATAGCAAGGTAGAGGTACCATAATGATGCAAAGTGCTGGTGTCATTTATTGTTAGAAGAATCCTGTTAATAAGTGGCTGGCTGAGCCGCTGGATCATCTTAGTAGCTTGGTCTGATCTTTACCTTGTTAAAGATCAGACCACCAGCACCTTGGTGGTCAGTAAGTGCCAGCTGGGCACTTTTCAGACAAAGAGCATTCATACATGCTTTTGTCACTTCAGAGGGCGTGGCAGGGGAGGTGGGGCCAGGTAAAATCTTACCGTGTGGCTCTGTGTTTGCCTGTTCCTGGGTGTGCATCCGCGCATGTGTGCATCAGTATCCTGGCTTTGCCACCGACCTGGAGGGTATTTACAATATGTGGGGCTGTGTTTACATTCTTCACAAGATACAGGCAAGCACTGCATTTGCTTCTCCATGGATTTTTCTTGTTCAGGCATGTTGTGAGTTTTCTTGCTGCCAGCACAGGGAGGTGCTGTGAAACAGGCGCTCTTAGAGGACTTCAAAGCCTAGGAGTCAGTGTTTGGTTTTAGAAGAAGCACTACACGGTGCCATTAGCAGGTTACTGGTAACCAGGGAGTAGCACTGCCTAGAGAGGCACCTCTGCAAGGTTTGCCTCTTACATGCCACTTATAAACCCACTCTGGTACACTTGCTAAATAAGCAGTTATCTTTAAATATCAAATGATGTTGGTGAGACTACATTTGCTGTGTAGGATACTTATTCTGGGTGATATAGCTGCCACACTGGGAGCCAGTTGGATAGCATTTTGCAATCCAAGTGTTGTGCATGCATTGCATGCATCATATAGATTTACAGGACATTATGTGTAAATATTTAGACAGAAATCTTTAGAGCATTTTTATTTGTTGGAATGCACATTGACGTTAACGGCTTGTGTATCCAAATGTTTTTCCGCATAATTTTGAAGTGAACTGAATCCAACAGTGATGTCACTGAAGACTTTAACGATACTTTCAGTTTTAATGGTTATTGTCCATCTTAACTGTAAAATAAGTTTCTTTAGCAGTGCATTAAAGTGAAAAGTCTACTTTCCTGTTTTTCTTTGTTAATCCAACCTTCTGAAATAAAGGAAGATGCTGACATGAAATGTTGTGCATCACGGTTAGGTGCTGCATGCTTACAGAGTTTCGTTTCCATTGCAAGGCCTAGTAGAATTATGCAGAGTTTCAGGCTGGGCTTGTGCTCATGCCCGTACTCGGCCGTACCGGTGTTCCGAAGTCGCTGTTCACACCTGCTGCTGTAGTTAGGCAGTAGCATCCCTTGGAGTCCACAGCCAGGGCAGCGTGGTGGCAGTGGCTGCAGTGATGAGCTAGACTGAAAGAAATACCCCAATGGCTGCCTTTTAGCACTTGGCAAGAAAATCCTTTTTATGTTAGTTTCAAGGTCGTCAGATATCATTATAGCCAAGTATTAAACATTTCAAAGAAAGGAGGTAGTGTGTTTGATTTATAGAATAATTATCTAGCTTTCGCTCTAACTTGGCTTTGGCAATGGTTTTGCAAGCACTCGAAAATTAAATCCATTTTTTATGGCACTACAAGGTATTATCTCACAGCAAATGATAATTAAACACCTGTGAAATCAATTAGCCTTTTAAACAGGGAAAAAAAAGTTTTCCAATTATGTTTTTGCACCTCCAAACTTTCTAATTCCAGAAGCAGCACTTGCAGAGCAGGGGATGAACTGCCAGTAGCCAGTTCACCGGCATTCAGATCACCCCAAAGCATTGCGCAGCCGTAAATCCAGACGCGAGCGGCTCGCAGTGACGGCACCCTTCCAAGCAGGATGCGTGAGCCTTCCCAGCTCAGTCCTGGGCAGCTATCTATCTGACACACAGCCCAGCTGTCAGCTCTTCTACAAAGGCACTTACTCACTTGGTGTTTTCAGTGCCAAGTTTTACTTGACAGTTTATTTAAAAGCCAACATACCTTAGTGGAAACCAAGCAACGAGACGCTCCGTGTGACTGAGTGGGGTTTCTTCTCAGGCTCTCCAGCTAGTAGTTCAGAGCCATCTGTATTAAGCATTTACATATGGAAAAATAGCCAGTTGGTTAATAGCTGAAAATTAATATACTGGAAAACCAAGAAACACTTCTTCATTTACCCTTGTGTTACAGGCTTTACTGTCTGTCTTTGTTGTAGTACTTTATGTGATACAGAAACTTCTGGAAGATGTAGTGTGCATTCATGGGTTTGCAGATTCAGAGAGGGAACCTTGGACATAGTTGGTTAAGTGCCATCACAGTTTTTTGGCTCAGGAAGTAAAAAAGCAGCTCTAGTCACATCTGACATCTACAGCGGAATGTGCTGATAGTCCCTGCCAAAGATGAGCTCCAGCATCTTCCAAAAGATGGATTATGTGTGGCACTGTTAAAATATGTACTGCTGGGTTAAACCCATTGCATTTGATTTGAGTTAAACCTCTTGTATTTGGCTTGGGTTCTGCTCCTGTATTTCCATCTGAATTTTAATAGCCATAACATGCAGCTGGATTTCAGTGAATGCTGCATCACCAGAGAGGAAGAAGTAAGATCAGGATGCTGTGGTTAGCATTCTCAAGGTCCCTCTAGCTGCTGAAGAAGCCACCAGTCATTTGTGTCTCAGGTTTCATCTATGAAACAGGAATGGTGATTGTATCCTGTCAAAAAACATGTTGTCTACATGACAGGTGACATATAGCTAGATAAAGTATTATGATAATCACTGCATCTAGACATATCTGCTGGTCTAAACAGTCTTTTTAGATTGTAGACCTCTCTTCAATCAGTGCTGATGAAAATGTGGCTTTCAAAAAAAATAGTTTATACTAAAATTGATAGTGAAATTATTTCCCAGGCTAGTTTATAATCGCTACAGTGTAGTGACATGGGGAAATGCTTAAGCTGTAGGAAGGAATGTATGGCATGGCTGATTAGTCAATGCAGAGCTTCTGCAGCCTGCCAGGGCTCCTTGGGATAATGGAGAACCAGGAATCCCAAACAGCCTTCTAATCCATGTGCTGATTGACATGGTCGGCACATCAGAAGAAAAAAAAAGAAAAAAGGGGGATGGGATAAGGCAGACGCTGTGTGTTGGATCAAGGAGTTAAAATGGTAGGAGCTTTTGGCCAGGCAGTATTTCTCCTTTGGATAATTGCCCACACGGCACTGCAGTGTTTACACCTGGGTAATCAATGGGGCCAAACATATTTCCTCAACTATGGGTGGTGGCAGGGAGGGAATAATTCAATTATTAAGTTGTGAATAAATTAGAATTGATTGCAAATAGAGCTATTCTTTTATGCTGCCTTAAAAGGTACTAGCTGTGAACAAGGTACACTTAATCATTATGAGAAGAAGCCTGAAAGTTAATAAAACATGCCTCTAATACTTACAGAGGGATGCCAGCTTTGGATTAAATCTTTAGCTATTTTAGTTTTGAAGACCCAACTGTCATTTTTAAGGCATATGCATTTTGGATTTTAACGTTTGAATGCTGCAGCTGAGACCCAGGCCAAGCCGACCCTAAAATTGGCAGTAAAATGTTACCTCTGTGCAAGCGTGCAGAATGAAGAAATCAGGAATGTATGAGCAATAAGCATGTGCCCCAACTCCCTGCCAGTCTTCTAATGTGGAAACCTGGAGCTCTCTGGAAATAAATATCTTCTGAGCAAAGCAGAGGACTCCTCTAAAAGCTTTTCTACAGTAAATGCTAGGGAAGATAAACTGCCAGAAGGAAAGGAAAGTGCCAGAAGTAGTGCAACACCAAAGCAACAAGTAAGACAGAAGTGCCCAGCCAGGCCCTGCTCAGTGCTCTGCAATGCTGTTCTTTGCTCTGATTTTCTGGAGCCTGAAAAACCTCCACAGCTGGGTAAAAAAGAAAGTCTCTGTAGGCAGGTAAAGGAGAGCTGTCCACACACGCTGGCAGCTCTGAGTTTGCAGAAACCTCAGCAGTGCAAGCTGGAAGACCATAACAAATGTCCCTGCCATCTTCAGATGTTACCAGCTAATGGTAATAAGTAGTTCTGGAAACAGATCTAACCCACATTGCTGGGAGAAGAATAAGAGGAAACCCTGGAAGAACCTCTTCTAAACACTTGACTATTCTCTATAGTGTAAGACGCCTCCTCCTGTTGTGAGTGGAGGTTCTCATACTTGATTGTCTCCCTGAGGTTTTGCTGAGATTAGTCAGTGGAGATAGTGGGGAAATAAAGCCTGTTGTTGATGTGGTACTGATGTTTGCATTAAATGCCAGATTTGTACTTAATGTACAACATCAGTACTCTAGCTGAGAGGGTGTTCCTGGAAGTCTGTGCCAGCTCTGATTTCTCTCCTGGACAAGTGAAGGAGAAATTTCAAGTCCAGCAAGTACTTAACTCAGATACTTACCTTTAATCATAGAGATTATTTCACTCACTTCACTGAAAGTATTTTAAGTCTGAGTTAAGGAAAGTGCAGAGATGCTTTCAGGTGTAAGGCTGTATGCTTTCTACTATGTGGAAGAAAATGTGCATAAACATTTTGCAGTCCCTGACAGAATGCTGGCAAAAATCAAGCCTGCTGCTGTGTGCATGGTTCTGTCTGGGCTGAATGGGAAGGAGTCTGAAAGTGAAAGCTGCCCTGAGCCTTCTGTCCTCACCATGGCCTGTAGGCTGGAGTTTCATTTACCAAGTTATGTTTTTGGGGCCAAGGTCTCCTCCAAATGCTGCCTGGCAGTCCATTAAAAAGAAAAAAGAAAAAAAGAAAAAAAGAAATGGTTTCTGCTGCAAGCTTGATTCTGAAATACTGCTTGGTACTTGTACATTATTTCCTCTGTAAGCAATGCTTCCAGTTACAAAGCTATGCTTGCAGCCTGACAGAAATGTTTGGGGGTGGTTACATGTGTTGCACAAAATGTGTTCCCAAATTTGTATTTAAGCATACTGGGTCATCTTCTGTCTTCCAGCTAAAGCAGAGTGCTCCCATTGCTTGGCATTCTAGTCATGAACTCATAGGAGTAAAAAAAGCACCTCATACTTGCAGATTTCAAATAGATGCTTGGTCCCAGAGTGGTCTCTGAGGGGTTTAAAGTGGGCATGGGTCCCTTATCACTGCGCTCAAAGATCCCATTGAGTCACCTTAAAACATTTTGGTTGAAATTGCAGGGAAATTTGTTCTATAGAATCTCTGGTGTGATTCATTCACTTCAGCAGCTCTTGATGGATATTACTTTACTCTGGATTTGTTCCTTATGTATTTGTGGGTCCTCCCTGAGGCGAGTAGATATTTTGTGTCCATACATAAAGGTTAGGATGGGGCTTTCTGTGTATATATGATGTAGATAAATTGCTTGATGACCATGAACTGTGCTATTACAGACCTCCACAGTAAATCACACATTAAGTTTTAAAAGGCTCAAAAATGGGAGCAAGATGCTAACTGGTTTTGAGGTGGAAAATGGTCAACAAAATCCTCTTAACTTTTTTTTTCCCTTTGTAAATCTATCCTAATACCAGCAAGCTAGATAAAGACAAGGTGCCCAGTATAGAATGTCACTGGGATATGGAAGACACACTTGCAGTGGCCTTGCTCTCTGCTTTCCTTTTGTGTTCTGGTTTTGCCATCAATGTTTTGTGGATAATGTTGCATTCCAGGGTATTAACAGGATTTTACATTTTTAGCTAGCTAATGATGGGGAACTTCTGACTGCTGTATTCTAGCCCTACGGGGTATTCTATTTTTGGTATTTATTAACATTTATTGTCCTACAATACACTGCAAAAGCAATGAGCCTCAGACCTCTCAATATGTAAATAAGGAGTTAAAAATGGCAACTTTAAAAAAAAAATTGGTTTTTTTGTATTCCAGTCCTAATATTTTCCCCTCTATGCTGTGTCAGTGCTGACTGGTGAGCTGGGACATGGCTGCCAATCTGTATCCCACACAAAGCAAAATAAATAGCTGCCACTCAAATATAATATGTATATATGTATTTTAACCAAAGTTCGGATAGGATTCAAAAGAAAAAAGGGACTTTGAAGTCTGTTTTGTAGTTTTAATTAATGCAATGAGGGGTTTTATTTTACTCTCAGTGGAGATAATCTTAATCCATTCACAGTGACCTTTTCTTGTGCAAATTAGCTATACACGCTTGTTTAAGCAAATGGGCCTTTGCAAGATGTCTCTTCCTAAAGACAGAGCTTATAATTGAAAATTGGCTTACTCCCATCTGTCTGGCCTGTGTGAGAATACAAACATAGATCCTGACTTCTTTGTATGTAAAATACAATCATGTATATATGTATATGTGTGCACATAGACACACCTACCAAAAATAAATTTCTGTGCCTGCAGGACATGGTAAAATTAGACTATTGGTGTCAAAAAAATTCATTGCTACAAGTTGCTGTCAAAATAGCATCTATGTGCAGAGTCCAGGACACTGGAGAATGGAGGGTGTTCAATCTGGATCCTTTTGACTCAGATGAGGTCAATGCCATTCACAGTGCCATGGGCTTGTCAGAAGTACAATTTGCTAATAACAGGCGGGAAACTGTTGGGATTTGATGTGTGGTTTTGGTGAATGATTTTGTGGTGATTGATGTAATTGGGAAAAAAACCCAATTACATCAGAAGTGTCTATCAGCACTTTCATTCAGAGAAGCATGGATCATTGCAGCTATGTGATTAATTGCCAAAATCTGGTCATATATTCCTCTCTCCACACTTAACAATAACCACCAAGTGAGTCCCTTTTTTAGTGCCTACTTGATAAGGGAATATTTCTTTGGCATAGTTTGAATATTTTTTTGCTTTGTACAAATCTCTTGTGAACACAGTTATGTATGGCTTTGACTAAATCTGAATAGAAATCAGGGTCACAGAAGTACTGCAACAATGCTTTGGGTATCAAAATGTTTAATGTGAGTTTGTTCTTGGAAGTTGTGGACTGTTTGTACAGAACTGGCTCATTATTGCAAAGGCAAAATTATTTTCTTCCTTATCGGTCTCATTACCACAATCCCCAGCATTCTCCCATGGTGGTTGCTCCTGAGGATGCACAAAAAGGAGCCGGAGAGGAGGCTGACGCACATGCATGGAGGGAGTTAGTTAACCTGGTGCTGTACGGTCTTGGTTGGGGATGATTTTATCCAGATGTGTCTCAACAGCTGTTTGCATTTTCACGCCCAGTTACTCTAGGACTCACCACTAATTGAATTTTCTCTTTTCTCCCCTGTTCTTGTTAGGTATGATTACCGTGAAATGCTGCACAATGCCACTTTCTGTCTGGTTCCCCGTGGCCGCAGGCTTGGCTCTTTCAGGTTTTTGGAAGCCTTGCAGGTAAGAGCTGCAGTTTGAAGCAGTGACTGGGCTGGCTGCAATTCAGTGTGCAATAGCAGGGTGGCGGGGAGGAGGGAAGTGTGTTTCATTTCCCTAGTGGACAGTAATCCACTTTGCAAAAGCCTCTATTCATACTTCGGGAGCAATTGGCAGCTTCTTCCCAGGAGGGGCTGAGGCACTGAACTCATCTGAAGGTTGGATTGCTCTATCTCCAGGAAGAGAGTTTCCCTGGTTGTGGTGAGGCTGAGAGATTGGTTAAGAACAGTATTTTGTCAAGTTAATAGACTTCCTCTAGGAGACACTGGCCTTTACATGTAAGCCCTGGGGCAGCAAAAATAGCTTTTTGTTTTCACTTAGCCAAAACAGACCTGCTTATGCATTGCCAATTTTGAGATGGTGCTTGCTGAACATACAGAAGGTGGCCTGGTAGTGTTAAAGCTCCAGATGGAAGCTTCACATGAAGGTGGATATAAGCTGATCTCAGGGAGTTCATGTGCTGTCTGGGACAGCACCTGAATATCTTTCATCTTTTAAAAAATGTTTCAGTTCGTGGTCCCCTTTTTACTGTGGACCAGCTGCAGAAGGTGATACAAAAAGACTCTGGAGTCCCTGTAGCCAGGCAGCAGTGATCAAGCCTGACACCTGCCTACTCCACCTTCTGCCTGTCTGGTGGGTTTTTTTTTCTGGGAAACATCAGCCTAATCCTGGATCTTCAGTCAGGCATAGAGAGCATGTTGTGAGGTGCTGCAACTCCCCTGTGGGTCTGGCATCTGGATTTCCGTGGGGGCAGGAGTGGGGAGAAGGAGGTGCTTGGTTTCAATGAAATGGCAAATGAACACACCTTACAGGGTCCTGCCTCCAGGAGTTGTTTTGCCATTTGGAAAGTGCCACAGCATTGACAGTAAAGCTGTTAATGAATGGCATTCCATCCCTTTTCATCATCAGCCATTAAGCATCCCAGCCACTATTAGAGAGTATTGTTCACTGCAGTGCTGAGCAGGATTCAGGTACCTAAGTGTGGGTATATTATGTCATTTTAGAAGCCCAGAGTACCCAGAAACCCTTCTGGCTTTCTGCTGCTTCTCCAGAAGGACTCCAGTAGATCCTGCGTCATGTCTGCCCACCTTTGATGGGTTTTTTTGATACCCTACATGCTCTGGACACATAGGTGTAACCACTGAACCCCACACCTGCAATCAAATTTGAGATCCAAGTTCTGGACTGTCACTAGCCTCCTTCTCCTACTAAAGAGAAGATTAATAGCCTGAAAAGTGCTGTTCTCTCTCCAGTCTGTTCAGAGAAAGAAATGGGACTGGCTTGTATGAGATGACAAGTCACTTCACATCCTCCTGAAGAGCACTCCTCAACTCCTCTCTTGTCTGGGCTCAAAGTCATGCAGCTTCTGTTAGCTACATCATCTCAGGAGGAGAAAGCAAGGAGTGTACCTCACTGCACAGCACCTGTGGGCTCCTGGTCAATGATAAAATGTAGGCAACTGAGGGTTTTGCTATCAGACCAGCAGCAGTATTCACCAATAATGATGTATTCCCAGTTTCTGTCTGGATCCAGGTGATGCTGGAAATCCTAATCCACATTAGTGCAATGTCTTAAACATGAAAACACATTACTAAGTGTTTTCTGGTTGGCTTTTTTCATACACTGATATAATTCCTTACAGAAGAACACAGTTGTTTACACATAATAATCACTGCTGTAATGTAGACTTGACCAGTCTCAGATGCTGTGCATGATGCATCTTACCAAGGAAGGTACAGCAGTGTGAAAGATTCCCCTTTATACCATCTTTTGGGAGGCCTGAACCCTAGTCTGGGCCAAACTCAGAGCACTTAAGCTTGGTTTGATCCAAAAGAAACTGAACCAGAGCACAGGTTTGATGAAAATCCTCTGGTACTAGGTTATTTCATCACATCATAAGGTGTTTGGTTTGGATCTTATGTTGTGATTGAGATGACCAGAACATAGTGTTGATAATTTGTTTATGGAAATACCTTCCTATTTGCTAAGTATTCGCAAACTGCCAGTGCAGAAGAACTTGTGAAACTCGTAAGAGTTTAATTAGTTTAGACAGATCATACTGGTAAGAAATAGATACTAAAAGTGTATGCTTTTTGTTTGTTTTGGGACATACAACAATTTTTTTTGTAGACAGGTGATGACAGATGAGTTGTATTTGTGCAGTTGCCTCTATTTGGAGAGTTGATACCAAACAGGATAGAGAATTTACTCCTTCATGGGAAAGGTGGTGAGGAGTTAAATACAATCTGTATTTTCTGTAGGGTTGTCAGCAACATACTATAAAAGCTAGGGAAGTTGCTCCCTGCTAAGTGGTTCACAAAGCAGCAAGGAAGGTTGTCATTTTGTATTTAATTCTCCATTGTTCCCTCTGCTGCGTTGGACGGTTCTGCCCTTGTCTGGCAGCGTAAGCACCAGATTGCAAATGCCACTGTCCGTGCAAGCCCCACCTTTCAGTGCATATGAATAAGCCCAAAATGGAGAACTATAAACACTTGGGCTGCCCTGCTGTGGCTCCTGGTGTTCACCTCACCTGGTGAGGTGTCGCCTTCTGGTGTTGCCTCGCCTGAGCTTGTGCAGGGAAGGGGTCGGGGTATTGGTGGAGGGCTCGAAGCTGCCCTGGTGGCGCGGCAGCTGCTGACGGTGCCGTGCCTCTGTGCCCGCAGGCTGCCTGCGTCCCGGTCATGCTCAGCAACGGATGGGAGCTGCCCTTCTCGGAAGTGATTGACTGGAACCAAGCTGCCATCATAGGCGATGAGAGATTGTTATTACAGGTAAGAAAGAGACCACGGCCCTCTGCAGATCACTTGATTATTGCTGCCACCATCTAAATGGACAGGGAAGATGAATCCAAAAGGTCAGGGTTGTAAAAGACTTCTTTATCATGAAGGGATTGTCTGTGTCAAACTGGCTGTGAACTCATTTAATATGACATCATTCATTATTTGACCTGAAGGTCATTGCAGCCACCAGGCCACATTCTTAAGTGCAGGAGACTTTTATTTTTGCAAAGAGCATGAAATCTCTTCTGGTGTGGAGCACTTGGATGCCAATCTGAGGTAGACTTGTCCAGGTACTGTGATGAAAGGGAAAACATTTGAGGGTGGATTCTGCCCCAGTCCTTAAAAAATAATTTATCCTGAGGGGTATCCTCAGGAAAGCAGTTATTTACTCAGACAGGAGTTAGCATCTAACAATTGGGTGGGAAGCAGAATCTGTCCCTTTTCTGATGTGTGGACCATGTAGCATTGCTTTCTGAAGTAGTCGCTTATTGTTAATCATGAGGGCATGGAACAAAAGTGGGCTGAGAAGTTACAAATTCCCTGCTACTTTCAGCATCTACTTTGGTTTTAAATGCACTATGGTTGCTTTGGTTTTTTTCACCTACATTAGTGGGTATTACAGTCCAAATATATTCTGTAAATTGTGCAGAGAAGTTCATGTTAGGAGAAGTTCTTGAAAAATTAGTTTTTCCAAAGTGCCATTGCCCAGCATAAGGCTGAGATCCACAAGATCTGAAATAAAGACAAAGTAGCCACTAAGAGGGATTTTTTTTTTTCTTTTTGTGATCCTTGAATTTAGTGTCCTCTGCAGAGAGAAGCCCTGAAAAGGTACAGGTGTGGTGGCACCCCAAAACAAAGTATCTTTGCAATGTCATCACGTGGCTATTAACTTTTCTAAGGAAGTAAATATTTCTGAAGAGCTGGCCTAGCAAGTTTTGCAATGTCATGCCTATTCTACTTAATATCATACAAGCTGCAGATATAAAAGGCCCATTTGATTTTTGCTTCTGTGGACAGCACATTTTTTCTCGGCAAAATTATGTCTCTCTTTAAATAATAATAATTTGCTGATCTTCATATTTTCCGGTAACGTGCCATTCGTTCACTTCACACAGCTGCTTCCATACTGAACAGCTACTGCACTGTTATTAACAGTGTTTTTAAAGAGCTGGCAGAGGGCCTGAATGTCTGCTCTGGGAAATGTTTTTGTTATGTTACAGTTTTTCATTTCCTGTTTGAGAGCAACTCGGATGTTTTTATTTGCATATTCTCCTCATCATAGTGCTGGGAGCTTTTCTGCATTTATTTGTGCAGCGTGGTTTTTCCCTCCCTCCTACTCATTGCTGAAATGACCTTTTATTAAAGTTCTAATAATTCCGATGTAATCATGCTGGATTAGTATTAATACATCATTTTCCCCACCTGTCTTTCTGGACAAGTAGATTAATAGGCAAATGCATTTAAAATGGGAGCTCTGATTTTTCTTTCCAGCTGTCGTAACAGAGCCCCCATCAAGGCTCTTTGTAACCTTGGCACTGGGTTTGCTGGCACTCAGGAGCATGGTATGGTGTGTAAAATCATAACTTCGTGCAGTAACCTTCATAGTCAGAGCAGCATTCCCTTTAATAAGGTGTAGTGGGGATTGAGTATCGATTTTATGGGTGGATTATACAGGTAGGCACACACACTACACAAGGTTGCACATACTGCAATTAAACGTTTATTGAGAAAATGCTGTACTGCCACTAAGAAGTGACTCAAATCTTGTCTTTGCTACTAATAATGTTTCTGGGTGTGATTAATACACATCTGTGCAGCCAGTACAGGTAATGTTTATTATCCTTATTGGAACACATCACGAATAGTGATGTGATCTCTTAGACATATGCCAATACATGTTTCTGTACTACTTGTTGCTACATGTCTTTCATACTACTTTTGCAGGGAGTATTTTACCTAAAGTCCTATGTTTTACTTAAAGGGCCTATAGGAAAGGGAAATACAGCAGCATCTTGGACAATCTGACCATTTTCTTTTCCACCTTGCTGCAGTGCTAATTCTCTCATAAGCCCAAAGTCTGTATTATATTAGCAATGTCTCTAAGATGATGGTCTGAGTTGAAGGGCTGAGAGAGCAGATACTTGCCTATCTGACAATGCACCCAGTGAAGCCATGGGCAAAGTGTCCAGACCTGGTTGCAAACTTTGCAACTAAACAATTTGGTGGTTCTTGTGAAAATTTTTTACATGTAAATTTTTAAAGTTGCAAATTTTCTTCAGGAAAGAGGTTTCATGGGAAATCATTTGATTTGGGAACATGGGAAAGCAAATAATGATCACCACTTCTTCTCAGAGTATTTTAGGAATAAGCAGAGTGTGTTTTGGTCAGGAAAGTGTAGAATGTAGTGGGATGCAGGCAAACTTTCAGAATAAGCTGGAATACACAAGGACCAAATACACAGCCCAGGTATTTGCTTTCAAAACTAATGACTCAGGTAAAAGATTTATGAGAAATCAGTGTCTGAGAACAAGTTGGCATAATTTAATGGTTGGACTTGATGATCTTAGAGGTCTTTTCCAGCTTAAACAATTCTGTGATTCCAGTTAGAAATCACAAAAGTGTAGGTGCAACAACACAATTGTTCATTTCTAGAAAAAGATGAGCACAAAGCAGCAAGATATTCTAAATGCCTTTCTAATGCTGTGACTAGCCCTCATCACTGAAGCAAATTTCAGTTAAATCCCCTTGATAAGGTCACTTTGCATTGTCCAAGTTGTACTGGAGGCCTTGGTCAATGTCCTAAGTTAAAAAATGGCATATACACACCTTAGTTCTGGGAAGGACATGGGGATGGTGAAAGATGTAGACATGAAACCCTTCCCTTCTGATCTAGTGAGCAGTTACATTTTTTAATGGAAAAGTGCTGGATCAGGACAATTAAGGGTTTATTTGTAAGGCAACTTATACAACAATTAATGTGTAGATTATGGAAAGAGGGCAAAAATAAGCACTGTTTTCCCTTGTGAATAACAGATGTTGTGGAAGATGTTATTCTTTCCACCTAAGGTAATTACTAAAATGCAGTTTGATCCACAGTCTCCCAAAAAGTGGAGTCTTACTTAAGGTGTTGCTGTGTTTTCCTTAGAACACTTAGTGTGGCCAAGCTGTGGTAGATGCAATTCCAGATCCTATTAATACTTGGAATGTGGGGATTATTGTTGAACTCTCAACCCCTGCAGGTACTAGGTTGTTAAAACACTAGTCCATGAAGAGTTTTGTGGGATGAAAAGCATGAGGGCTTCATGAAGGAGCTCCTTACTATGCCACACCATTCATTACCGTAAAACAATCAAAAACTAAAAGAAAGCAGATTAAAAAAAATTAATACATTCAATATCAGAGGTTCTAAAGGGTTGTGTCTCATTTGTTTTACATCAAGGCTTTAACTGTTGACACACATCTCCATTGGACTGGAGTGCTGAAGCTGTACAACCTGCTAATGGAGGAGAGGGCTTGTCAGAAGCATATTAATTTGATGAGATTGTGTTGTTTCTAAAGCTTCTGACTATATTACATCTTGTATTACAGATTCCTTCTACAATCAGGTCTATCCATCAGGATAAAATCCTAGCACTTAGACAGCAGACACAGTTCTTGTGGGAGGCTTATTTTTCTTCAGTTGAGAAGATTGTATTGACTACACTAGAGGTAAGTAAAAATTGTCTGGGACCTTGCCAAGCAGTGAGATTTCCGTACCTGTCCAACTGCTCCTGTCCTCAGCTGGCTTCAGACCTTGGTTTTCATGACATGCAATTGGTCACTGGGAAAAAAGCTCAGCATCTTGATGAGTTTTCTCCCCTAAGGAAATACTTTCTTCATTATCGGAATTCACATTAGAAAACTGACACAGTGAAAAATGGGACCTACCCAACACATGGAAAAGTTGTCATGTGTGATCTTGACTTTGCAAGGCTTTCTGGCTTGTGAATCACTATCCTTGTCATTGGTAGTAAATGTGCTTCTTCAGAAAGCTTTCTGGAATTCTTTTTGGAAATAATGCTACTGTAGAGCTCCTCCTTGACCATTCCTTAACATTTTGATGCCTTGTGATGGGGTATTGATCTGGCTCAAGAAAAAGGGGGATTGTAAATGCTATGTCTTATCTTCACACACAGAAGAAGGGAAGGCCTGATCATTCTTATAAATTATTAATAGATAATCATAATTAGAGTGCTATTAAAAGGAGAGACAGATGATCTCAAATGTGGAGGGAATCTTTTCTGATTTCAGAGACAGAGGAAAGATGAAAGGCTCTTCAGAAGCAGGGCCCAGGCTGCAATATCAAAAGCAGGTTTCTTTTCTAACTGTTTTGCAATTTTTCACATAAATTTTTGACACATTTGTACCACTGACAGGGGCTCACTTTGTAGGTGCAAATGCATTAGTCTTATGCTAATGCTTCTGCAATTGCACCTGTCTTTGTGCACAGTTGAAATGCACAGTTGTTAAGGCTCCACATTTCCTGCTGTACCTGCTTCCCCCTTAAAACTGCAAATAAGTGCCCATGGCTGATCAACCTCCAGTTGCTGCAAGGCACTCCCTTAGGTTTTTCTATGCCAGGAAAACCTGTGAGGAAAACCAGCCAGGAAATTTTTGCAGAGCCCCTGGCATAGCTATCCTCACAATGCTCCCATTGCCATCAGAAGAGCATGTCTTCATCTGTGCTGCCTGTTGGGAATTGCTCTTCATCCTCAAACTCCTCATAAGCACTGATGAGGTAGTGATAATTACCACAGCCCACACCAGGATCAGACTCACAGAGGTGGAAGACCATGTGCCATTGTTGACAGTTTAATGAGCCCTTACAAAAGTGCTCCCAGGGTCCATCAGGTGTTCATGCATCACCTGTATGTGCCCTGTTATTGTTAGGAGTTGCTAAAAGGACAGGGGACATGGCTCTCCCCACTGCCCCTCTCCTGCCTGTGCTGGCTCTGGAGTCCAGGGCACATAACCTGCAGCTCCCACAGCCTTGGTGTCCACCACATCAAGCTCCAGTGCTCACACACGTGTCTTTAGTGCTGCTTTGGGACACATTGGCCCATGTGGTTTCAGGAGCCCAAGGGACAGCAAAACCTCTAAAGCTGAAGCAGATGGGTAACCAGCAAGCTGGAGTTTCTGCTCAGAGCAGAAAAAACAAAGTGAAGACAAAAGTCTTCCCAGAAGATTTAGTTTAATGAAACCAATTAATGTATGTCTGGTGTTGATGTCATCTGTTTGTGAGACTGATTTTGGTTTGAGATTTTTTTTGTTGTTGTTTTTTAATTCAGGACTCTCAGTTTTTTGAGACAGCTAAGAGGGATTCTTTTCTTCTCACTGATTTCACTTTTCAACTTGCCTAAGTAAAAGTCCCAAGTTAATTTTCCTTAGGAAAGGATTAATACAGTAGAGAGTGACTTTTGTTGCCTGAAACCTGCAAGCAGTATATCCTCTTCTTAAAACCTATTGCCTGGAAGTAAATTCCTAGCAGGATTTTTTTTTTTTTTTGGTGGATGTGTTCCATCCCCTGTTGTAATACTGTTGTGTCAGAGTGCTTTGACAATTCTGGATATCATCAGAATAATCACTTGCCCACTGCAGTGCCAGTGTATGTCCCTGTCTGAGGATATCAGCATAGAAAAAGTCTTCACCAAATCAGATGTCTGCAAGGACATCACAGCCTTTTGTTCTGCACACCTCTGGAAATCTTAAATCACATTTTAAGTTCCTTGATCATCTCACAGCATTTGGTGATGCCATGGGTTGACCCTGGCATAGTGGCAGTGCACCCACGAAAGTATATTTTCCCAAATGGCTGCTGTGAGATGGGACCAGAAACAGAGCAAAGCAGGCTTCAGCTTAGGAATGAAGGAAAAAAAAAACTTTATTAATCTACAATATACTGAAAAGAACACACATGAAATTCAGAATGAAAACACTTCTCCTCCCCCCACCCAATTCCACCACAACACATTGAGACAAACCCTTAAATTCACAATCCAGTTACCACCCCTCAAACACTCAATTCTCAGTCCATTACCACCCCTCAAACAACCAAATCCCAGTTCATCAAGGGAGAGAGGAGTCTCCCTCTTGCACTATAGGCTTCCCCAGGAAACACAGCTGAAACCTCTTGTGTTTCCATGTCACACATGGCACCGCCCAGAGAAAAATCTGCCATGGTGACATCTTCCTTCCATAC
>VZRH01004001.1:413212-454289 GCA_013397555.1 Urocynchramus pylzowi
CCCCCCTCCACCCAGCCACGATTGGGCAGGGGAGGTCAGATCACCTCACCGGCAGGAACCAAAGAGAAAGTTCACCTGGGCGTGCTCTGCTTTTAACCCCTGTGTTCTCAGAGACATATTCAGGTCTTCAGTGGCCACACCAGGTGCCAATATTCAAATCTGGCCACAAATCTGTGGTTCAAATCTGTGATTGTTTTGACCACAACTTTCCCAAAAAACTCACTTCCGTGTCAAACCACTACAGGTGGCTGTTGTGGTTTAACCCCAGCCAGCAGCCAAGTCCCAGGGAGCTGCTCATTCACGCTCCCACCAGTGGGAGTCAGGGAGAGAATCAGAAGGGTAAAAGCCAGAAAACTCATGGGTTGAGATAAATACAGTTTTATAGGGAAAGCAAAACTACATAACAAATGAAGCAAAACAAGGAATTAAGTCACTGCTTCCCACTGGCAGGCAGGTGTTCAGCCATCTCCAGGAGAGCGGGACCCCATCACATGTAGCAGTGACTTGGGAAGACAAACACCATCACCTCAAACATCCTCCCTTGCCCTTTCTTCCCCCACTTTATATCCTGAGCATGATGTCATATGGTCTGGAATTTCCCTTAGGTCAGTTTGGGTCACCTGTGCTGGCTTGTGTCTCCTTGAAACCTCCCAGGCACCCCCAATTTCCTCACCACCATGGCCATATGAAAAGCAGAAAAGGCCTTGGCTCTGTGAAAACCCTGCTCAGCAATAACAAAAACATCTCTAGAGTGTCAATCCTGTGTTTAGCACAAATCTAAACCACAGCCCCATAGCAGCCATTGTGAGGAAAATGAACTCTACCCCAGCACAGTGGCCTAAGCCAAGCAGCTGATAGCCCAAAATAAGATGTTTGAATCATTTGGCCAGCAACCCCCTGTGGCAGGAACAGAGGAGCTGCCCAGTATCTTGGCCAAGGTGTGGGTTAGGCAGTGATGCTCACGAGTGTCTGCTGCAGGCTGGTGAGTGGGAGCTCTGGCAGTGCAGCAGAGGGCTGCTGCAGGCACCACTGGAAGCATGCTCCAGCATATCTGCACTTCTTCAGCTTCATCTTCTCTTGAAGCAAACCCAAAACATCCCTGCACAGCATTCTCAGTCCTCCACTCAGGAGAGGAGGGGAGAGGGACAGCACAAAGTACAGAAAAGAAATGCTGAATGCTTGGCTAGGGCCTGTTGAAAAACAGCAATGATTAAGGCAATATGTGAACTTTTTGAAGTGTGAGGATGAGGGAGACAAAAATATTGGACTATTAACGCATTCCAAAAAGAAAAAGGAGATCTTGCCAGAGATCCTAACCCCTTTTTTCTCTTATTAAACTTCCTGTCATGCCTCATTATTGGAGAGACCAGGTAGATGCTGTCTCTGCAATATGTGCAACACTGTACATGCTACATTTTAATTCCTTGGTGTCCTTCATGTTATTTTTTTTACACTTTTTAGTTCTCTTTCTGCCAGGTTTTCCCCCTCTATCCTGACAGACAGCTAGGTTTCGTATGTAGGCCCAGGAGAGTGATGAGTTAGTGATCCATTTTTTATTGTGGTGAAGCAGCTCCCCAGCTCCCCAGGAGGATGCAGGAGCATGCTGGTGAGGTTTGTGAGGCTGAGGGGCTCCCAAGCAGCCGCTGCTGCAGTGGCACCGGGGCCCTGCCCCGCTGGAGCTGCCCTGGCTCCGGGCGTGCTGAGGCGCGGAACACGAGCCACGTGTTTGCCCTGCAGCCTCCTTGGCTACCAGTGCCCTGGAAGACTCCACTGCCTGTGTAAACCTCCTGGCCAGGCAAATTTACAGACTTCTACTTGTCCAGTTCTGCCCCAGTTCTGAGACAGCAAGAGGGAGGAGCTGTAGTATTTATGCTTTGTGGTAAACGCTCAAAAATAAATGCTTTCCAGGTTCTCTCTTGTTTAGTGGCATAACTTGCAGTTGGGTAAACAGCAGTCATTGTCTGTGTTTTTTCCTGTCCCCACTGCCATATGGGAGATCTGACAATTGATACACATAACTTCTCAGCTAGAAATATTCATATACGTTTTTGTCAGTGATGGCATTACAGTCCTAAGTCTGTTATTCCAAAACAAAAAGTTAAATTAACTTACTCATGTGAGTGAATTACTGCATATTAGCTATGGTAATTGGCTGTAGGCAAAATTCAGAAAAGCATGCATTTAACATCTGCCCCAGTTTAGCAGTACATGTATTGCCACCAGCGGTGGATTGTCTAACACAATGTAACTGGTGTTTTAATCTTTTCTTGTCATGGCAATCAAAAATTCCAGGAAAACCGCTGCTTGTGGCAGTACTTATTCATGTATTGACCAAATGTCCCTGAACTTAACAGCTTACAGAGATTTTTAGCTTGTTTAGACTGCAGCAGCTGCTTTTGTTTTTCTTGTGGTGGGGTTTTTTGCTTGTTTTTTTGATTTTTCTGCACTTAAGTCCAACTTCAGAGACATGAAGTTTCACCCAGATACATCTGTGTTAAGGCCAGAGACATTGGGTTAGAGCAACCAACATGTTCTTGCCACTCAAGCCCTGTGCACTTTATAAACTGCCAGTTACATGAAAACCTCCTTGGAAGATAACAAAAGATGAGTTGCAGAAGAAGGCAAGGCATTCCTGCTTAGCCAGCTTGGGGGAAAATTCATCCTTCACCACCCACTGGCCCTTTGCAGCATTCCATCTCCAGACCTGCTCACTTCTAATGCTCCCAGGGAAAGCAAATCTGTAAGAATATGTGGCTCACGAGTGTATTGCACTTAGAAAGTTGCACCTTCTTTGGAGGCTGAATTTGTCCTATTAGAGATTCCCACCACTGAATCTTGTTATGCCTTTGCAGGAAGTTTAAAGAATTTCCCATCAGTGTAAGAACTACTCTTGTTCCTGCAATCAGGCACCCAATGTGAAGCAACTGTAATTTCATAAATACACACTAATTGTACAGCCTGGTATCTTTTTTCTTTTTTTGCTGGTGGTATTCTAGGTGATAAAGTAGATGACCTAGAAATCTGTTCTGACCTTAAAAATCTAGGAATCTCTGGTTTTGGCCCCATATAGAGTCAGACAGTAGTTGTGAAAAGATCATCTGTTTCATCCAACAAGGAACTGTTACAGAACTGAGACATGGAATCAGTTATGTATCTGAATGCTAATATCCCTTTATAATTAAGAAAAAATTAATAATTAGTGTAGCCTGATTTGCTGAAAGTCTTTTTTGGTTTTGAATACTCTCCTTATCTCCTAATATTACCTAGCTTTTTAATGCCATCTTCAAATAATTATCTTCTATGAGTTTTGGTTAGTAAAGCTGACAATGAACTAATCAGGCTTACAACTGCTAAGATACTCAAATAGACAAAATATTTGACTTGAAATATAAAATGCAATAAATTATATGGTCCCTATGTCCAGATAGACTAATCAGGTGCTCTAATACCTATGGCACAAAGCTTGAGCTGCTGAAGTGGTGTCGGAGTGTGCAGGTTCTGAGTCCTTTTAAGAGAGATCAAGGAGGAGTGTCTAGTAATTTGTGTGCCTCAGCTTTTTGCAGAATGGGTGATGATTCCAGTCAGCTGGAGATCCTGAAGCTTCTACCACTGACTATGACTGTCTATTTAAAAATCATTATTTCTCTTGTTTTCCAGATTATTCAGGACAGAATATTTAAGCACATATCACGTAACAGCTTAATATGGAACAAACATCCTGGAGGGTTATTTGTACTGCCACAATATTCCTCATATCTGGGAGATTTTCCTTACTACTATGCTAATCTTGGTGAGTGAATCCTTGCTATAATGTAGTAGCATCTGGAATTTCTAGTGGAATTTTTAAGTTTTGTCTTTGAGTAGCATGTGCCAAGTGACTTACCATTCGTTTCTAGTTAATGATGCCTTTCATTTATCCTGTCTCAATCTTCACTGCCCACTGTAGACTGTAACATCTCTGACTCATCAACATGCATCACGTGCCTCTTGCTTGCAGAGATTGTTTAAAAAAAGTCTATGTTCCTTCATGCTTTTTTGCTGTTAATTAATGCCTGAGTTGCTGACCTATTCATGGCCTGAAGGGACATAAGAGGAATAGCTTTTTCCTATCTTTGTTTATTTGTGCTTGGCAAATTGGAAAAGTGGTAATTTACCCATGACACTTTTTATTGGAGTGCACACTTGGTATGGATTTACTCTGCATACTGTGTATCTTCATATGAATCCCACTAGAAGGAATGAATAGGGCTTAGGTTCATGGCTTTTTCCTGAAGCAGAGCTTGAACAATGAGTTCTGCAGGCGAATGTGCCTCCGGGCTGAAGGGATCCTGCTTACCAGACTGCTGCTACTTTTGGCTCAGCCTGTGCCATCCCACTTGTGTGGATCTGTACTGCTCACCTGCTAAAAATTGACAGTTACTATGTTAAAAAAGGGAGAAGAAGGTTTCTGTGCTAATTCTGATGAAAAACGACTGTGACCCTCACACTGATGAATTTAGATGAGGTTGAGAGCAGTAATGAAGGGTAGGCGCCAGTAGGATATGTTATTCCAGGCAAAAAAGAAAACCATAGCAAGACAAAAATTTAAAAATGGAAGGCAAGGATGCAAGCAGAATTATCAGCTCAGGATGTAGTTGAAGATGCATGTGGATAGGAATCAACCCAGAAAGAGCAAAAATCTGACAGAGGCTGTATGGAACTGAGGAAAATGAATAAGCTTCTGGAATTTGTGGAGATAATCTGTAAAAAACATCAAGCATCCAGAGCCAGGCAGCAAAACAGAGCCTGTGTCGAGAAAGACATTTGGCTGAACAAACTAGATGTCAATATTGTGGCACAAACTGGATGAAAAAAAGAGATAACAGAACATCTGTGGAAACAGTGAGTAAGAAAAGGAAATAATTGTTTTGGAGTCCAGTGTTTCAGAGTGGAAGTTAAAGGTGCAGAGTGGGAGTTAAAGGGAAGTGTGATCTCCTCTGAAGCATCTGGTATCTGAGAGGAAGGGAGATGACCTAAAAAAACCTGGCAAGGTTTGCATTAAGTGCAGATTGTTTTTTCCATCCCCAAAGTCCTTTAATCTGTAATAACTGGGGCGATTTTGTCTTTACTGAACACGTCTCTCTTCCCTTCAGGTCTGAAGCCTCTTTCCACATTCACTGCCGTTATTCACGCAGTAACTCCCCTGGTTTCCCAATCTCAGCCTGTGCTGAAACTCCTGGTTGCTGTAGCCAAGTCCCAGTACTGTGCACAGGTAAGCAGCTCTGTTTGGCTGTCAGTCACAGCAGAGACAAACCACTCTGCCAGGAATGTAGAGCCTAGTGACTCAGCCCTGTTTCAACCCCCTGTTTCAATTCTGTTGTTTCTTTCCTCTGAGATTTCTACTGTCTGTGACCTACATGCATGGGAAATAAAAATTCTGAGTATAATGGGAGTAGAATAGAGATAGTAATTAAACCCATTGTTACATGAGACAGGTAAAATAAATGAGTGCACTTTAAAGACCAGCATTGTGTGTGCTGCAAACTGCACAAGGATGCCTGTGCCTCAAGAGCCAATACGTGATCTTCCTTCCTCCCCTGTGACTTTTGATCTCATCAGTGCCAGGATTTTGGCTTCTCTAAATAAAACACTGGGGAGTTCAGTAGGAGCACCCTCTTGCAGTGCAGTGTCACAAGCGGTTTTGCCTTTAATGAGAGCCACAGTAAATCAGTCACATCTCTATCATGTAGCTGAGACAGAGAATTCCCAAGTTCCTGTCCAACCTATATTTGCCTGAGAGAATATATATTGTAAGTAGTCGACTTGGGTGAAATCAATGTAGAGAGTGCTATTTTTATGCAGATTTATTTCATTGCTTTTGATTTTGAAATTCCTAACTTGAATGTAACATGTCTGTCTGGAAATTTGAGACCTTAGAATATGGGCTGCATTGCCACAAAGGTCTTTGTTCATGGTCCAATATTCTCTTTCAGATTATTGTTTTATGGAATTGTGATAAACCCCTCCCAGCCAAACACCGCTGGCCTGCCACTTCTGTGCCTGTCATAGTCATTGAAGGAGAAAGCAAGGTAGGTGGAGAGGAGCATGGTAAAAGGTTGCCTGCATTCTCTGACGGGATGGGAATTTATTTTTCCAGTGGCTTTGGTGAAAGCTTTGTAGTTCCCAACAGAATGACAGCTCCCTTCTATTCCTTGGCCTTTTGTACCAGCTTAGTTGCAGATTCGTGTTTCATTCATGGGCTCTGTGCTCTCAGAAATCATCAGCATGACAATTAATGCCTTGAACCTGAGATTCACAGGTGGGACCCAGTTTTGAAATGTGACCCCACCAGAAGATAGTGCTGATCCCATCGTTGGAGAGTCCATCTCTCTGCCGGTGCATGAAAGTAGTGATGCAACTGCACTCATTGAGTCTGAGAAGTCACATGCAAGACTTGGGGGTCAGCTGTGGACTCAAAACCAGAGTTGAAAATGAGAACTTGCCTTTTTTATGGCCTTGAGAGGTATTGCTGCCATCAAAAAAAAAAAGGGAAGGGATATGGAAGACTTGTGTGGGAACAAAATCACCATTTCATCTCTAGCTGTGCAACACATGTCTTGTTTGTGCTTTCACAAAGTGAAAATAGATGCCATCAGATGAGAAAAGAGTTTTTTAAAATTCTCACTTAAGAGGATGAATCCTTTCCAGATGCAGACCTGAGAGAAGCAAGACTTCTTGCTTCTGGAATCTAAAACACATTTGAGCTGGACCTCTCTGCAGTCTGTGTCAGCTGGCTCCAGAGCTCTGCATTGGCAAAGGGAACTTTTAGTTGCTTTGCCTGTACAATCCTATTTTGAATTTGTAATCTTGTCTTTGGTCTTTTCTCCTTGTCACCTTAACAAGAGACAGAGAGCCCTGCAAGGCTGGCAGCTAGAGGCTCTGGCCTTAGCTAGCCACGTAAACAGTATCAGGAGAATTGCTGCAGGGCCAAAAAAGGTTGTAGAGATTTCTGAGCCTTTTGAATGTTCTGGGTGTTTTTATATTCTTTTTGTAAAACTAGCAGAGGTGAGATAGAGGAGAAATCTCTGACCAGTTCTATAATGTTTGTAGAAATTGGCCTCAGGCACTGTTTAGATTACAAATAAGTCTCCTGAGTACACAAAGGTGTGTTTATAGTGGACAGTCTCTTCCCTCTAATATCCCAGTGTATGCCAAATGGCTTCTTATGTGCAAAGCTGTGTTTTTGGACCAAGCTTGCAGAGCCAGAGCAACACAGTTCAAAGGTTACACAAAGGAACTGCTTTTCATCTCCAAACTTGGGCAAGGCCTGCTGGCAGGCATCAGTACTCCATGCAGTTGGTCATGGTGGTCTGCCTTTACCAAACCTTCACCCTTCCCTTGAAATCAAATATTACAACAACAATTTTACAAAATGGTACTTTAGCTATAAAAAAATACATGGTAGGTCCTGACTATTGTACTATTTAAAATTTTTGCACAGTCTCTGAAAGATTAGGGATGAGAACATGGGTCTTCTGCTGTCTGCTTGCTCTGCTTCATCTTAGTGTAAGCAAAGCAAAACCTCGGCCCCAGCCAGATCACCTCTTCATCAGAGCCCTGCCTCCCTGGACCAAGGCCATCACAGTGATGAAGGGGTGCTCTCCAGACAGATATTGTGAACATCTTGATTATGGAGATAGATCTTTCTCTGAATCAAGGCATAGATTCCAAAGACTTGTTCCCAAACAGGTTGCAGGGGATGTAGAACTGGCCATGTCAATTAGGAGGGTTGTATAAAACTTCTCCATGTCCCTGTTTCCATACAGTGGATTCCTCGTACTGGGCTTGACCTTTGAAGTGTTTTCTTGGCATAGCAAATTGGTAAAGAAGTCTAGTAACTAACCAGGCTATTTCTTCTAGCAAATGAGGGAAACAAACTGTGTTGTGTCCTTGTTATTCTTCATCAGTTCTCAAAAGGTGCTATTTAGTCTGATAAAGAAACCATATGGATTTTAATTTCTTGCTGTTATCTTTTTGATCCAGCTTTTCCATCTATTTCCTGTTACTTTGAGGACTGTCCTGCTGTCTTTAAAAAGCTTATTCTGTATATAGGTTTTTTATATATAGAATGGTTTGAGTTGGAAGGGACTTAAAGACTATATAGTGCTGACTGCCCTGCCACAGACCAAGAAACCTCCTACTAGACCAGGTTGCTCAGAGCCCTGTGCAGCTTGGCCTTGAGCACTCCCAGGGATGGGGCATCCACAGTTTCTCTGGGCAACCAGAGAAATCAACCAAGATGTTACAGTGCCTCACCACCCTCTCAGTAAAGAATATTTTCCTAATACCTGATCTAAACCTACTCTCTGTCAGTTTGAATCCATTCCCCCTTGTGCTGTCTCTAGATGCTCTTATAAAATGTCCCTCTCCATCTTTCTTTCAGGCTCCCTTCAGGTACTGGAAGACCATTTAAGATTGTGACTTCTTAAAATGCTGCAATACCTATATAATTCTTCATGCAGATAAAGCTCGATTTGAGCTTTAAAAGTTTGAGTTCTTTAGCATATTTTCCTTTTCTGATGGAGGATGTTGCATCATCCTGGTAGTATTACATCCTTCTCACACAGCCTGGGCTGTTTGGTTTCCCAGCTGAGTAAGCTTATGAAGGCTGCAAAGTCCTTCTCAGCGTTCATTACCTTTGATCCTCACACCCTGTAGGAGAGCAGAGGGACAGTCCTAGCCACCAGGGAAAATATCCTCCACAAAGAAGCTGTAGGTCCATCTAATTATCAATACAGACCAATGCAGTTTGTCACTAAAGGAAAGCAGCCTGCTGCAAAGAGGGAGGTCTATTCAGAAATTACTCCTCAGATAGAAGGTATAGGCTGACTGCTGGGGTGACAATAATGACACTCCTTCACTTTTGAGCTGAAGGGTCCTTTCCATCACACAGAAATATGCCACCTACCTCAGACAAGAGGAAATAAGAGTGAGGAATGAAATTAAGTATTTGCCTTGGAAATGAGTCCTTCAAGTGATTTTTATTTCCTCCCCTTCCTGCCTTGAATACCCACAGGTTATGAGCAGTCGCTTCCTACCCTACGACAACATAGTGACAGACGCAGTGCTAAGCCTGGATGAGGACACCGTGCTTTCAACCACTGAGGTAAGGGGCTCTGTCATCCTGGGAGTCTGCTTGGCTCCTGGGCTCAGCCTGAGCACAGCAGATTCGCTCTTCTCTTGGCTTTGCCAGTGAGCAAATGTTACAAGATTTCCTGCTACACTCCTCAGATTTAATGTGTTGCACTTGTTTCAGCAGCCCTGCCACTGCCTGCCATCAGAGGAGCTTTTTGCCCTGGTTAATTGGCTCATCATTAGCATATGGTTCTTCCGTTCTTTATTATTTTAGTAACATAGCTGCAGGCGGGTGTAGGCAGCCAAGAGCAGTCAGCTTTAATATTCTGCTCTCACTTTTCTGATTGGGGTAGCTTCCCTCCACCACGTTATCAGTAGAGGGTGTAGGTAGAGGGGGAAGGCTTGTCAGCAGAGGGGGACTGCTATTACTCCAAAAGACAGCATTGCCACCCTAGTGCCGGATTTCACTGAGGAATGCTCTTTCCCCATTGTGTCAGCCCGTAAAATTGGAGATCTTTGCTAGTTTAGGTGCTCGAATATCTGTGCCAAGAGCAAGATAGCACTAAGAAAAGAAAAATACTGTAGAAAACCAATTTTTACAACTGGGATGAGTATTGATTTCTAGAACCTCTTCCTGAGAACCACAAGGGAAACCGATGACAGTTTATATAGAGTGCAATATTTGGGAAATACATTATTAATGATGGCCAGGGAATAGCTTGAAAACTCGATTTTCTTTTGTTTTCCCTTTTTTCCTCCATGTCCATGGTCATTCTGCTCTCCCCACTTCACCTACATAAAAATGCATTTCTGTCAGTGATGGGGATCTTTCACTGATGCTGCCAGTACTTATATGTCAGTGAAGAAATGCGTGACATTAGTCTTCAGTCACTGCTATATACCCTAAGATGTCACTGAATTTGTTCTAAATAGATGAGATCACAACTGCTCTTCTCCCCTGTACAGATGTTGTGCTGTGGTTAGACTGCTCAAGAAACAGCCTTGGTAGCCCTCTTTTGCTTCAAAAATGAAAGAAATAGTTGACATTGAACCTGTTTGATACCAATGATACACCTTGGTCGTTTCTGCTAGATGAGGAAGAATATGGCTGCTGGCAAAGCACTTGTGTGCAAAGCCCTGCACAGCCCAAAGAAAAAACCCTAAAGCAATAAAAGACATTTCTCCTTGGGCTGGACTTCCTAAGCAGGTTGTTGCTCAGGATGAAGGGTCCCATCTTGGCTGCCCTGGAGATCATGGTAATACCTCTAAGGGACTTCATTGCACTGAGAGGGTATTTACAGCAATCCAGCTTGTGGATTCCATGAGGATTTGAGGCTTTGTTTTGTTTTAACTGATATTTAGTCATCCTACAAACTTCAGAGTCATACAGGCTTCTGGAACACATATTAAATATGAAATAAATAGTGTTTCTCATTCGACTTGGCCATGTTTTACCCTAAACATTTTGAAGCACAAATACTTGTTTTTGTGTGAGGCAACCTACACTTTTCTTTGTGGCTTTGTTGCTTTGCTTTGTTTTCTTTGTTGTTCCTGTGAGCAACTTGCAGCTGATCCTGTGTGTTTGCACAGTGGGTATTTGCTCTACAAGCCCGTGGTCCCTGTGCTGCAGACAGAACCAGCTGGCCAGCTCTTGCTAGAACCCACCTTGCAGCTCCAGCACATCTCTGCCAGGCTGCCAGCACCAGCAGCTCTCCTTGGTGGCTCTCCATGAAGAGAGAATTCTCTATTGCTTTGCTTCCCCCATGGTACAGCTTACGCCATGGTACAGCTTAGGCTAGTTTCATTTCCTTTGAAACTAGCTGCTCGTGGAAGGTTGTGGTGGCACAGCTACAGGGCCCAGAAAAGGCAGTTTAGAAACATGATCAAAGACAATCACATTCCCATCAAGAGCAGCAGTCACCAGGCACATTCACAGAGGACAGTTCTCTGGACTGTCTGACCCTGGTGTAGTAAAGGTTTTCCATTCTCAAGAGAACGTCGTGTAATTGTTCTGTGAGAGGAGCTGTTCCACAGGCACAGAGGGGTGTGTGCGTGGGAAGTCATTAGGAATCAGCGTGGGTCATGATCCAGAGGTTTAAGAGACAGCCAGCTTGGCTGGGTTTTCCTGGTGGTCAGCTGAGAGTGGCAGTGCTGCTGGAAATTACTTAGGATGAGACCTGAGGGGCTTTTTTAATAAAGGGAATTTTCTCCTAGGGTGGTTGCTTTAGTGCATCTCCCTAGTGCAAGGGCAGATAGTTGAAAGCACAGGAGAGGGCACTGGGTGCAGCAATTTTATTATTTATTTAAGTTTGAGATTCTCAGACTTCTCTAAAGAAAACAGATGTCACCTTTTATGGGAAAAGCCTTTATAGGGAAAAAAACCCTTTAGTTCTTTCATGTGGTATTGATTTGGATGAGATCAGAACTATCACAACGGTAACTGGTTTGTGCACATTGTCTTTCTGGCTGGCCTCAGATTCCTTGAAACAACTTTAAAGCAAATAACCAGGCCCTAACTTTGTATTTCAGCCCATGTGTGACTCTTCTGTTTCATAAAAACACTGTAAATGTGAGAAGTCTGACAGTAACCAACACAAAATGGGACTGTTCTCAGAGCAGCTATTCTTTATCTAACCTCTACACCCTTAACTTTGGCTGCATTCTTGGAAGGCTTTTCAAACAATTTTGAGTGAAGTTTTAGGTCCCTCTGGTACTGAGGAGAACCTAATGTGCAGTGCAGAAACAAAGCCCTCTTTTTTGGGGGGTTTGACTAGGACAATAAGAATTGTGTATAACTGCAAAAAAATTTCAGACTAGCTTGAGCTCCAAAATCTAAGTTAAAGGGGAGGGACTGCCAACCATTGATAAAATCTTTCCCTATGTATTTTTACCAAACTGCTCAAATATAATGCTGACAATCCTTTCACAAACTACCTCGATCATCCCTTTCTTAATATCACTAGATTTTGTTTGGTAGGATCATGGGGTAGCAATGTCCTGTCACTGATCAATTCTCAGAGATTTGAGTTATTTAAAATAGTTACAGCAAGACAATAAAATAAAAAAATGCCAGTGGCAGCATTTGACATGCTCTTGTAGCTCTCACAATATAAAGCATTTTTTGTAAAGCTTAGGCTCTTTATGCCATTTAACTAAATGGGAATTTTATCTTCCTCTTTATTAAGCTATATCTTGAACCTTTTTGGTCATATTGACAGTCTTGGAAGTATGACTGACATGGTCTTCAGAAGTTTCAAAGCAGTTGGAAATTATGAAAGGACTCCACACTGACTGTCTGTTTTATTCTCACTAAGCCACCTTTACCATTTAAAGTGTTTGACTCCTGATTTTCCAAACTCTGTGTTAACAGTGATGAAATGGTAGGTGCAATGCACAAAGATGTGCAAAAATTTAAGTTTACCACGTGGCTATTACCCCTTGGTATTGCATCGAGGTATAAATACATGCACCTACACCCATTCTTTCTGTAACTTGAAAAGGTTTGATATGTAAAGGGCAAGCTTGAAAATGTTAATGTAATGCTGTGATGCTCTAGACTCCCTTTAACAGGAACCATTAAAATGTGCATAATTATAGGGCAAAATGTCAAGCAGTCAGTTTAATTTACTGATGAATACACAGAATTACTGTTTTGTAACAGTTCCAAGATTTTGAACTGCGAATTAGTGGCAAGGTAGTATTTTGTTTTGTTGACATTTGTTGAAATAGTTTCAGTATTCATTTGGCCTGTACCTTTGTCCACAGGTGGATTTTGCCTTTACAGTTTGGCAGAGCTTTCCAGAGAGGATTGTAGGGTATCCTGCACGCAGTCACTTCTGGGACAACACTAAGGAAAGGTGGGGGTATACCTCCAAATGGACTAATGACTATTCCATGGTATTGACAGGAGCTGCTATTTACCACAAGTAAGAATCCAGAGCATCTGCTATCCTTCCTCTGTATGAATCAAAATAGTAGAGAGGGGATGGGGGTGGGGTGTGAAGAACATTCTTCTGGGGAGGGGAAAAATAGAAAGATAGTAAGTGGGTCTACTTTTTATGGGGTAATAATTTAAGTTCTTGGTTTAGCTCTGGGGATCTGGTAATCATTACTGCACTTGTTGGGTCTCTTTGAAGTCACTTGTGTTTTGAGGCAGTTGGACTGTTCTTTTTAACATCAGGAATTACATACTTCAAAGAGTTCCCGAATTCATTAAGCTGCTTGGCTGAATGGCCTGTAGCATAGCAGAAAGGAGGTTACTTCCAGACCAGCTCTGGGTATGTGTTGGCTGACAGCTACAGATTGCAAAGTCTTCTGGCTACTCTAGAAATGTAGTACACTGGGCATGTGACAGTTCAGCATATTGCAGCATGTTGGAGAAAACCTATGTTGTTAGAACATCAGCAGACCAAAGTCCTCCCTACATTTAAAGAATAAGAAAATACTGGAATCTCTATTCCACACCCCCACAAAGGAGAAGATAGGCCACAGGGGATGATATAGACCCATAGGAGAGTAATTTCAACAATAAGAACAGTAGTAGGGCAGTTTTAATACAAGTTCTTTCCAACTTGTAAAGACAGTTTGGAAAGAAAATACGGAGGATGAATTCATCAGTTGTCTATCACATTGCAGCACAGTGGGGCTCTCCTTCCTCCTTGACCATTATCTTGATACTTAGGCCCACATTGTTTCTTTCAACATGGTTGCACAAAAGGTATATGTTCTCTTTCTCCTTTAGCACTGTTTACTGTCTTGATAAGAAACAGATTTGTTTTCTCTTCTTGTTGGAGGGTGAGACCAAAGAAAGGAAGTGCTATATTGGGAGATGAATACAAAACTTGGGTCTCAACTGAGATAGAAATGTCCCGGATACCTGAAAGCCCAGTATTGAAAGACTTGTATTAATAACACTGCTGTTGGTTTTCAGATATTATCACTACCTGTACACTCATTACCTGCCTGCCAGCCTAAAGAATATGGTGGACCAACTGGCCAATTGTGAGGACATTCTAATGAATTTTTTGGTGTCAGCCGTGACAAAATTGCCTCCAATCAAAGTAACACAGAAAAAACAGTATAAGGAGACCATGATGGGACAGGTATGTAATCACAGCATGTTTTAGCAGTTGGGATGTATTGATAATGTAACAAGTTCACTTCTAGGTTAGCTTTACAGAGTGATACAATTCTGTCAAGTATTTTTGCCATTTTTAGTTTAGCAGAACTGTGAATAGACTTTAGATATGCTTATTATCAAGAAGAAAAAAGAAAACTAGGAAACATCTACTGTGAATGCTGCTTCCCTTCATAGTTTTCTGACATGGTGTTATTCGTGGTGATCCCAAACTCCTGGAACTGATGATTGTGGTGACTGAATTCCAGTTAAACCCAATTTTCTAATTAAGTATTCTAGACCCAAGACCTAGTCATGGAATGCTAGAAGCATAAGTAAATTCTAGAAAGATTTTCTATTTTTTATTATTATTAATTAATATAATGTACCAGGCTGTCCCTGTGCTATTTTAGATCATATAGTGTGATTCAAGCACTGACACTGAACTGTCACAACAGAGATAATTTGTGATATGCAAGTGTTTTTTCCCCACAGGGAACATTTCATCCCACAGTCATGCCATCATTCATTAGCAGCCATGAAGTACTTGTTTTAGGTCCTCTTCCAGATACTGGATAAGTCTTCTGTCATTGCAGAAGTACCTCTAGTAACAGGGATGCATGGTAGTGTGGGGACACTTGTCCTCCTGCCCTGTGTGACACAGTAGTGAGGGGAATAGCAAGTCCTGCAAAACCTGCAAGTCCTGAGCAGCCTCCCTTGTGCTGCCATGGTGTCTGTGATCTCAATGCAAACAGTACCACGATTACTAGGGGGCAGGTGAAAGAAGGACCCTTGATTTTCCCCTCCCATTTTTTCCTGGTAGCATTACTCAGATCTTTGACTGGGGAGTTGCCATGCCAGTTCATAAACTCCATTATCTCTGTGTCACTGTGCTTGCACCTGAGGTGTCGGTAGCTTTGGTAGCATTCAGCAATTCTGACTCATCTGGGTGCCCAGGAGACCTTCTGTGAACAAGAAGGTGCCATCCAGAAAGTACCTATTGCTTCCAGCTTCAGCTTCACCTCTCCACGGGGCTGTGCTTTGGCTGTTTGGCAAAGCTTGAGCATTCATTTTTCATCTTACAGCACGGGTGACTCGAGTCAGCCATGAACTATAACTCTCTCCTAAAGACAAGTTGTTCCTGCAGCTTTGGGAAATGTAATGGACCATGTTCATAATTCCTTGAAAGACAAATAAAAAATTAACATAACCTCAGTGTTGTGACAGAGACGAATAGTCATATGGAAATTCAGTGTTAATGGCCAAAATACCTGCTATAATCCTCTAGCAACAAGCTTTTACTTGCTCTTTAGTGGCTCTGTATAATCAGGAGGTTGTTATCAATGCACATTATAACCTACCACTTGAGCTAAACCGGACAGGCCTTGGACCAAGATCAAGTCTGGTATCACAGTCATTTGGCAAGTCCCTGACTTTATCTGTTTCTTCATGTTTTAATTTACATCCTTTGACTTTATCAATTTATATTTGTTTTTAAAATATAGTGGAAACATAAGTGCTATAGAGCGATGCATGGGAAATGACACAAAAAAACCCCTAGGTTCTCAACATTCATACTTTATCTTAAATAATAGTTTTATTATGTTTATAAATATTCTTTAAGTACAGACAAAGAATAATAGCAACTTTAAAGCTGCTAGGGTCTTTTTTTTCCAGAGCTGCTAAGTTTCAATGGACATCCACAGGGATAACAGCTGCCCTGAACTTTGGAAAATCACGCCAGAATATTTTGCATGTATGCAGTCAATATTTTGCACGTATGCAGTCAAAGACCATGGTGTTTCCCTTGGGTCAGAGTCCACACTAACATCAGTTGATGTAGTGTGGGACTCCAGTTCATTTTTTGAGTCTGTGAGACAGTGCTGTGTGATGCACTGGACTTGGCCAGAGGGATTACTGGAAGCACCTTGCTTTTTACTGCAGGGCACCTATACACATGAGTAATGCCAAGCACATAAGGACATCTACTCAGTTGCAAGCTGGTTGAAATTACTTGTGTATGAATTCCTGCAGATCTGAACTGCAAAAATTCAGGTTTGACCCTGAATAATTGTTTTCCTCCTGTGGCTGAAATCCTTGGGCAGCAACTAGCCTGGCCTTGGGTGTGCACCTCTGCTGGAAAGCAATGGCCTTCTGTTTTTTTCTGGTGGTTTTTAAGAACTTGTTGTATCTCTGAAATAGATGAAGGGTTTGAAGAAAAGAAGAATGAGGGATAGGGTACCACAAATAGAGTGCTGGCAAGATTTGGGAGGGTTGCTTGTGGGTGTTGTGTTCCGAGGCTGGCTTGTGGTTGAACTCATGTTTCCATGCTGCCCTGTCCTCTGCTCTGTTTGGGAAGTCAGGGCTGTCCAACTCACCACCACTGGATCTGCTGTGGGCAGGGGGTTCTTCCCCTTTTTGAGCCCCCCAAGGGTTCCAGCCACCACAGAGCCGTGCGTCCCTGAGCCCTGGCGCGGCTGGGCACCATGCCTGGCCCAGCTCCCGCCATTCCCGCCATCCTGTGTGCCAAGGCTGACTCTGCTCTCCTCTCCTCTCCTCACAGACGTCCCGGGCCTCGCGCTGGGCCGACCCCGACCACTTTGCCCAGCGGCAGAGCTGCATGAACACTTTTGCCAGCTGGTTTGGCTATATGCCGCTGATCCACTCGCAGATGAGGCTCGACCCTGTCCTCTTTAAAGACCAGGTCTCCATCCTGAGGAAGAAGTACCGAGACATTGAACGACTCTGAGGACGCTGCCGAGGGGGCCGAGCCGCCCTCGCCCCTGGGGGAGCCAGACTGTGCCGCCAACAGCGAGCGCCCGACCCCGCCGGCCGCGTCCCGCTGCCGGGGCCCGCGCTCCCACTGCGCCGATCCGCCGGCAGGCCGCTGTCGCTGGGACTAGGTCGTGTACAGTTTCATTATGGAACATTAAATAATTATTTTTGAAATGATTGCTATGCAGGTTTAAACTTTTTTAATGATCAAAAAAAAAAAAAACCTATTAAAAACAGAGTTCTTTCTTTAATCAAAATTGTGTTGGTTGTGAATATTTCAGAGCTGCCATTTCTTTCTTTTATGCATTTGATTGTCAATGCAATTTTCATTCCTTGTTCCCTGCACAGTTAAATGCTGGAATCTCACTGGGAGAAAATGCAGCAGGTTCAGAAACAAACTGAGCACAAACAGGACAGAACTGAAGTATTAATATTTCTCATTTACTACCAATTTTTTTTCCTGTTTTCCCCAAGCCAGTAGCAGCCCCTGTGGCTGAAATCCTTTGGACAGCTGGAAAACTGGAGAACCAACAAGAGCCAAATGAGAGGGTAGATCCTTCTCGTTGGGGACCTCTGTTTTAGAGGCAATCAGCCTTGCCTTGAAGGGAGAGAGGAGCATTATTGTGGAGCAGCATGTCATGGAGCACAGGGACACACATGCACAGCAGGGCTGCAGGGCCGTGTGCTGTGCTCAGAGAGGCACATCTGAGTGTCCCTGCCCATGGATGGCAGAGCATCCCAGGCAGTCGGCACGGCTGGCAGGGTGGTCCTGTGGGACACCCAGAGCCTGTGCAAGTCCCTGCTGCAGGCAGTGGTGCCACTTGGCAGCTAAACATCCAGAAGTAGCTTCGTTCTGAGGGTAAAAAGAGTGTTGATGGAAAGCAAGAAAGCATGTTGGTGCTTGGAGTACAGGAATTTGGCCTGTAAGTGGCTTATTTGAAATCAAAACATAGGCTTCTCTTTTTTTCCTTTTTTTTTTTTTTTTTTTGGAAGTGCAAATATATAGAGACATTCCCTCATGGAGGTCTGACACCTGAAGTAAAGCATATGGTCAGACACTGGGTCCTGGCACCAATGGTGTTCCCAGGCATGCTTGGGGCAGGGTAGCTCACACAAAAAAACCTGCTTCTGAAAGATGAGTGCTGCTCATGTTCCAAAATGGTTTTAGCATTTCAAATATAAGTATTTTTAAATTTAAATATTCCAGTTTATTTTTTTGTAATCCTTTGCTTATTTATGTGTTTCTTTACATTGAAGAATGAAAACAGAAGCAGTGATTTGGGTCAGGAAGATGTCATTCCAGTTTGCTAAGAAAATAAGCACTTTAAAAATGTTTCAAACTCTCACATTTTGGGGTGCTCTGTAATTATACCCACCCCAAGAGGAGCTCTGTTAAGTCACAGCAAGAGGGTTTAGTGCCGATGCCCAGAAAACCAGCAAGCCTTTCTATACCTCACTTCTTTGTAAGCAGGCAGTCTGGTAGCAGGGATGAAGAGTAGTGACTCTTCAGTCACTACCAGTCCCATCTAGTAGGGATGAAGAGTAATTGGACCAGAATGGCTCAGGCATCAATTTAATATGCAGCTTTAAGCAACTCGCATAACCAGGGCATGCCTCAATTTCCTCTTTGTAAAAGTAATGGTTACTGATTGTAGAGAGAATGCTGGGAAGCTTAAATAATTTCTCTTGCTGGTAAAATCATTATCCCTAAACAGAAAGTTGCTGTCAAATTGTAAAGTACATGTTGCTAAATGTTCAATGCAACCTGACATGTGAAGACTTGCAGAGGGTGCTTTGCTTTGCATATGTATTGCAATATTTGAACAGAGCACATCAAGTTACGACAGGACCATCAGGTTCCTGGCATTTTGTTTTAGAATCATAGAATGGTTTGGGTTGAAAAATCACCTGGTTCCAATCTCCCTGCCATGGGCAGGGACATCTTCCACTAGACCAGGTTGCTCAGAGCCTCATCCAGCCTGGCCTTGGACACCTCAAGCATGTTCTGGGCAACCTGTTCCAGTGCCTCAGCGCCCTCACAGTAAAGAATTTTTTCCTAATATCTGATCTAAATCTACCTTCTTTCAGTTTAAAACCATTACCCCTTGTCCTATCACTACATGCCCCTGTAAATCTGAACCAAATCTTTAAAGGAATTTGCCAAAACATGTGAGACTGCAGTTAGTGACTTAAGCTGCTGAAAGGAAGAGGTGCCACTTTTCCCTCAATTCCTGTTGCTCTCCCACTCCCTGGCCATGCAGTCTCACCTGACACCTTCTGCCATGGTGGTGGCCACCAGATGCTTCTGTGAGCCCATTCAGCTCTCTAAACTCATGGAAAACTGTCCAGTGATTTATTGGATTTTTCTAATACAATTTTAGAGAGTTAAATCAGCATGTGGAGAGAAATGTAAAGAGGCAGCAGTAGGCAGGCAAGGCCAGGGAGGGAAGGGGAGCAAGATGTTTCAGTCTGTGTTTGGGTGAGCTGCTAATTCAGCTGTCCACATATTGTAAGAATCTGAACCTCGCTTCCCTGTGCTCTCAGGTTTGTGTTTGTTGATCTGCATGGAAAGGTGAAATCCAGTGATTTTATTTTCCAGAGTGAATGGCTCAGTGGCTGCTATAACTTGGAGATCAGGTAGCTCATTCAAGGACTGGAATAGACCTTCTCCTTAGACTGGCTTTTTGGAGAATGTGCCAAACACTGGATGAGGCTTGCAGGGCTCACGTTTTTGCTCATGTGCCATGTGCAGGTGAGTGAGCACCCATGTCCACAAGAGCATCTGCACCTCTGGGAAGCAGTCACTGGTCTGTAGCCAGCAAGAGGGACCCGTACTAAAACAAAATTACTGTTCTGCTTGGGTTTTAGTACATGCCATTTGGGAGCACATGGGTTGGAGTTTCAGTTAGGAAGGGAGTAACTAACTATTTTTGGAGTGCAGCAAGTCAGGCTAAGCTTTTAAGCTGTTTGACATTCTGTTACCGTCACTTTTTGGGGTGACTGAAAGAGTCTGTGCTAAAGCTCACTCTCAGTGTGATTCGAGGCCCCTTGTGTTTACTGATTGCTAATTAAACAAGTAACAATGGAAGGCTTAGCTCCAGAAGGGATGTGGATAGGTAGGAGTGTTTCTCTTTGCCGTGTGTTACCCGGGTGTAGTCGTCTTGCTGGGAAAGAATGTCCCTCTTGGCCAGTCTCGGGAGCCACCGTCGGTCTCCGTGTCCACAGCCCCAGGACGCAGGGGAAGGGCTGGACACAGACCCAGCTCAGAGACTCTGTGTGTTACACTCACTGTGGCCATCACTGGCCACTGCTCCTAAGGACAGCAGGTAAAGCCTCCCACGCCTACCTGTGCTGGACAGAGCTGTGCTGTTTCCTTAGTGAATGAAATCACTCTTTTGTCGTGTCCTAGGTGCAAGTTAATGGTTCTTAATTCTTTTTTTTCTCCTCTCCCAATTCAGATGGTGCTGAAACAAGGTTCATTCCTTGTTGCTCCTTTTGTAGGTTTTTTTTATTATTATTTTTCATTAACAGCAGGCTATGTTAGCCTTTACTTTACAGGTACTTGAATGCCTGATGACTTGACTGAGTGTTACGCATGTGGCCTTTTGTAAAGGTTACTGACCTTAATTTAATCAGGGGTGAGATGGGTGGATGAATGTGAATAGATCCATGCCATTAAAACAGAATAGAAGTAGGGATTAGAGTTTGGGAGAACTGATGAATTTTTAATTGAATTTATTAAAGGCGAAAAAAAAAAAGGAAACCCTTCCCAGTTATAATTTGAATGAGATCTATTGCTGGAGAAAGGTTTCATGAGAAAAATGCGACACAAAAATAGGGGCAAACATCCAAGATTGAAAGTGCCTGGCACTCCTTGCAGTCCCTTGGACCTGCACAAGATTTTATTTGCCCTCTTTCTATTTTGTGAGAATCTCTAATGATTACCATACCTTTTTCTAGATGTGAATGTTTAAGATTTGTAATAATTTCATAGTGAACACACTGGTGTGCTAATGCATGGCTATTGAGCACTTTGATCTTTTCCATTGGAAGACATCGTGGATTTGATCAATTTCAGGTTGCAATTTTTCTTTTAGAGCCAATTTTGGCAAAGAAATTAATCTTTCACCAATGAGCGCCTTTTAAAATAGCTCATTTACCAAAAGATGTCGTTTGGAGAATGGAAGTCATCATTTGAAGCAATGAAAGAAAGAGCTAGATGTAGATTCAGATTTTTTAAAAATCTTTACATGCCCAGTGTAAAATGTTGTGTCCTCCTCTTTTGCACTCCCCTACTGAAACTAAAAGAATAGTCAGTGTTTGCCATAACATCTGTCATCAATTGACAACAATTTGTTAATTCCTCCACTTAAACATCCTCTTACAGCAGAGGGTGATTTTGTTGTCTGCTCTTTTTTTTAATTTTTTTTTTCCTATTCCCGAGCGGGCTCTGATGTCTGTTCTGGAAATGTGGCCTTCAAGGGCATCAGCCTGACAGAGCCATTTCCCTGGGCGTCAGTGGGATTTCACTGGATGGACCTGTGGTCTTCCAAGAAGGGACCTGCCCCACGCAGGGTCTTAGCTGGTGTCTGCTGGAACTAAAATTGCATCTTCCAAAATTCTGTACATCTCACCCTTGTTTAAAACTAAGTCAAGCTGGCCTTTATACCACTATTTTAACCGTCTTCACACACATTTTTTAAGTTGGAATTAAATTAGAGGGAGTTAAATTAGGCAAGGGTTAAACTGGGGGGCTGGGGGGGTATGGGACTCATCAGATGCTTTGAGATGCTCCCTCCCTCCCACTCTTTCACAATGTTTTTAGTGATTATTTCACAGTGGGTTAGTGATGATCCAATGGGCCTTGCGACCTTGTACATAATTCTGTATATTTATTTTGAGAGAAAATATGTATAGTGTTTGGATTATGAGAATGGAAACCTGAAATGGGAATTCTTAGGTCGGCAAATGTAAAGCAAAAAAGCAAACAAAAATACAATCTTATTTTGTATAAAATGTACATTTTTGAGAAAAATTTTCTAATGCATTACCAATGTTTTCATAGTGCTGCCACATCTTTTTTAAAGTGTTTCTCCCTCTTTGTTTGATGATTGACAACATGGTGCAATTAAACCTAAAGCAAATGTGTGAGTGAGAGAAAAAGAGAGAATGAGAAATTTAAAAGCCATATAATTTGGTTTACTTCATTAACCTGTATACCATCATAGGTTTACCATCTAAGATAGGTTGATTTTATAGATAGTGTCACCAAAGACTTTTTTTCTTCAGATTTATTTTGAAAAGTTGTTAATAAAGGACGTACATTTCTGTTGCAGTGTGTTCTTATTTTTAAGGTGGACTAACAAATCTTGCTTTGGTTCTTGAGAATGCAAATTTGGGAGCACAATTGCCACGTATCACAAGTCTGGAGTAGTTAAATGAAAGGCTCTTTATCTGCTTTCTCCTCAGCCTGAACTGAGCATTGGCTCTGTGCATATCCTGTGTCTCTTTTGCATTGACAAATGTGGTGTAGCATGTATACACAGTGTCCCAGTCCAGCAGCACTGACAGGGCAGAGCTTTTGGTCTGTGTCACTTGTGTAAAGCAGGACAGTATCCCTGCATTGTGACACAGTCATTGGTAGGAACGGTGACTTTTAGGAGTCACTGTAATGTGTGCATGCAAAAATAATCGCTCCACCAGCTTGGAGGCCTTTGAAGACTGATCCCTGCAGGCTGAGGCTATATTGATTTATGACCCATGTTTATTGTTAGGGGGGGTATCAGAAGCCTGTCACAGTCACAGGAGTTTGCATTCAGCCCACCTGACTCTATATGTGCACAAAGCATCCTCTCTCTCTGTCAGAGCTTGGCCTTGCTGTCTCCCTGCACAGCTGACGAACAGAACAAAGAACTGCTGGGGATTTTTCTCCTCACCTGTTTCAGACATGGACTTTAGTATGCGATAAGGTGTGCCTCACCTGTGCTGGTTTCTCTCCGGTGATGGTACAAGCACACTGATTGCAGGATCTGCAGCACAGATTTCAACATCTGGTTGGATGAATCCCACACTGGAAAAGCTCCAGATAATGCTAGTGGGCCCAGGATCATGGCTTGTATGTTTCAGGGCTCAGTCACTGGTTTGTTCCCATCAGAGATGTTCAGGCTGACCTCATCCCTTCTAGGGCTCAGACTGCCAGGGCATGAAGAGGTCCTTATACTGTCAACCCATCTGATCTGCCAGTCATGGAACACTGATGTATCTTGGGAAGAGGTTGAAAGATGTAAGTCTGCTCTTCTGGTTTTCAGTGCTGCTACAGATTCTTTCAAAACAGCGTCCCAGCAGTCAGTGGTGTTTGATACTGGCTATGGGCTTCTCCCTGCCAGAAAATGAACACAAATGTTTCCCTGAAAATGACCTGACAACACTCCTTCAGTGCTTGAATTCTGTATTTTTGCTGTGTTATTAATACAAAACAGCTTGCGGTGGAATTAATTTGATTAAATGCAAGTAGCTACATCTGTAGAAGCTACCAGAAGACTGGTGTCTCCATTGGCATTTAGCTTGGACTGACTGGTGTAGAGCTGTAGTCTGAAACCTGACTTTCATGCTATATTTACCTTGGAGGTGGGGATTTAAATGTGGGGGTGGAGTGTGTCAGGTCCATTCAGCTTTATTTCATCTGAAAAGGGCCCAGTTTGTGTGCTCCAGTGTGGCCCTGATGCCTTGTGAAGGCTGACCTAGAACAGAGACTAGACAGTGCTAAAGCATGAAGTCAGTATTTGTTAAAAGGCCTCAATGGATACACCTTGGGCAGTACAAGAGCCCAGCCAGGGCTACACCCAAGATGAACCCAAAATGGTCCCAACATGGACAACCAGTCACAGGGTCTCTCACATTTATAAGTTTTGGTCCATTAGCATATTGGAATGAATTGTCCAATTATAGCTTTAGCTTATGAATTCCCATCCTTCTTGTTTTTCTTTCTTCAGTCCACTGTTGTTTATGCTCTTGGGCTTGAGATCTGGATCATTTGTCCATGGTCCCCAGCTAGAGAAGGAATTGTTTTGTCTACCTACTCTGTGATGAGAGCTTACTGTCCCCTAATATGAAGCTCAGAAGTACACACTAAAGCAGTACAGAATCTGAAAAATATAAAAGCTAGAACCTGAGGCATCAGCCCTGGGATGTGAACCAAAATGAGGTAAAGAAGAAAACTGGGATAGTCATCTCAGAAGTGCAATGTTGATCTCAACCAAACCCCTGCTGTCACAGTGCACCCCTCGGTAGCCTGCAGAGGCAGTGGAGATCAAATCCAAAACCAATCAGGTGAGTAGGATCCCTGGGGACTTGTGCCTGCTTCATCTCTGCTGTAGAGAAAAGTGATCCGTAAAGGAAGAAAAGCCTGCACTGGAGATCTCTGTGTTGATGTGTTAAGTGAGGGAATCCCATGCTGGTGTCAGTTTTGCCTGCTAGTCTGCCACACTGGAAATGAAAACTGATCTTAGCTGGAACACACCAATGCCAGGTCTGTGAAATCCCTGGGACCTTGCTTCCTTACATGAAGTGAGGATCTGCCCCAAAAGATTTAGCACATAATCAGTTCGACTTTGAATGCACTCTTGAGAGCTTTTTTCGAACAACCTCACTGAAGCCCATTGTGCTGTCACTTGAATGGAGGTAGATAAGAGAGTTGGCACTGACCAACGCCTTATTTTATTTTGGTCTTTAAATGATTAGCAGAGAGAAAAGAAACAAATGTCTGCATTCCCTTTCTAAAGCTGTTAGCTAATTGTATCCACAATGTTATCGGAGAGAAACAGATTTTACTCGAGATTTTGAGCAGTGTGAGGTGACATTCTAGTCACTGCATGATATGGTTTATTCCACACTTCATTTCCCTGCATGACTTCCAGGGCTGTGTGCAGATTTTATGAGCTGCCAGCTCCAGGTACTGCTAGTCCTGAGAAGCTGAATTTGCACATCCTCTGCATTTCTATTGCGCATTAAGGCGGCATGGGCGCTCCATGCTGCAGTGGCTGCTCTGTGCTGCTTGAGCTCTTACCTGCCTCCTTTCTGTAATCAACTATTGTCTTGCTGGTGGTGGTGAAGCAAATTAAGGAACAGCTACATTTCTTTCCAGAAAATGTATGTTAAAGTAATTTCTGAGATTTCAGAAGAAGAATGTAGTGTTAACATAACCTGCTGAAGTAATGACTGCAAAAGATACAACACTTTCTCAGTTTCAGCAGAAAGGAGAATTTTGAGCCTGTGAAATATTGTCCCTCGAGTTCATCCCTTCCCCTCTACACAGAATCAGCTCCCATTCACAATCACAAAACAACCACAAATCAGTTGCTGGCAAATGAGAGATACATTGTGAGTTTTCTTTGTTTCTAAAATGGATCCACAGTCAGTTCCTCCTTGTATTAAGCACCCTGAGGTCTGTGGCACCCCCAGGGAGGATTTGATTTGGTAGCCCTGTAGATGACAGAAAAGGTCCTACATTTTAGGAAGAATTTAGGATCTGTTAGGACATCTTCATAGAATCATAGAATGGTATGGTTTGGAAGAGACATTAAACATCATCTAGTTCTTTTAGACCATTTTGACTTGGAGAGATACCTGCTGTAACTCTAGTCAGATGTTTCAAAATGTTCAGCTTTCAGTTCCACCATGGTCTGTTCCATGGATACTAGGCTTGGTCTTTTTCTGAAAATCTGCCCCATTTTAGTGTCTCATCACCTAAACTTCTATGGAGCTGTACAATGCAGTAGATAAGGTGTGCACGACTGTCATAGCCACACTATTGCTACCTCTGATGGAGCATCAGGGAGGTGGGAAGACAGTATGAAAATGGACAAGTTAAGAGTACCTGAAACTGTATTCGAAAATCAAGAATTTAAAACAGAGTAATGGAGGTCAATGTATCAGGAAAAAAGACGGATTTTTCTCTTGCTTTGATTGGTGTAAATCCCTCTTGTTGTGGTGAAGACAATGGCTTGTTTTCAGCCCAAGAAAGGGCAGAATTAGGCTTTCAAAGCATGAAGTTAAAATACCTTTTTATCCAGTGATGTCTTGGTACTTCTAGATAACAAAGCACATTTGCAACAGCACCTTATGAAAGGCTGCCGGGAAAATACAGTCCTCTGCTTTCCCTGAAACATGCAGTTAGAGTACTATGGTAATGCCAGCCAGTGACTACATTAAGATTATTTTTTATATCCAGGAAATCCTCAAGAGAAGCTAAAATAAAACATTTGTCACATTATAACTTTTAAGGAAAATGTATACCAGTTCATTGCAATTCCATTTCCCTCACAGCCTTAATAGAATTGTTGCTACTAGGGCTAAAACTGAGTCTAGCCCAGGAAGATCTAAAAATTGGGAACTGTTTATGATACCAAGCAATAATGTTGTTTTCAAAATCCATGGGTGATTTAAATGCAATCCCTTTAAGTGTTGAAATCTGTCTAGTTGGCTCCAAAGGCAAATAAGTCAAATGCATTTTTTTGTCTCCCTCTCTTACAGCAGGGCCAAATTCTGCTTTCAGCAACTCTGGGGTGAATCCAAAATTATTGTGTTCCTCATGCCTTCCCTGAGCCCCAAGCCAGGGTCTCATGGGAGATCAGTGACCTTCCTTAGGTGTGAGGCATTGGGGTGAGCATGGCTTGGGCCTGACACTTCCCCTCACAGTGGCTTTGCTGTGCTCACTGTGCTGTTGTGCAATACAAGTCCAAAAGTGGGACATGATCTCAGGTGGGGATGGGGCTTAGCCTCTCTGAATTCCATTTTATGGCCCTAGTAACAGAATTCAAGTCTGATACATATAGAGGGGTGATGTCAGAAGTAACTGAAGTCTTGAGGAAGATGTTTTTCATGTAATGAGATCAAGGACTGATTGATATGAGCTTTGGTCTTTGGGTAGGACTCTGCTCCACTTCCCAACTCTTCTAATGATTTAGTCTGAGGTAAAAAACCATTTAACCTCTCTGCACCTCACTGTTCCTAAATAGCAAGTGGGTATTCATAAATACCCTCATTTTGCAATGAAGAATGTGAACTTTAGGGGTTCATAGCTAGTGCTTTCTGGTCCTCAGGTGAAACATTCAGTCTAAGAGTAAATTTTTATTACATCATGCAGAAGCCCTGGAACTGGTATGAATACAGGGGAGCACTGGGTGTGGCTGCTTCTAACCCTTTTTGTTGCATGTGTGGTTGTAGTTTCCACTCATTTATTCTATTTAACCTCTAACTGAAGAGAAAGTTTGGAAAAATGTAATGATTTATGGTGACTTGCAGCAATAACAATATCACAGTCACAGCCACTTACAAAAATGGTTGAAAGTCATTAATCCTGTATAACAAAGGGGCAGACTTTTGAGGTGCAGTCTTGTAAGGCATGGCTACCCCAGCCTGTTGAGTCCCAGCTCATTACAGTTATGGATATACAAGGTCTGCAAGTCCAGCTGTTCTGGAGGTTATCCATGTCCTCGTGTTACACGTGTCCATGTGGCAGCAAGGGAAAAAAAGGGAAATCAGTGCCAGGACAAGACGAAGAGCCCAGCTTTGCCAACAACTATCATCTTTCTAGAGCTGTGTTGTCTTTTTTATATCTCCACAGCTCTGACATTGTATATCCCCCAGGTGTCAGGTAAATGAAGAAATCTGAGCCTTCACATAGGCCTTGGATTTGAACTTTCTGAGGACAGCCTGCCTAGTTTGTGTGTTTGGACTGATGCCATGTGAATGAGTGAAGTCCTGCTGTATTTTGCAGCTGGCACACGTCACCACTTATTTAATTTTCCAAGACTGCAACAATCTAAGTTTTCTTGGATTTTTATTAAAAAAAACAAACCAAACCAAACCAAACCAAACAAACCCCCCTCCCCCCCCCAAAAAAACCCCAAACAAACAAAAAGAAAAGCAGCTGTGCTGTGTCAGTCAAACCAAACTAAAGAAATTATCAGAATTTATTTATGAGCCCTGACTGCTCATCCTGACAAGGCAAACTCATTGGGAATGTGGAGTCAGTGCCAAGCTGACCTCTGGAGGTGTTGTGGAATCCAGTGTGCTGGCAGGAAAGGGTGTGTGTGTGCGTGCAGAAAGGATGGAAAAAATACAGAGGTGCCCGGACAATTTGTTTTGCATCCTGAGATTTTCCAGCAATGGCCTCCAGTGCTTTTCATGTGTTATGCATCAAATCTGATCAGCCACATGGCACAGCATGGTGAAGTAAATGCATTGGGTCACTAAAGTGCATTAAGTGCCATTTACTGCATCAATTTAATTCTGTCCCTAGTCAAACTTGTAATAACTGTCTCTCTCCCTTACTGCTGCTTTCCCTTTCCCCTTCTGCTGAGCAGGCAATAGCATCTATTTTCTTGCCCAGCAGAGTCACTCAGCCTAGCTGATAGCTGGAGCCTGCTGCCATTCATCCTGCCGTGAGCAGTGCGGTAGATCAGAGCCTGTAGATCCCCCAGGCTGGCAACATGCATGGGCTCAGCGTGGGTTTGGTGAGCCTGAAAAGCCTTTGGCTTTCTTTTCTTTCATTGCCAGAGCATGGCAGCTCTGGTACTAGAGAAATTCAAACCTGCCCACAATGATTTTTTCCTCTTGCAAGCTATGCTTTTTCTGCGGAAGATTTCCATTAGCAGAGCAGGAGTTGTGCGGGACGAAAGATGCAAGTGTGTCAGCATGGTTGGGATTGAGTCTGGAGAATGGATGTCCCTATCAGAAGAGTTTCTTCTGCAGGAATTTGTTTATGTCATTTGCACTATGTCCCCACTTCCCCCTGTGTAAGTGCCAGAGCAGATTGGGGGTCAGTGCTCAGATTAATTCTCCATGTAGAAAAAAGCTTTTTCTTTCTTTCTTTTTTTCCCCTCTCAAGTGCTTACACAGCCTCTTTTTTTACTAAAGAGTGCTGACTCTTTCCTTTTTCACTTTAAATTTCCAAAACACTAGTTTAAGTGTGCTCTGTCTTGCACTCCTTTGCAATTATCCCTTCTAATCTGGTTACAAGGTTATGCTACTTCAAATTTAAATCACATCATATTAGGAGGTTTTGCAAACCTTATGTGAACAATGAACTTTTCACATGTAACTCCAGAATCTCCTTGAATCTAAAAGAATCTCTTTGTGATAGAAAGTTAGTGAATGAATACTCAGAAGTAAGGCAGTACATTTCAACCCACAGCATAATTAATTTCAATGCTCCAGCATGGGTTGGGCAGTGAGGAAGGTGCTGCTGGATAAGATCTTTGCAGCACTGCTGCTCCTGGAAGCCTCAGTTCTCTCCTCTGTGCTCCAAAGCAGCCAACTTCAAAGGGATCCCCATAAAATACGCTATGGTGCAATTTTACACACAGAGTACACAATTGTTTTTAACTGATTTTACTGTATTTCTGTTCAGGATCCCCAGCTTCTGTCTTTGCCATCTGAAGTGTCCTCATAAAATGAGGCTGATGTGGACTCAGGAACAGGGCTGGTTCTACTGGTAAGCTCCAGCTGCTTTGTGCCAATTCACTGACAAAGCAGCTGTAAACCAAATTTTGCTGGGTTTATATTACCTCTGCTGCATCAGAGTGGCTCTCTGCAGCTGGGACATAGCAGAAAACAGGGACCTTGGTGTTTAGTATCTACTGTGTGTCCTCTGTGGGGGGTGTGGATCTTGACTTTGCAAGGAGATGTGTGTCACATCTCTCATCTGTGGCTGTTGAGGTCATATTCTCAGTGAAGGCACCTGAAGTCTCCCTCTGGGGCAGCAGTACCCTCTCGCTTTGCTACTGACAGCAGGGCAGGCCTGGTGCTTTCCTCACTAGGTGGCCAGTGTATTTAAAAATACTTAAGGGAAAGAAAGGGACAACCTAATAATGCTGAAGGTACCATTAAAAGCATAAGGCTGCCATGGGACCAGCTGGAGAGCGAGCAGCACCCAGGAGCTGGCTGAGTCTTTAGGGAGTTGGGGCTGTGAGATGAGCCCGGTCCGGACGTGGCCTTGGCAGTGGGGCAGTGCCACTCTCACAGGGCTGCTGTGGACCTTGGGAAGCCACATCTGCTTCCCAGCTACTTCAGAGAGGCTTTCTGTGCAGACAGGGGAGGGGGAAAGGACAGGGACAAAGGCACTTCACCTTCCAGGGACGCAGTGAGATGAGAGCCAAGGGAAAGGAGACTTCCAAGATTTTCTTCCCATTACCACACTCACTGCTCCATTGTAGAGCTTATTTCTTTGTCTGCTTCTTCCTCTTCACTCTTTTCTTCTTCTTTTTTTCTTTTTTTTAAAAGAGATTCACATTTTATGACCAATTAACAATTAATTTGGCTAGAGAGCAAGTGAACAGAAAGATGGGGTAGAACATATGGAGGAACACACTGTGCTTGGTCCCTGCAGATTTGAACTGAGAAGCAAGGTCCAGGAATAATCAGTTTATGAGCAGAATAGGCTAAAAAAATAAACTTTGGAAGAGGAAGAGAAGGTAAATGGAAACCAAGTTCCATGTCATTTCTCCCTGAAAATTGCACACAAGGTGAAGAAAAGCCCTAAGGAATCATTAAAAAATATGAGAGCAATCAGGGAAAGTGGCAAAGGTTTCCAAACTGAAAAGGAAAGGGAAGACAAATTGGGACAGATTTTTTGTAAAGAGCAAAAGCATCAAAATTATATTTCACAGAATCACAGAATCAAGTAGCTGGAAGTGACCTTTGAGATCATCAAGTCCAACCTATGACCTAACGTGACCTTGTCAACCAGACCATGGAGCTAAGTGCCACATCCACTCTTTTCTTGAACACCTCCAGGGACAGTGACTCTACCTGGGCAACCCATTCCAATGCCCAGTCACCCTGTCTGTGAAGAAATTCTCCCTAATATCCAACCTAAACCTCCCCTGGCACAGCTTAAGACTCCATATAGCCATGAGAGAACAGTGAGTGTTCTGTCCTGGGGGATTTCAGGGACTAGAGGGAGACAAACCCCTACCTGCTGGTGGAGCTGGGAGGGGTGTTAGAAGGAAGTGAGTTGGAGCAGAAGGTCACTTGTTATTTGTTTGGTTTCTTTTGCAAGAAATCCCCAGAGAAAAAAAGTTGCATGGGACAAGCTGAGGATTTGAAGAGTGGAAGAAAAAAAGTCTGCCTGAGTCTGGGCTGGGTCATATCAGAAACTGGTCATTTAGTAAAGACAGCATATAAGAGCTGTCTCTGAGGCATAGAAATTTGACTGGCTCCTGTGATTTCCTCTATCAATATTCTGTAACATGCTAATAAAGGCATCAAGTTCTGCTGCTGGAATAAGGCATGCTGGCCCCAGACCCATGACTTCAGTGTTTGGTCCAAAGAAAGGGAATGGAGGGTACAGAGGAAAGCAGGGAAAGCTTGCATATACCCTGCACTGAAAATGGGAAGAGGCCAGGAAATCACTCCAGCTATAGAGCTAAAACAGCACAGGGTCTGTTCTCCAGGCCTGAGGCTGAATGTCACAGCTTGGCTTGCTTCCACTCACCTCTACTTTTTCCCTTCCCTCTCTTTCCACCCTCAAACCCAATATACATGTGGTCAGATGCTGGTAGGGACAGTTCCTAACCTGTGCCATCCCTAAAATCATGTGTGGGTGATGTCTGGGGGTCAGGGAGCTGGCCCAGGCCAGGTCTACAACAGGCAGTCTGTTAGTGGGCAGGAGCACAGGCAGCTGGGTGCTCTGACCCTGCAGAAACACTGCCAAGATGTTCACGGGCTCAGACAGAGCATCTAGAATACAAAGCCAATGTTTGGTGATGTCTGAGGAGCTTGAACAGCCAGAAAAGCCACCAGAGCAGAGTACATGTTGTACAGATGGCTTACTGCAGTTCTTTGATTTGGTAGATCCTGATTTTGCTTTTTGTGTGTGTTGGTGGTGTTGGCCAAGGTCTCCATGCCAGCATGAGAAGGGGCTCTCCCTGAGGTGCTGTGGCTCCTGGGTCCTGGCCCTTCCTTCTCCTTCCACTCATGGCTGCCACCTCCTGGGCTGGGAATGTTCTGGAGGTCAGGCTGCTCTCACTGTCCCTGGCTTGGGCTAGACTGGATCACAGCCAGGATCTCCTGACAAGGGAACAGCTCCCTGCCGTTCTCACTGCCACTTACTGGGCTACTCAGAGGCATGATTTTTTTTTTTCCCCAGGGCTCAGCTCCCATTTAAGCACCTGCAGATAAGGGTCAAATTTCCTGAAGTCCTCATCAGGCAGCTGCCTCCCTGGGACGCTTAATCATAGATTAAAAAAAAAAAACAAACCCAGGATGTTGAACTGTTCAGAAAGATCCAGCCATTTGTAAGCCTGTTGGAGCAATGACTGTTCTTTATTTTAAGTCTTTAGTGTTGGGCATGTCCTGATAATTTCTATAAAATTAACTCTTTAGTTTCTCCCTTGGAAGAGCAGATAACAATTTTCTTTGTGTTTTTTTGGAAGCTGAAGATGCTGATGGAAAATTAAGGCTTCAGATTCCCTCCCTGTCTTGCTGCACGAAGAAGCTGTTCACTCAATTGACACTATAGGCAAAAATTGAATTCCTGTTTTGCTCTGTGTTAACAGATGGGTACTGGATGAAGAAGTGTTAATTTTTAAACATATGTGAAGAAGACAGAAGCCCACCAAGAACAAGCCCATTCATGTTTTAAAGGCAGGTTAACATTTTTTTGGGCTGTTTGCTATCAGGGTGAGAAAAGCATTAGTTCTAATAACTAAGTTGCTGCTCAGCCACAAAATGATGAGTCTTTCTGTCTTAGAAAGCAACATTCAATGACAAAAACAAGGACTAAATGGCCTGAAGCAGTTGTGTCCCATCATTCAACCAGGAGATCACACAACTTAAAGACACTTGAGCTCTGCACACCTCCTTAAAGCAAGGTTGGATGAGTCTATGTTGCACAAGAAAAATACTGTTGCCCTTGATCACACTGTGGAAGAGGTTGTTGCAGCCTTCAGAGATGTAGACAGGGAGTTATCTATGGTCAAAATGGACCATTCAGTCTGACTGTACCTGGCTGAAGTGGTACATTTGCACTGGAATGACAGGACTTTTCTCCTTCTGGGCACAGCTTGAGAGGATGTGGGGGAGGGATATGATGCAGCAGGGCCACATTCCCTTCTTTGGTCTATTACTGAGATGTTGCAAGAATTTGGCCAGATCACATCTCAATTTCTGGCATCAGTTTCTCTGCCAATAAAACAAGAATGATGCCATCAGCTCCAAGATGGAGGTTAGAAAGCACTAATGAAGAGCTGTCTGCAATTACATCCAAATTTAGAAGGAAAATGTGCTCTTGTTCCCTTGGACCTAATGTAATAAATAAATAAATGGAGCAGTCCTGGCTTTATTGCCAATTCTATCTGATTAGATGGAACCTAATTTCTGATATTTTTTCTGCTGGTGGCTGTATTATAAAGGCACCCCACAGAACCAGCTTGACCTCTGGGTTCCTCATAATTTTCCTGGGTATGAAGTTACTCTCTTACAGAATTAGTTTCCTCAGCATGCCTTTGTGGGGCTGGTGCTTTAAATCAGGCAGACACAAGCAGCTGTAGCCCTGACACGGTCATTTTACAGCTGGCTGCTGCTTGTCGCCTCTCCCCCTTTCCCAGCTGCCAAGTACTGTTTTACCTTTCTTATTGCTGTGGAGATGACATTATCTTACACTTGAGAATTTCTCTGCCATAGAGTTGCTCTGGATAATGTTTGTGTACAGATGATGTTTATGAAAGCCAGGGGGCAATTTACTTACTGCAGTGGGCACCGTTGCAAGGTGTAAAATCATCGTACACAAATACCATTGACTAAATGGCTCCCTTCCTTCTCATAATTCATTAGCAGAACAGGTTACCTGGGGATGGGAGGGAATCTCCATCACTTGGAGACTAAATCAGCTTGACTGCTTTCCAAGGAGCGTGCTCCTGCTGAATTGCACAGCATTGGACTGGATGGGGGCATTGCCTGGGAAAACGGATTGTCTGCCTTGTGCAGGTGGGCAGAGGAGCAACCATGGTGAGCTTGCTGGCCTTAAAGCCTGAAAATCTTCTGCTGCAGTGCTGGCTGTTCCAACACAGAAATCAAAAGACTGATGGATAAAATATGTCCCTCTTTCTTTCTGAAATCTCTCCAAAGGCCAGGCCTGTGATATGGATTGGGCACACCAGTCTGCTCCAGAAATGGCAGATCCAGCTCGCATGGAAAACTTAACTACTTTCCCTGCTTGGGCCCCTTGACTAATTGCTGTCTGTGGAAATCTGAGTAAATCCTGTCTGGATTGATGGCAGTCAATGGAAAAGAGCTTTCTCCAGCCAAGAAGAAGGAGAGTGTTGAGCCAAAGTCCTTCCTCTGGATGCATTGCTCTCCCAAATTCAGCTGCTGCTCATGGCCTGAGGAGTGGTTGAAATGCCTTATCATGAAACCTCTGCTTTGAAGTAGTTTCCCAAGCTCCTTTTCCATATTCATTATGGGGCTTCTTTATCCCAGCAGCCAGTTCTGACCACCTGTGACCACCCCTTATTTACTTGTTGGGTGATGATCCCGCTTGGAAAGCTGATGTTAGCACCAGGATGGATGTTTGCATGAGCCTGGTGCTGCATGCAGGGTGGCAGGAAGATTCTTAGACTCCAGTGCTTGTGGAGTGGCTCTGAAAATCAGGACTAGAAACCAACAGTGCCACTCAGCTTTTAAACACACAAACATCCTGAAATTATTATGAGAGGTGTCCCCTTTTAGTTATCTTGCACTTTAGCTGGGACTATAAAAGTGCCTGCTTGTGATAAGAAGTTGCTTTTATTATTGATCATCTATTTATCCATGCAAAGAGTAGGTTTATGCTGTTTTCTTAATGTTGTGCAAACAATAAAAATATTTATGGTTGGGAATACTTGTTTTATGCTCTCCATGATGTCAGTAGCCACCCACTCTCCTGTGGTCCTGCCTTGTCAGTAAATTCATCAAGGCAGGGGAATTCCTGGTTAGCACTTACCACAGTGAAACTCTGACCTCCTGACTCCCAGTGATGGATAACCTCCTCATCTCAGGTATAACATCTCTTTACCTCTAGACAACGATAAAGAGGGTGTGTAAGAACTGAGGTTAACAGATTCCTCATCCCTGGAAACATCAGGTCAGGCTCTGGGAAACTTGGAGAAAGGTGTCCCTGGAACTAGATGATCTTTAAAGGCCCCTTTCAACCCAAACTGTTCTATGTCTCTATGATGATTCTATGACAGTGATTTCAGGCTGGTACTGCACGTGGTGCAGGTGATCAGCAGCTGTGGCCCCACTCCAAGCCTGCCCCAGCTTGGGTGCCTGGCCTTGGCAGAAGCTGCTGTCTTGTCCTGGCAGCCTTCCTAGCTGGTGGGTGTAAGGGACACTTGTGCTTACCCTGTGAGGTGCTGACTCCTGTGAGAAGAACTTCTGCAGCCCAAGCCTTCAGAGAGGTGACCAGAGAACCATTCCTTGTGCCCCAGCTCACTCCAGGCCCTCTGAAATGTCCCTGTACTCACTAGTTTCAAAAACACAGGCAAGTAGCAGAGAGTGTCCCCTACAGTAGCAGAAAAGTTCTGTGCTGTAGCTGATAAAGACTCTGCAAAATCAGCCCCCTTGGTCTCCATGAAGCTCCTGGGATGTGAGGAGCAATGCAATTCTTATCTTAGGAATTTGCCTGTGCCTGGGCACAACTGGGAACTGGGAACATATCCATAAGACCAGTTCCACTATATTTTTGTGTCTGTTGGTAATTCCCTGTGTTGGATTGTGTAGGTCATTAATAACTGTGTCATTGCCTTCCTGTGCAGCCAATATAAATTAGCATAATCCATTTTCATTTAACATAGCCCTCAGAAGACAGAGATTTCAGCAGTCATGTTTGTTATCCTTCTTTAGACAAAATGCTAAAATCAAGCTTGAAAGTGAAAAATTAAAAAATCACCTGCTGGAGCTTAACAAGGTGGCTACAACAGAAGAATTGGTTGTAACCACAGATTATGGGTCGATTCCTTGTGCAGTGCAGGAAGATCTTCTGGTTTCTGGTAGCTGTCCCAGTTCATTCGACCCTTGTGGTTAGATCCGGCAAATGTTAGTTTTCCTCTGGGAGGATAGGAACAAATAACCTCAAGAACAAACCCCAAGTTGAGCCAGGGGAAGTTTAGAGTGGATATTAGGAAAAATTTCTTCACCAAAATGGTCATCAAGCATTGGAACTGACTGCTCAAGGAAGTGGTGGAGCCACCATCAGTGGAGGTATTTAAAAGGAGTAGATGTGTCACTTAGGGACGGGGTTTAGTGTTGGCCTGGGCAGTGCTGGGTTAATGGTTGGACTTGATAACCTTAAAGATCTTTTCAAAATTGAATAATTCTAAGGTTCTATACATAGCACCTTCTGTCAAGTTCACACACCCTATATTTTGTCTGCTTCCTTTTGCTGCTCACAGTCATCCATTGAAATGTGCACTTAGTTAAAAGACCTGTGGAGTCAGATGGGATACCAGCTCCTTCTTAGCTATTGATGAAGGCATGTTCTAAGTGGCATTGGACCAAATCTGTGCAGCTCTTACAGGGACTGATTCTGTCTTATGAATTAGAACATCTGCTTGCATGATACCAAGTTTTTTAGGTCCTTGACTGCCTAATTTACAGGCCCCTTTGTCTGTCCAGCAGTAATTTTCCCTCTCTGCTATTCTGTGTCAGCAAGTTATGAAGAAAATACAAAGTTTTCAGCAGTAACCCTGAGGTTAGAGGAAAATGTCCTGATAACAAATATTCCTGTTAGCTCCAGTAATCTTGGAATTAATATTATTATTTGTAACACCGACTGTGGCTCCACAGCACAGACAACAAAGACTTGTGGTGTAATCCTCCTTCCAGTACCTGTCCTGCAGCACATAACCCTTTTGTATGATTGGGAGAGAGAATATGCAAGAAAGAGATCAGAGAGGCCACAGGTCTTGCTCAAGAACTCAGTGGTCTGTAGCAGGTCTGTGTGTGTTCCCATCTCCCTTTCCCCTTTTTTCTGTCCCTAGGTGATACAAGTGAAGTTGCTCTCTGTAAGAAAATGTGGTTTTGAATGGCTTTGTCTGGTGTCCCCCATGACCTACCTCAAACTTGTTTCTTTTGGATCTTTGAATGCATGAGCACTTCCCAAACTCTCCCACTGAGCATTTAATGCCTTTCATTCTCTAAGGATTATCCTTTTATCAGCAAAAATAACCTGCAAAGCCCACTGCAATCAGTTAGGGGAATCCAGCTGATTTAGAGAGCATTTTTTCAGGTGACAAAATGAGAGTGACAGATGATGAAGATCACATGCACCAGGATTGGGAAGCTCAGACTGGGGACTTCCCAAGAAATGTCTTCTGTTATGAGATGTGTCACAGGATTTCTTCTGTCTAGGACTCTGATTTTCTTGGGATAGTTTGAAGAACAAGGCTGCAGAGTGCTACAGAAAGAGCCTTTGTTTATTTCTTTGTTCTTAAGCTATGGAATGGAGCTCAGGAAGCTGAACTGTTCTGACCCTTGACCAGGAACTGTACACATGTTGCTGAGATTATTTTGCAATATTGATTGTGTGCTTGGTAGTACTAAATCTTCTGCCTGCACATAAACCTTCTCACCCTTGTTTTTGTGTTTTCATCCAAACCCCTCACTCTGCTCTAAGACTGCCACCTGTTTCCATCTAACTCAGTAGGATCCAAACAGTAATGAACTCTGATAATGCTTTATAAGCCAAAGCCTTATTGTGGCAGTAAGAAAGACAAGCAGCAAGGTGCCCATGCAGTGACTGATCCCATCACTGACAGCAAACACAAGACCATGGTGATGCTGTGGCTCCTGAGCCCTGCCAGGAGCAGCTGGAGTCCCTTTGCCTGGCAGCAGCAGCCCACACTGCACACACCTTCTGGAAGAGGTGGGAGTTGTGCTGTCCCTTGGCTCCAGGGGAGCTGTGGGAGGAGCAAATCTCACCTTCCATTAACAGTGCTGCCCACACTGCTGCTGCCAAGCTGGACACAGGGTGCTGGCAGCCTGTCTATCCCACCACTGGCACTGGTTGGAGGCAGGGCATCAGCAGTGTGCCTTTGTGCTGATATTGGCTGTGGGGCAGGGTGTCAGTAGGCAGAATGTCATGGCCACTGCCTGGTGACTGCAAAGACATTGCGAAGTGGCCTGTTAGTGTATTTGGCACAGATATCTCTGAGTCCATCATTCTCAGGTCATCTGGAATAATCATCAGCACTGATAATACCAACAGAAACAGCTCATCTCTGCTCCAGCCAATCCCCTTCCCTTCCATCCCCTGTGCAAACAGAGGAAGAAGGGTCAAATGCTCTTTACTCCTGTGACCTGGCTGTCATTTACATTTACCCAGGACTTTGCACAGCAGCATCCCAAAGCCCTTTGTGTCACTACAGTAAGCAGTTTTTTCCTCCACTGTGCAGATGAGAACAGGAATGGCAGGGACAGCCCTGGACAGTAGAGGGGCCAGAGAGCTGAATGTGGCTCCTTTCTGATCTTGCAGGAAGACAAAAGCACCATCAGGTTCAAGTGGTCCAGTTGGCATCTGTGACATCCATCATGCCACATGTCACCAAAGGAGGTGGGACTCCATTTCCACGTCTCCTCTGAAACCTCATCCAGCCCTGTGGTGCTCCACAGTCCAATGAACTCCTGTGTTTTCAACACTCAGTATTTGGGGTATGAGTGGAATATGCCTTCATGCAGCAAGTCAAGCATGGTTTGCTAAGCACAATGTGTTCTTTGACATCTCCTGTGTCGTGCCATGTGGCAGGAAACCCTTTCTCACAGTTGTAAGTATCCAACCCATAAACAATGTATGTGCTTAGTCATGTGCTCATTTTACTTCAGCTACTCCTCTGTCATGAACAATATTCTTTTAATATTTACAGTGTTTTTCTGGTGCTAGCATTCATATCCCCTCAGAAGAAGAGCTGTCTTTACCAATGTACTGTACTAACATTCCTATCCTGAATCCTTCAAAAATATTGACTTTTCAGAATAAAGTGGAAGAAGTCCAGAATTGCATGAATCAATGATGTAGGCATATTTGCTGAAATTCTCTTGGGCAAGGGCTGACACATCTAAAGATTCACTTAAAAGAATTCTGGCACATTATGATCTTATTGAATAAAAATAAGTCTATCCAGGAAAACAGTACAATCCTGTTAAGTATTTTTAGATCCTATGGGACAAAGGTGTTCTAGAAAAGTGAGATGGTGTTTATTAGGACTGAGCTGGATTAAGATCACGGAGTGTGAATAGCTCACTAAATAGTTCATAAGGTAAAAGGAGATGGAAATAGCAACAACAGTTTATGCTCTACAATATTAGCCAGTTACAGGAAATATTTGGGCTGGCTTGGTATTACACTGGGAATAACCAGTCCTTCAGTAGAGACCAACTCACTAAAGGCATTGCAGTGCACATGGCAAACATTAGGAACTGTCCTTTGAAGGTGCAGGGCTGCAACTCTCAGGTGCTTGAGTCCTTCCATCATTTCAGATAATCCTTTGCTTGTAGGTCAGCAGTGCTCAGCACATGCAAGGTGCCCTGCACTGTTTTAATATTCTGAAAGTACCTGAAAAGTGTCCTATTTGTAGGCCTATGGACCATTTGATGTGGGGGTTTGAAGCCATATGGAAAACCTGGAGACACCCCAAGGAGGTGATGTAACATGAGGAGGAGGAAAAAGGAAGAAAGCCCTGACTGGAGTGGAGAGGATCAGGACTATTCAGTGCCTTGCCTGTGGCTGAAGGAAGATCCTCCAAGGAAGAGGCTGCTGCTGACAGAGGGAAACAGCTCTGCTGTGTCCATGCTAAAGCACCACCCTTGCAGCTGTGGGGATTGTAGAAGTCCCAATGACATGTTAGTGCCTGTGAAGTTTTTACTGAAGAGGTCAGAGAACATTTTTGTTCTCCTTTACATCCTGCTTCCATGCAGGCTGGTTCTGGAACCACTGCTGGTTCCCAAGGGTGTGGAAGAAGATGCCTGGATTCACACCATCCCCAGCACAGAAGTGTGCCCACATTGATGGGAGGACATTTGCCTGTCAGGGCAGCAAGTGTAGTTTGAACAGCCATTTTCTGTCTTCTCCACCTTATGTACAATTTACTTTATGAGCTTGCAGCCAGATCATGTGGATGAATTAACATATATTAATAAAAACAAAGGCATTTACTCCTTAAAAACAATGCAGTTATCTCCTCACTTGAGGAAGACCTCAATGTCTCTTGGTGTTCTTCCTGGCTTGTGCAGGTCTCTCTGAGCTAATATTCAGCCTCTACTTTCTTTTCATCCTTTAAACCTTCATACTGCAATGTACTGTCTCAAAAGCAATATCCACTATGCAAATTATTGGCAGAAAGAGATCATTTTGTATCCAAGGTCAGCACGCATTTACACTGAATTCATTATACAGCAATTGGCTTGGAAAGCCTTTTGAATGCTAAGATTGTTTATACAGTTTTTATTTCTTTATCTTATGCAGAGTTGGACTTACACCTAGAAAGATATTTTGATGTTTTAATGGAAATCTCTAGTCATTTTGCATAGAGAATTGGAAAGAAATAGGAGTGCTGAAAAGGACTCTCTGTCCCTTGCTATTGCTCTCCCTGAATCTGCAAACAAACCAAGAGCAGCTGGCTGCACGTACAGCCCTGGCTTTTCAGATGTACACAGGCAGGTGTAAAGGAAAGCCTGACTTTAAATCAGACCCTCTCCACTAATGGCTGCCAGTCACATGCCCTGGCCACTGTGATTCACTGTGTCAGGCAGGATCTATCATGGCAAATAATATGAGTGATGCTGGTTGACATGTTGTGTCATCTGAGGAATCTGGAAAATTGTAACATGATAAAATTCCTTCTTTTTTTATTAGTCTATCTTTTAATGAGATCTTTCTGATAGTCATACCTCCTAAGAAGTTTCTAAGTTTCTCTCTTCTTTTTTTTTTTTTCCCTTTTTTGGGAAAGAATTTCTGTTTTACCATAAGGAGAAATTTCATGTTATCAAAACAAGAAATTTCAATAGCATTCCACTGAAAATTAAAAAAAAAAAAAA
>VZRH01004001.1:454318-474072 GCA_013397555.1 Urocynchramus pylzowi
CAACAAAAATTAAAAAAAAAAAAAAAAAAAAAAAATCATTCCTAAAAACCATTCAGTTTGAAAGTATTCAGCAATTTGTGCCAGAAAACTCTTCCACTGGAAAGGTTGTTTACTCACTGTACATGAAACTTAGCTGAGCAAAAAGTTCCTGCTGTCCGAGGAATTAGAAATCAGACCATGTAAGAAAAATGACTTCCTGGTCACACTTTTACACAATCATTTCATGGAGTTTGACTGCCCCATAACAGTCTATCTTTAGCAGGATCATTATGAGCTATTGGATACTGAATTAACAAAATGCCAGCTGTATTCTAAGGGTAGAAGGGTGTAAATCAATAGTAGCTGGAAATAAAGAGTGTTGTCCAATAGCTAGATGACGAAAATCAGAGCTCACATGTTTGTACGCCTCACTCAACCTGAGCTACTGATTCCCATGGTGACCTTGGGCAATCTTTCGACCTCCTTGCATTTTGTACAGTTTTACTGCATAATTGAGAAGCAGCAAGGCTTTGCCAAGCCCAGATTTATGTATCATAATCTTGTATATTTGGAGAAATTGATTTTCAGAAATATTTCCTACTTCTACAGTGGTCCTAAGCAAACAATTCTTTAGAGTGCTATCCAGTTTCTAAAATGGGAGTGGAGTGTAAAAGAAGGAAGATACCAAGAACCAATATTAGAGAAGATGAGCATGTAAATACCATAAGCTGCCATACTAAAAGAGCAATCCTCTCCTGGAAGGATGTCTCCTTGAATGGGTGCAGCCATGCAGAGTTGCATTAACTCCATCTGGTCTGGAATCTGCTTAATAAGTCAGTCATTTATTGCCCATATATTTTACATGAATCCCTGAGGGATAGAATATAATAATACAGGCCCAGATGTGAGCAAAAGGGGCCTGACTTGCTTGTCCTGCCTGCACAGGCACAGTCAGAGATCAGCTTAGCTTCTGGATGCTTCAGAGAAGTAACAACCCCTTTTGATATCCTCTTGCCAGGATGTTTTGTGAAGCATGTTATAACTGAAAAGCTGCTGGAGAAGAGTGAATGCAAATCAGAACATTTTCCATGGGAAAAGAACAGGGCAGAGAGGGGGAAAGAAACTGAGATATTCTTTGTCCTGGCTGCAATCCACTGACATTATAAAAAAAAGAACACCAGGAAAACCTGGGATATATGAGTATAAGAGTTGTGTTTATGCTTAAATTTTGTATTACTAGTTTCTAGAAAAATCATTGGACAATACTGTATTACATGATTAATGGTTTATTCATTATTTTATTAGCTTCTTGTTAACCAAGAAGTGTGTTACAGCTAATCTGAAGCAGCTGTTTAGGGAAGGCCTGGGAACAACACATAATATTTTCAATATTCAGATAACATAGATATTGTCAGTCCACAGCATCTAAAGGAGCTCAGTTAACCAAAACTTCTTTTGAAAAACAAGCAGGGGACTTGAGTGCTCTTTCTGTGATTTACTCACTTCTCTGAATGTGGTAGATGTCAGCCATGATAATAGTTAGTGATTTATGTTAAAGTTGGATAATTTGTCCAAAAATACCAGCTGCTCTTGTGCAGAGGTGTAGAGTAGGCAACCCAAGCCTTCTTCTCCACACTGTAAAGTGGGGCTTTGATGTTTGTGGTATGGGTCCTGCTGGGTGTCTCTGACCAAAAAAAGCTAAAATCCTAATGCTGTTTGAGGGTCTCAGGTGTATTGCTTGGTGAGCGAAGGAAACGTGGTCCTGCTGATGTGCAGTCAGTATGGAAGGGGGAGCTGGCTGGTGGGCTCCAGAGATGAACTGTAGGCCTGCAATGGCTTTGCCCTGCTGGCTCAGGGGGTCAGCAGCTCTAGTGGAGGCTGCTAAAACAGTGCAGAGAGTCCCAAATGTGCTTTGTGCCTTTAGTGCTGCTGACTGCCCCACATCCCACCTGGCTGGTCTGCGTGGAGGGCTCAGGGCACACTGCTCTGCCCAGGTGGCTGGAGCCTCTTGCAGGATCACTTTGTTCTGAGAGGGAAATGAGAATTTGAGAAGAGCTCCTCTCATTGTCATTGCTGTAGGTTTTTCACTTATTTGACTGAGGCAGAAAGATATTCCTTCAGTCTCCCAATGTTTTAGAGTAACAACATCTATGAAAGGACTGTCAAATGAAAAAGTAAGACTTTCAAGGAGTCAAAGAGCAAGTTTGCCTAAGCAATTTATTGTTATGGGAGATCACAGGCAGTGATGTGAAATAAAAGTGGAAAAAAACCACCAAACCCTTGTATTTAAGTGGTCCCAATAGCAGTGAGGAGAGTGCCTTCAGACAGCAGAGGAGGATGCTGGAGCTCTGTAGAAGGAAGCTTCTCTGACTTTAATGTCTTAGGACAAAAAAGAGCCATTCAACATCAACAACACAAGCAAAGAATCTCTAGTTTCTTCACAGCTCAAACTGACTTGCAGGTGGCTACAGACCATGACTATTCAAATATTTCTTGATTCAAATAACACTTGGCAGTGGTGTCAGTTCAGTATAGCTGTATATAGAAAAAAGGGTTTAGAAATTTTATGTTTATTGCAGTCCAGATTCACTCTTGTCCCCAAAGTGTCATGACAACTGTGAATAAAAGGAACTTACTACTTTGGGAATAATGTAGATTTTATAGTTGGATGATGCTTCCAGGTTAAATTAATCTAGTTGCCTGTATTACTTTGAGAAATGCTAAGAGGAGGGAGGACTGAGATGCAAACTGTGGCAGCACTGGAAGCAGGGAATAGGCTTTAAAGATGGAAGCAGAGGGCTGTGTAAGGAGAATATGGTTTCCAGTTCAATTTTCTGAAGTCTGTGTTTCTACCATCTGACTCCTTACCACCCTTTTGTACAAATGGGAATTTGACTGTAGGAAAAGGATCATGTGTGTCTTTCCTCAGCTCTTGTCCCAGACAGTGACCTGCATGGCTGTGACTAATTTGACATTTCCTCTTTGTTAAAATAGGATCTTCTTAAATTATTTTATGTAATTTTTAATTTTTGAAATTAGATTTTAAAATTGCCTTTTTTGGTTTTTTTAAGTGGTAGAGAAAATAAAAAATCCTATTTCAGTTCTTACCCACTTAATTCTTTTTCCTTTTGACAGGAAGGCAGGTGTAAATAAGCAATGCTGGGTGTTTGCTTAAGAGGAACTCTTTTGATTATTTTTTTTTTCTTATTCACCTCATTGAAAGAGAGAAGGTGATCTCTGTTCTTACACAAAATCAAATTTAGACTGGAACTTCTTTCTTTAGGAAAAAATGCTCACTCTTCTTCCCGACTTCTTTGTGCCTACTCACTCTTTATTTCACTCTTTCAAAGGAGAGAATTTACTATATAAAACTTAGGGGAATATTTGGATCTGGTTCTAGTTTATCATTCAGTAAAAAGATTTTCTTTTCATTTTTTTTCCAATTAATTAAAGGTACAAAATTGATTCACCTTCAATATCTGATTTATTTTTCCTCTCAAAAGTCTGCCCATGATTAATTTTTCTCTAATTCTATGCAATCTTTTCAGACTGAAATTACTTACTTTTAAAACAATATGTTCCTGTACATTTACATTTACTTTGTGAGAATAAAATATATATGTGTGATACTAATGCTAAGATTTTATGGTGGACCCCAGTGTGTGCTTTGAGAGATTGGCAGTGAATATTTGACCTCTAAGGTAGGATGTGTAGGCAAAAGGTGAGTGGCAATTGCCTTGGGCAGAAGTTAAGCTCTCAGTATATTACAGAGACAGTTCCCCTTCAGCTTCCCCTCTTGCACTGACTTTTGTAACCTTCTTGGGGTTACAAAGCAAAAGCTGAGCAGTGCCAATTTCACCTATTATTTCATGATCAGTTCTGTTTCTGCTACATCTTTTTTGAAAGGAGGTGACCCAATGTAATTTTCATGACAATTTTAGGGTTTTTTCTTTTTCAGCTTTTTACTGTTTGTAGTTCATCTCTAACTGGAAATTTTCAAAGCACATTAATGATGTTTCCCATGGCTGAACTTTCCAGTGACTTTTCTGCAGCATAATCTCTTGGTAGATCACTGCAAAGCTGAGTTTGTTTCTCCATGTACTAATGTTCCACTCTATGACTTTGTGGATGATCTTTAACTCCTTTCTTCTTATTTTCTTCATCTGTGCAATAAGGACAGTGATTGCTTTTCACCTTTAATAGTGGGAATATGGGCTGCTCTAGCAGGATTCAGCATCAGTACTTTGCCTATAACTTCATTTATCTGAGGTTTAGTTACTTTTACATACATTTCTTAAAGCTTCCTTAACTCAGGCTTTGCATTAGTTTTACTGATTGTTATCTCAGTAGTGTCCTTGCATTCTTTTCCTCCACACTGTTACTATTGCTATGAAACTGCAAACACGACGTGGTCATGACAGATCAGGTGTTCAGCTCTCCTGCTCTGAGCCTGCCAGCATTGCTCTCCATACAGTTCACCCAGGGCTTTTCCCATTCAGCACAAACATACAGAAAATGCAAAGAAATAGTTTGCAACCTACTCAAAAATCAGCTCAAGCAATAAAACCCAGACAAAAACAGAGATGTGAAAAATGGGCAAAGAAAGTTGAACCCTGGTTGCAGCATTGGAGGTCCAGTCCTGCTCTTACTGAAACAGTGACTATGATTCCCCTGGAGCTAGCCATTGATAAACCAATATATATTGATTTTTTGCTATGTATGTGGATCTCTACCCACAGAAGAACCGAGGCATCTATTCACACTGCTTCCCTTTCGGCTGCCAGAGCAGGCCTATATTTTTCCTTTGCTTTCTTGCTCTTCTCTCTTTCCTCTCTGGTCTTCTCTAGGTAGAAATTCTTCATCAGTTGTGAAGGACTGCAGCCCTCATCCAGACTTCATTTCAGCCCTTTGCTCTTTACTCGATTTGTGAACACAGAACCAATTTTATCTCCCCTTGTTATTATTTAATTCTGCAATTAGATTGCATTGGTTTGCAAGGCACTTGAGGTTGTAGATTTCTGGAGAGGTGGCATACAAAATAAATGTCTATTGACTTGGCAAAGCTGAGGATGTCTCATTGATTCCAGTGTTCTCTGTATTATTCTCTGTCTGTTCCATGCTCAATATCCCATACCTTTTAATTCCCCCTTTTTTTTTTACATTTCTGCTGCATGTTTAATGCATGTCTTCATTGAGCTGTCCACAATAATGCCTGTATCTTTTTCCTTGGTATTAACAACAAATTCAGAGCCCATAAATGTTTACAAGTAGTTTTAAACTGTTTCCCACAAACCACATGCCTAGGCTGAGTTTCATCTAGTATGCTACTCTCCAATTACCTAGTTAGGTTTAGTTCATTTGAAGCTCCTTACAATCTCATGTCTTAGCTAGGCTGAACTATTTTGTTTCATCAGCATGTTTTATTCCTTCCCTTTTCCTTTCTGCAGGTTAATGAATGTGTATTTTTATTACACTTTTGTGATGAGCTGCAGTGAGATATATGGCTGTTTCTTTGAAAGGGAAATGAGACAGCTGTCTATTGAGAATGACCCCGGTGCTGGGTTACAATCTCTGGACAATACTGTTTGTTGACCTCCTGGGACTGGGTTTACTTCTTTTTATGGCAGTTTAAATTGCAATTATTTGTAAGCATAAGAACACATGGTTTTTCTTTATCTGCATTTATCTGAAGATCAAACAGCCTCTTATTATTGTGAATATAGTCTGACAAAGTTCCTGCATTACTGTTTTCCCCCCATTTTATGTATAGAAATCAAAATCACTCAGGAAAAAAAGATTACAAAAGATAACAGGAAAGAGGTCTACCCATCCTAGTCTCTTAGGCCTGGGGCTGAAAGCAATAATACTTTTATGATTATTTTCCAACCTTCAGCAACTTGGGTTTCTCAGGGATTCTCACAGGTCGAGTCAGTATTTGTTGTCTCTCCATAGCAAACATTTAACATAGGATAAAGAAAACTCTGGTAAAAAATAATGGATGTTTTCTGAGTGGTTCCTGCTCTGGTGGTTGCTTCTGCTGGTGTGTTCTCTGGGCAGTTTCTGCAGCAAAAGTAAAATTGTTTTCAAGTCCAGGCTTGGACCACTGGTTGCTCTACTGGAGAGAACATATGAATGTATCTATGCATCTTCAACACAGCCATCATCTTCATGCCCTTGTCTCTGCATGGTAAACGCCCCCAAATGGCTGGATTGCTGGTTGTCCATATTTTTACATCAGAAAGGGAGGAAAAAACATGGCTTTAACCACTGGAGAGAAATTTCCCTCAGGCTTCTCCAAATCTGCACAGCAAGCCAAGGACAGTACTGGTAGAAGCAGCTTTTCTGCCTTTAGTTGTAGGCTCTGCCCTTGCTCCTTCTTTTCCTCACTTGCTTGTTAATATCTGTTCCTAATCTTGCCTTTAATTGGCATTGCTGCTATTTCACTTGCCAGAGACTCTCAATGGGTTTATTCTTTATCATGTCTAAGTTTTTCCATGATCTAGCAGGGCCTTCCATTGCTCCCTTCTCAGCTGGCTTGCTGTTGACCCCTACAGATCATAGGATTGCAGGATAATTGATGCTGAAAGGAACCTCAGGAGATTTCTGGTCCAACCTCAGCTCAAAGAAAGGCCAGATCTGAGATCAGATTAAGTTGCTCAGGGCTTTATCTAGTTTAGTCTTGAAAACTTTCCAGGAGGGAGACTGCACAAGTTCTCTGGGTAACCTGCTCCAATATCTGACTGTCTTCATATTCATCCCTGATACCCCAGTTAACCTTTTGTGTTCAAGCTTATCCCTGGTGTCTCTCATCTCCCCACCATCACTCTGAAGAGCGTGGTCATCTTCTTGATGGCCTGCTTGTTGGTGCTGGCAGGCTGCTATAATGTCCACCTGAAGCCACCTCTTCTCCAGGCTGAACAAATCTAGTGCTCCAGCTCCTAACTCTTTTTCTTCTCCATTTTTTCAATTTATTTCTTGTACTGAGGAGCTCAAAAGAATACAGTGTCTAGATGTGGCCCAGCAGAAGCTGAGTGGGGGAAGAGTCCCTCCCCACAAGCTCCTGGCTGTGCTCCCACCAGCCCAGCCCAGGATGCCATTGGCCACCTTTTCTGCCAGGGCACACTCCTGATGCACAGGCAGTGCTCTGTCTGCCAGGAGTCCCCAGAGTCTTTGCAGTAAAGCCAGTCAGCCCAGCCTGCCCTGGATAGAGCTCAACCCATTAATCACTCTCCTCTGAGTATAACCCTCCAGCAATTTTTACCCACTCAGGTGGTTGCCCACCCATCCAGACCACAGTGTCTTCAGATATAAATGTTGTTGGAGAGACTGTCAAAAGCCCTGCTAAAGCTGACATAAGTGTTATCCAGTTGTACACAAACCCAGTTATTGGATCATAGAAAACAATAGGTTCAATCAGAAATTATTTACATTCAGTAAATCCAAGATGACTCCATTATAAGGGTTTCCATGCTGTGCTCTTCCAAATGAATGGGATGGGACCTGTTGAGCCCCAGAGTCCTGGAAATGTTTTCAGAATCTAACTGCTTTATCATTTTTTGTACATTGACCTTGAGTTCACTTTTGGGTTTAGTTTTTCTCATTCAGGAATATGCATTTCTCTCTTTGACATCACTTCATCCTCCTCCCTCATAAACAGCAAAGAAATTTAATTTAATTTTTCTGTAATGTCTACCTCTTTTGGTATCTGGTCTTGTGTCTCTGGGAGACACAAATGATTCCTTTATTGACCTAATCTTCTTTACACATTTGAAAAAAGTTTTATTATTTACCTTGAGTTCTTATGTAGTCTTCATTTCACCCTTTCATTAGCTTTTCCAGTTTATTTGGTGTAGATTATTTTTGTTACAGCCATCACCCTATGTTACATGATTTCTTTGTCCTTCTTAGTACAGTACCTGCTGGGTTTAATGATTTATATCATTATCTTCAATTACTTTTTGTTAAATCTGAATTTCTTGCAGTTCATCTAGCAGGAACAAAAGAACATTCGACTTTATTTTTTTGTATCACTTTTTTATTTTCTGAATTATTTTCTAATATTGCTGTTCTCTATCATGCTGATTACTTGAAGTCCCATACCCATATGAGGAAACCTGCAAATACATAAAATTCCATTTTATTTTTTATCCTGCTCCTCCCTCCTGTTTGGGGAATACATGAGCAGTGCAGCAGCCCAGGACATGTGGGCCCAAGTGAGAACCTTGTCACGGTGCAGCACTACAATTTATTTTACATACATCTGACATCTCAGTTAGCAAAAGTCACGGCTGTGGTCCTGTCTGTCCAATGCCTTCCTGCCAGGAAAGCCCTAGCATCATTTCATCCACTCTGCAAGCATCTGAGAAAGACCAGACTAAATAACATTTCCCAGGTGCTGGGAGACAAGAATAGCAAATTTAATGCTCTGTCTCCTTTGGGGCTTGCACAGTGTCCCTGAATCTGTGGGATTCATCCCATAACAAAACCTTAGGTAAGATGCAATAAAGTACCCAAATGTACTTGCCAGAACGGAGCAGCTGGCGAAGCAAAGGCCTGGTGTCATGCCTGATTGTAGATGTCCAGAAGGGCTGGTGGGCATTTTTGAAGGGGAGGGAGCAGTCTTGTTTCTTTGAGTTGTATATGGGATTTACAAGCATATGATACAATGTTCTTCCTAGGAAAGGATCAGAGACAGATTTGCCCTTGGGATTGTTCGTTGCTTGGTGGTTTTTTTTTAAGAAATCTCTGGTATGCTTTTTACTTCCTTAGTTCTTGCACTTGGGTTATTTAGGATCCCTGTTCTGTGTGATGTTTATTTCAGTAAAGACTTTGTTCTTAGAAGTTCTGGTTACAGTATAGAAAGTTGCTCCTTTGCTTCAGCACAGAACATTTCCTTATCTGAATATTTCAAAACATATGATAAATCCCCCTGTAATTAATAAGGGACTATTTTACTGAATACTTGTGAATTAGTAGGTCTTTAAAAAAAATAAAAGATCAGGGTAATTAGGTAAAGAGTCTTAAAAATAAGTAACTAGTCATAAAAAGAGACACAACTGTAGCCAGTCCTTTCTACTGCTTTAATCAGAAACCCACCCTGCTCTTGGATCTCTCGTTTCATTCTTGTTCTCTTTCAAGAATGGGCCTTTTTTGCCCCCTCAGTTTAGTTTTTGCCAGGGAAGAAGAGTGATTAAAAACAATACACAACAATTAAAAATATTCCCTGAAAATATTCCCCAAACTGTTAGTCTGTTCTGCTTCTTTAAACATTTTGCAAATAGGTGCATGCTTCAATATATACAGTATGTACATATAATATTTACAGAGATATAGTTTTTTAAAAGCAGGCTGATGACATTAATCTCAGCTCCATACCCCTGTAGACAATTACTTGGCATGATTTCTAGATGTGTTGTGTCAGTAGCTCCTTCTTCACTGCTTGGAAGAGTTTATTGCTTTAAGAATTGCAGCTGGTGCCTTTACCCACACGGTCCATTCAAACTAGGGAAGAAAGTGAAGGTTCAAGAACTGCTTTAGGCCCTCCTTGAAATCTCATAACAAAACAGGAGATGGCACCTCACCAGACCAGCATCCTCTGATCCAGTCATCTAATTTGTGTTTAGGGAATGCTCATACATGCCTTTCTCATTTCATAGAGGAAGGCATTAATAATTCCTGGCAGGGGACAAGCATTTCCCTCTCCAGCTCTTTTACCACCCGTGAAGATCACAGAATAAAGCCACAACTGAAGGACATTGTCTGACATTCAAACATTTTTGTCTGTGAGATTTTTGTCTGTGGCTCAACAGCACTCAAGGGGCAACTGTGAGAAGATGCCCAAGCCTGGCACTTCTCATGCCTGTCCCTGATGGGACTCTGGCTGCCTCACTGTGCATTGCTTGTGGTGCAACCTGGGTGGCCAAAGGAGGTGACAAAACAACCTTGTAGGTGCCGGTGTCCCCGAGGGCTGGGGACAGCACGTGCTGCTGATCCTGCTGGATCCAGCAGAGCGCCTGGTTCATGGGCCACACTCAGTCTCCCAGGCTGGGGGCCTCTCCAGCAGCACGGGGTAGGGCAGGACAGATGGCCCCTTCCTCACCCCTGCTGCAGGCAGTTTTGCTCCCAACCTCGTGCTCATGCCAGATATGTGAGTAGTCCAAGTCCTGCCTCTAACCAGGGGTACTGGCTTAGGCTGGGATGGAGTCTCTGCTTTTGCATTGAACAATCCAAATGGATGTTGGTGGATTGGGCAGGAGTTACCCTGTCTCCCCCAGCCTGCACTGGGCACAGGCATCCCCATCTGCACATACACAGCATGCATGGTCATACACAGACCAAAACTCCAAACTCACCCTTATCTTACCACTATAAATGCTGCCCCAGCAGCCCTTTGTCCAAAGCCTTGGGGTAACCAGCCATGCCCTGTTGCTGCGTTGTGTCTACCAAAAATGTCATTCCATCCTGTATACCTTTACCTTATAACCCTGAATTATCTTATGGAGAATCATTGTGATTGCCAACCCAGTAAATACGGCTATAATTTCTGAAGCAGAAAAGAAGGAGTGAATAGCGAGCTTGAAATGATTCACTGAAATTTCCAGTGTGAAGCAGAAATCCCAATTTACCCATGTGGAAAGAAAAATACAATGTTTTATTGTTCATGGATTTGAAATAGAGATACTGCTCACTAGAATAATAGGAAAATCACCAGACAACTTTTCTGAGTTTTTTGGTGACCTTTCTAACCTGTCAAAAGTAAGTAAAGACATTTTAAAACAAAAAATAACCCCAAATATTATAAGCTAAGAATTGGTATGAAAACTAAAAGACAGTATGTCAGAATGAATTTCTTGGCATGAGAAAATAATTAAACTGAATTTAGCCCATCCAATGTGATGCATGCACTTAGACTGACATGACAAGGCAATACAGACTCCCACCAGTCACACCTTTTTTGTCTTGAAGGAGATGTTTTATATGTATATACACATAGAGGCTACATCACTTCTTTTCCCTTGGTCTGTGCTCTATTCATGAAATTATATGTGTTATTTTGGCTTAAACAAAAATATTTTGTTGTAACAGAAACACAAACCTGTTATGTTGCCTGTGGTTCCCTGTGTGAAATTTTAGATCATTAGTTTCAGTGTTTTAGAGCTTCAGGCACTGCTTTGCAGTGATGGTCCAGTGAGCTGTGTTGCCCATTGCAATTAAAACATGAGATTGCTTTAAAAATGTGGTATTTGTGAGAAATTAAGCAGTCATTCAAATCTGTTGGGAAATTTTTCTAACACAGCTACAATATCTTTTCATCTGCTCTCTGCTTCCATTATTGATTGTAATGGAGAAGATGTATTCCATGGAAATTACACTGGATGACTAGAATTTCATAAGGGAAGGTCACAGAATAAATGAAAATTAGTTTTATATGACTTTGCTTTGTAATTTGAGACAGATCTTCAAATGGTGAAAAATGGCAAGTTTTGATTAGATCAAGAGTGGTAAAGAAATTTACTTTGGCTTAGCAGCTCTGGAGTACAGAACTCAATCAGAAATGTAATACTTCTAAGTAAATTTCTGAGTGAAATCTGAAATTTTCTGTTGATCGGATTTATTCACCTATCTTTAAAAATAATTTTTTTCAAGACCAGTTAGGTTTCATAGAAGAAATCCCGTCCTTAACTGAAGTTAATGAAGAAAAAGACATCTTGCTGTTTTCACTGGAGCATATGCAAAATTAGTGCCTTCAGATGCTGCTAGCAAAAATGAAGGGAACAGAGGGAGAAAACCAGGCAGTGGCTACATTAAAGTTCTCAAGATAGAAAATTACTGTGCTGCACTCAGTAATTGCTCTTGCATAACATGGAGGTGTCCTGATCTCATCCACACCTAACACTTCATGCCCACAGAGTATAAAGGGGAGTTTAATAGTCCCAAAAGTCAGGGCCTTACACTGTGACAGTACATCATGAATGTACAGGAAAGAGCAAAGGACTACATTTGCTGAGGGTATGGTATTTTCAAGAGAAGAACAGATAAGTAGTCAAAAAGATATGAAGGAATTCTGTATCCAAGTGTGACTGCTGCATGGTGGAGATGAGAATGAAAGGCAAAAAGCAATGGAGAGGAATTCATCAGTTAAGTCTGTCTTCATTCAGCACCAGTGCATGAAGCCATTGCAAGGTCATGTGAGTGCTCATACAAAATACTGTTACACAAGCTCCTCGAGATAGGATGAATTTTAATATTTCAGAAGAGTTTATGCACTTTGGAAAAAAATATTTTTTTTTGCTAATATGTACTAAATTGCTTTTTGGTGTACTGATCTCTAGAACTGTACAATAATTTTTCTAATGTGGCCTTGCAGATGGACTTGACCATAAATCTATGCATGGGATGTGCAAGGATGTCATATAAACCTTTCAGCCTGGGAAGTTATCGTTATTCTACTAAGGGGAACTGCAGCTGCTGGTATCTGTGACTCAAATAAACTTCTGTCTTATTATCATATTGCTATTTAAAAATATGGAACAAACATCTGTGTTCAAATAATAACAGAAAAGCTGATTGTTCTGTATCTTAGGGGCATGAGTTTCTGAGGTCAGTAGAGACAGGAAAAAAGTATTGAAATTAAGTGAAAATGTTGGAGGTTTGTGGGTATCTCTGAGAAATAATTGAGCTTCTGTTTAATTTCAGTGGGGCCTGAGGATCTGGAAAATATTCTTGATACACCAGACATTTGCAGAGTTAGTGCTCCTTAAAAAAAGAAATGTTTTTATATGATCTCTAATTATATTCTTTTCTAATGAATGGAAACAATTTCAGATGATTTGTGGCAGGAGACAGACAGAAATGTTGAAAAATCAGATGGGAGCAATGTGTGCTGATGACTTTCCTTGAGTCTCTGTAGGATGATTATTATTGCCTTTTTCCAGACATAGAGAGAGGAAAGTGTACCACTGAATTGGTAAGAGGTCATTCTACATTTCTTTCTCATTTCCCTAAGAATACAAAGGTTAATCTTTATTTAAGTCCTTTCTCTCTGAAGTAGATCCATTAGAAAGTCAAGGATCAAACTATCATGATAGACATCCTGAGAACAGTCACAGAGTGATGCTTTCCTTCCCCTCCACCCATGGTCTGTAGAGAGCTGGTGGCACCAACTCTGGCTCTTCTCCCACACATGAAACCTTGTCGAGCCCAGGGCTAGTCCACATGGTCATTCCTATGCAGAGCCAATGTCCCACCTTTCCTTCCAGCATCTTGCATGACAAATCTTACTGATATTGAGGTATTAATGTTTAACCTGGGTCTGTGCTGAAGTACAGGCCATCAGATGCTCTGAGCAGAGCTCTCTTACTCCAGGTTTCTCAGAGCCTTGTCCAGGCTGGTTTTGAATACTTCCAAAGGTGGAGGTGGCACTGTCTCTCCTGAGCCCCTGATCCCTAAGTGAAATCTTCTCAGTTTGAAGATTCCCTTGCTGGAACCTGTGACCTTTGCCTTATCCTTTTGCTGTGACCCTGAGCAGAGGGGTACTGGGACCATCCTGGGGCTGTAGTCCGACAGGGCTGGCATGAGCACAGGAGGCAGTACTCTCACCATACACCTGGAAGTGTTCCATCCTTCTCCTTTTAAAGGAAGGTGTCAAAGACCTCCACTGATGAAGGCTACTGCTTTAGGCATCCTCCTCCTGCCACTCATTACACTCATTACACATTGGCTCAAACAATGAGGCAAGACTTCAAAGTAAGCATAAGAAAGACTACTACTCTGAGAGTCAAAACTGTAGCAATTTTCACTTATACCACCTTTAGCAAAGCAATATTCACATCCAGTTCTTTCACCTTCTCACCTTCTCACCATTAGCAGTGCCCTGCAGCATCAAGGTCCATGGGATAGGTCCACTTGTCAGGAAAGAATTTTCCCTTGCATTTGAATTGGTTCAGTGTTTAATTTCATTGCCATTCCCTTCTTACCGCCTCCATTCTTGCCTCCAGGTTGTGCCTTGAGACAGGAATGGACAAAAGACCCTTGTGCCTTCTCTAAGGTCTTCACAGCCCAGGAAGGAGCTATCCCTAGCATTCTCTCTCCAGCTGCCCTGAGTCAGGGGCTCAGAAGTAGCTCTGCAGACATCTCTGATAGCACTGCTGCACAAATGGGATCTTCCAAGAGGTCAGAACCAACATCTGGAGACTAGAAACCATGTCAGCCATCCTAAGTTATCTGGTTCCTATTCCTGAACTGGGACTTTCAGGTAAATAACTCCAATCATTGCAATTTCTTCTCCTAGGAGAATGTTACCAAGACTTTTATTGTTTTTATTGACCTGCCTTGCTTTCCTGTAGCCCTGCAGCTCTGCAATATTCTCTCCGAAATAAGGGGACTCGTAATTCACAATGTTTATTTGACAGCCTTTGTGTGGTCAGGGAAAGGGAAAACAATGCTGGGGAGGCACATTTTCCCTGTTCCACTTGCTGGGATCGCAGTAAGTTTTGTCTCTTCTGCCTGAGCTAATGGGGTCATGTAGTAGGCACAGACTGAAAATGTCCTGTGGTTGTAATGTTCAGATCTTCAGAATGTTCGCTGAACCTGACTCACAAACAAGTTTAACAATCAAGTCAGGGTGAATATTTTGTCAATGAGATATTTTTAGAATAATAAATAGACCAGTAATGTATTTAAAAGATGCTCTTATTTCATAAATATTTCCATTAAACCTTGAGGAAGTTTAATTATATGACAATCCTTCACCCCATTGTGGAGGAGCAGAATTAAAACTAGCTTCACTTTCCCTCCTCAGCAGCTCTGTGGTTTCTGATCATACCTCTAATTGTTCAGAAGCTCTGCTTTAAATGACTGTTAAATGATTCAGGAATCATATTTATGCAATATGTTGGAGCAATTGTTCTACTGATCTCCACAAAAAGCCATGATGGGAATACCATTATTCTTTTTATAAAGGACAGCTCTTAAATCTGTTGTATTTCTTCCTTTCACCAAATGTGCATCTTCTCTAATACAGCTTTGGGTAATTTTTAATTTTTCTCTATGGAAAACCATAGTAATTACAGCTTGATTAGACAAGCATTTAGTGAACCAGCAAGTTGCCTGCATAGCCTAGCAAAGCTGTTAGAAAAGGTTTCAGCAACTGAAGCTCACGGGAATATACAGCTTAAACTTCTCAGAATGAGAGCAGGCATCCAATCAATATTTAAGGCTATTTCACAGCCTTTCTCTCTGTGATTTTAACTTGCTGCTCAGCTAACCAAAAGCCTGTGATATGACACTTTCTATTTTAGTATTCTTTTTTTTGCCAAGATTGAGAGGGGAATTCTTAATACTGAAAATCATTAGAAGTAGTTCACCTCACGATTTCTTTGTTAGACTACAAACAGAATTATAGATGGATTCAGGATTATGGAGTCTGAATACTTCATATTGACAAGAGGTCAGACCCCACTCTAAGGTATACCAATGCAAATCAGAAGGTTTTTTCCCCCCAAAATTCAGTGCAGTTACTTTAGTTTTAGCTTGTATAACTTCTAAGATTATTTTCAGGAAGGAAGTTCTTGCAAAGTAAGAAGTGGTACATATATAAATTGATATTCTTATCAATTTGCACTTTTGTTTTCCACTGAATAATCCTTTGCTGGTGAAGTTTAGGGATTCAGACAGACATTTGTTAGCTCCATAAAGGGAAAGTGTAAAATACAGTGAAGACTCCCTATAATTTTCTTTAACCTCAAGCCGAGTTACTACCAGCATGACCCTGAAAATAATATTACATCCTGAATACACAGCCTTGATGAACAATAGATTTTTCTTTCACGACAGGTTTATTGTTTTGTTGAGGAATTGCTTGAAATGTATTTCATTGTATATAGTGAAGGTGTAATTGGGCTACAGCAGCGTATTCCTTTAATATGTTAGGCAATAATTTCATGTCACCTTGTTGTACACAGGGAATTCATTCTGTTAAACTGATTGATTACTTTATCAGGATTCATTTGCTGGCATTTGTATAAAGCAATGTCTTGCTGAAGGGAGAAGTATAAAACTTCGGTCCTGTGCCAAGAGGGCAGGATCTATGTGAGAGAAGATGACAGCAAAGCAGAGTGTGCTGCATGGGGAGGTCTGCAGGGCATTCAGACCAAGAAGTTGTCCAGTCTCTCTTTCCATCCTAGACAAACACAAGTAAACCCACTATTTGCCTTCCCTGTCAGACATTTATGTAAATTGTTCTTAACAGTCCTGGTCATCTCTTGTGGCCTAGATCTGCAGGTACACAAACCTCTCTCTTGCACCTCTTTCCACTGCCATTGGGGAAGCCCAAAGAGGCAAATAAGTACTTTTGGAAATTGCACCCCATCATGACTGAGCAGTGCCTCACCATCCAGGAAAAAGAAATTGTCCCTAAGTTCTGAAAAATATTTATCATTGGTTTCTCAAAAGCATCTGCTGCTATTCTGACAATCATCTAAATTGGATTGTGCTGAGGAAAAGCTGACCTTCTCCTTTCTCCAGTGAGGTCTTCTATTGGAATTTGATAAATAAAATCAGTCAAAACCCCTTTAAATTTTCTCTTAGAATATTTCCCTAGACAGAACCCAAAGTGAGGAATATTAGGCTAAATTCTCTCTTAACATAAATCCATTGAACCTAAATTAATCTACCTCTTGGAACAACCTGATTGTGCCATCAGGTGAAGTATCCTTTTAGCACAGCACCCAGGACCTAAACTAAGTTACATCAGCAGAGAATTTGTTTTGCTATTGCTGCAGCCAGAGAGCTCTGACTTTAGTATCATACTAATAAATGTTCCATGCAATGCTTCATGATGAGATTTAAGCAATAAAACTTATTTGTGTTTCCTTACAATTTTGATTTACAAAATTGATCCAGACAGAAACAAGAAGATTTTCTTTCAAAACCAACGAGGATGTTCCTGTGAAGTTTTGGAGAAAATCTATTAAGCTATGTTTGAATCTCACTTCATTAAACATTTAGGCTGACTCGCTGTTTTGATATTTGTTATAATGGCTTTTGTGTCTTGCTGAAAAACTTGTTGCACTGTTACTCTCAGTCAGAATTTCCAGAGAGCTACAATGTTTTGGAAAGCAGAGTGCTAGTTATGTGTGAAGAAGCAGGCATAAATGAAAACCCTGAAGTAATTATATCTGCCTGAATATTTTTGCCTAATGTTGTTTTGAGGAACCCAAAGCACAGGCTGCAATGTGAGGGTTCACAGCCATTATCAAACCTAAATTCCCCTGGATGAAGCAAGACAGACTCTTGCCTCTATATTTTTCTGTGTAAGGTCTTCCTATTGAGGTGCAGTTTTCATGTACATTAGTCATCCTGGGCAGTCTGCACAAAGCTGATCCTGACCTGCAGCGTGCCATCACTTGCCAGCAGGCTTCACTGCTAATCTACCATGGAGGATGCTTCATTTGCCACCAGGTGGGTTGCACAGAGGGGCTGTGTTGTCCCACTTTTCTTGCTGCTGTCCAGAAAATTGCAATCATGCTTTAAAATGGACAAGTGGAAAAAGGCAGCCTCGCATGCCGTGCTCACATTCTGCCTCATTTAGCACCTACATACAAAAAAAAAAAAAAGTTAATAGAGCTGCCAAACCAATTACACTAGATTAAATTAGATTAGTGAGCCAAAAAATTAAGACATCATGGCAGACAGGTCTAGGAATGCTGTGGCAAAAGGGAGTATGGGATACCCAGTTCTAGAAAAAATATTAATTTACTCAGTAAGCTACCACTGTAATAAAAATATTTTAAAAATGTCAAATGGAACTAAAACATTTTAGACATATGGTGCATTAGCCAAAATTTTAAACATTTGCCTTGAGCTCCATAAATGTAAAATGATGGAATGTGTTTAGCAGGCGATACAGATTATCTTTATCTGCATTAAACTGCACATGTTCATTGTAATGCAGGCCAGTTATAAATGCAATACAGACCACATCTCCCTAATCTCATCTAATGATGACATCTATGCTTTTCTCTTACTTTGAAAAGTGTTGGTAATTTCTATCTTGGGGTATTGTTTCTGTTGACTGAAAATACGAATATTGAACATTAGTGATCAACACTCCCCCAACACCCAAACCAATCAATGCTTTGATTACTGTAATTAGGGTGCTGGACTGGGTGTCAGAAGGAACATGCACTACACTTACTATCAATAATCTTGGAAAATCACTGCTGTTCTCTGGGTTTAGGTCCTGCACAAGATTGCAGAGATCAAGCAGAAGAAGCCTCCTCTGTCAATCCCTACCTGGTTTATACAGATGAACAGGGAGTTGTAGGGTTCTTGGACACTTCTGACAATGACTGTAGAAAACATGCACGCAGTGGGTGTTCTCAGATAAGATAGCCAGACCTCCCAGAATGTGAAACACCTCCAGGAGTTTCAGAAATATTTTCCAATTGTCTGAATAGGAAACAATGAGAGAGAAAACCAAGCTCCCTATTGTTATGAGTAAATCTGTGAAGAAAAGAGTCAACCTTTTCTGTAGTACAAGAGTTAAAATCCTTCTAAAAACTGTATTATTTAAAAAAAACCAACCCAGTAAATTTTCTGGACTTTGAAAGTAGATGTCTTGATAATCCTTGTTTTAATTGACCATGAAAGTTTCTCAGCAAAGCCACTGGGAGCTTTATAAATTGTATGCTTGAGATGGTATTTTGGGCAGGTCTGGATTCCTGCATCCTATTATTGAAACCTGCAGCCAAGCAAACAGTTTTATTAGATGGAAAATGACAGGGGCTGGTAAGTCAAAGGGGAAAAATTGTGACAGTTGTGATACCAGTTAGAAAGGGAGGGAACTGGCTGCAGAGAGGGAAAAGGATCTGAGTTCACCTGTGGTTAAATAGTGGTTGCAGTAGATCAAAATCATCTGTGGATGCTGCAGTAATATTTGAGGAAGGCCATTGAGAAAAGCATGGTAATAATTGATGGTCTGGGTCAGAAATACCATTAAGTCTTATTTTAAAATCAGGAAGCATCAGGAAGCTGGTGACACTGTGTGGCAGTGATGGATTAACCCTTTGCTTGATTGGTGACTGAATACAATGCTTCCTCTCAACCTGTTTGCCCAGGGACAAGAAGTAGAAAGCTTGTCACATTGGCTTAGCTGTGCTGGGAGTACAAGCTCTGAGCAGTCATAGCATGGCCCCAGATGGAGCTGCTGGGGGGCTTTGGGAGCCCTTGATTTTGGGAGCCTAAAATCCAAGTCCATTCCTTGTGCCTGTTCCACCATGACTATCCTCCTCTTTCTCCTCTTCCTCCGCCTCCTCCTCCTCCTTCTCTCTGCTCTCCTCTAGAGTTTAAATACAGGTGTTTTTCTCTGTTGTCAGGACTGCCAGAGGGAAGTTTAGGATTTTGTTGCCAGTTTCCCTTTATCTTTTGGGCTTGCTAGGAAAGATCAGACGAGGAGCTTTTCCTTCCCATTTATCTCACACCATAACTCTCAACACCATATGGGGGATCTGCCGGCTCCAAAGAGCATATGCAGGTACACTGCTCTGGCACACAGGCGAGCTTCATGCGAGATGGCTTAATTCAACACGACTTCCAAAGCGGAGGAGAACGCAGCACGCTCCAGACAAGTCAGACATGGCTGGCAGCCGTTCTGGTAGGCCGTGCTCTCCAGCTGCACTCCCAGGCGTGTCGTGGCTGGGGACCCGCTGGTTCCCTGGCCAGCAGGGACAGTTCCCTGGCTGCTGTGCCTGCCCAGGGCAGCGGCACAGCCTGGC
>VZRH01004001.1:474248-496758 GCA_013397555.1 Urocynchramus pylzowi
CCGCCAGCGCCGGCTGGGCCGCAGCTGGGCCTCTCCGGGGCGCTGGGACAGACGCCTTCCTCCAGATGCCCACCGAGGGGATGGGAGGCTGGGGCGGGAGGCGAAGACCAAGCTCAGTGAGCTCCTGGCTGCTGGACACGTGGCTTGTTCCAGCTGACAGAACCATGCCCAAAGCAATCACTCACCTGCCTGAAGCAGAGGAGCCCCATATGTAACGGGACGGTTTGGCTCCAGTTGCTTCAGCGGGTTTCCGTCTCACACTAAGAGGTGTTCAACAGTATCAAAACTGACATTTTTCTACATTTGTATGGAGTTCAGTCAAGGACAACCCAAAAAGTAAGTGCAAAAGCAAGCTGACAGTTACTGGCTCAGATTACCTTCAAGAGAGCTGGAGGGAAAGGATAGGGATATGGGTGGTGGAGGGAAATGGGAATCTCCAGAGTCAGTTTGTCAGATTAAACTGTTGTCTTCCTCTCTAAGTCAAGTATCACCAAGAGTTGAGCCTGGGCTTGCTTCTTCAGGTAAGCTCAGTGAGTCATGACAGCTCTGGACACATAGGACACATCTGGTGGCACATTGAGAGGGGGTGGCCAGCTGAGGGAAGGCACTAGCAATGGTCACATTGAATATGAAAGGACAGCTCATACTCTTATGAACTTTTTCTTCAGCCTTTTCTCCCCTATTTTTTCTTCTCATGTAATTTTTCAGGCATTTGGATCAAAGCAGACATGGACAATGCCCAAACTGTGCAAGAGCTTTGACTGTGCAGGAAGCGGCTACTACCTAGAGGAACTTAGTAGCCCTGCCTGTCGTGATTTTAAATTTAAATTTTTACGATGACATTAAATTGCCAGTTTGGATTTCTTCCATCTCTAATCACCAATTTGTATTCTGAGATTGCAAAGCAGGTGCAGAGGGGGATAAATGTTGCTTGCTGATTAGGGCATGGAACAAGACTTGTGGCACAAAAGGACAATAAACTCCTGAGTTTATGTGGAAATTTAACCTCCTGCACAGATAGATATTTATTTAGCTCTTGAGCATAAATCTTTCTAGTGAATTTCAGAATCTCCTTGACATGGGAATACTGAGCCTAAGGCATATTACCATCTTAATACAGAGCTTCTGCAAGAAGTATTTCTGTGTGAATTGGACTTGTTACTCCAGATGATTATAGTTTCTTTTCCAAAGAGCACAACTGCACTAGAGAAACCAATATAATTTAGAAAGAGACCACTAGAAGCCAGTTCTGTGAAAGGAATGAGTTTTATGTGGCCATACTAAATTTGGGTGTGACAGATATACTGAAGGAAAACTGCTTTAAAATAACACATGTGCCTCAGAAGCTGTGGCTATCTGCCCATCCTTTCCTGCTTGCACTAACTTACCCAGATGTATGTGGGCCTCCTTGCTTGGAAAATACTTTCTAACTCCCCTGCCTTTACGACCGACTGGCCCAAGTCCAAAGCCTTGGTAGTATCATATTTCTGTCTGCATGCCTCAGTGTTCACAGCAAAAGTAATCATGGCAGCTAGTGTCAGTACCTTGGTGTCAGGAAGGAAGGAAGGATGGAAGGAAGGAAGGAAGGAAGGAAGGAAGGAAGGAAGAGCTGGAGATTAGTTTCTCTGTGTTAACACTAAAATCCATAAGAAGGTGGGGTCAAATCATCCTAACTTCTTACTATGAGACTATGCCAATGGACATTATGTCTTATACAGAGAGGAGGCAGGGGCTGATTTTAATTCTTTTCTGGTCAAGTTGTGTGCACAGCAGCTGGTATGTGATATTGGGCAATGGGGCAGATGGCACTTACTATACCCAATGGCTGCTGTCCAACAAACACATTTTTCCACTAAATACAGAAGAGCAACATATTTTTTGTGAACATGAACCTTGTTTTAAAGGTATTTTTATTCCCTCACAGCTGTGAGGCAACTGTATCTCTGGTGATTCCTTGGCCTTACCCTTGATATGTTTCAGAAGTTGAAGCAAGACCATAATGCAGAACACTGCTTGCTGTGGCATGCTGTTGTTACACTTGCAGCATGGACAAAACACACACTGTTTGCCCAGGAGCTTGTAGACTGAACTCAAAAGCTGAGATGACAATACCAGAGAGATGGCTTTTCTTCTTGAAACTCAAACAGAAACATAGGGGTTTAGGGTTTTTCACTTGTTGACTGCCATAAGCAGCTCACAGGACAAGAGTAAATTTATAAATGGATTTCTCTAATCAAACATTAGGAAATCTGTGGCCCTCACTAGGCTCTGGGGCTGTTGTAGATGCATACCATTTTTATTTATTTCTGTTCAGATTTTAAAGTGTGCAGTGGTACAGTGACAGCTCTGGCTCATTATAGAACAGTGCATCTTCAAACAGGTTCACCTTCCACCTTATCAGAATTCCTTGATCCTATTTCTTCTTTAAAAATAGAGAACATTTTTGGAGGGTAACAAATCAGGAAATATATATTTTGCTGCTATCTTAATGTGAAGCTAGTGTGTGATGGTAAAACAGCTAGATAAGGCCAAAATGTGAAAATTGAAATAAACAAGATAAATGAACCCAGATCAGATAGAGATGAGGTCTAGCAGTGATCACTTTGAAAATATTGGTCTTATGTCCATGAAGGTAAAGGTGTCTCTGTTTCCACAGAAAAGCCAAGATGAAAGTGCCTGCCTATATTTACAGGGATGGTGCTGGATTTTCTGCACCAAAAACTGAAAAAAAAAAAAAGCTTGCTTGTTATGATAGAAATGACACTATGGCAAGAAAAACTAGGATAGGAAGGCTACTGCTATAATAAAAAATCCAGTTAGTAAAGTTATAAAAACACACACTTCATAAGATAAATGCTTATTAGAGAAGCCCTCTCTTCAGAAGGTGTGGGGATTTTGAGACACTCTGACTATGTAATAAAAATAATTTATCGAGATGCATCACAGTATCTTATTTATATCATAGTACATCACTGTATTTCTTGCTTGGGTCTTTGGAGCTTTTGACACATCAGCCTTGATATGCATAAGTTTATTGCTTCTTTTGTTATGTCAGTGGTCATGAATTCCTTTGAAGTAGTTTTTTAAAAGAGTGAGTGGTAAAAAGTATTCTCAGTAAACATCTGTTAAGAATGTGAGACACAAGAAAGGAAACTTTGCTGTCACAGTAGCCTTCTTTGTTCAGCGTAATCTAACCAGTCATCTCCTGTACTTGGAGCTATCTTGTCAGCTAGGTATTGTTTCTCTTCTGCTGAGCAAAATCAGACTGACTTTTGTGTTACTAATTCCCTGAAGAAACCAGAACTGTTACACTTCTGAACCGTTTCTCAAAGTATTACCACCTTATGTCACATTCTGTGCCAGATGGGGGATTTCCATTTCTTATCTGGCTCCTCAGTGTACAGCCCCTGCACCCCCTTTGTACCTCCCTCCACATGATGTGGACACTATAAAGATTTTCTCTCCATGCACAACATACAAAACAAGGGCTTTTTTTTTCCTCAGTGGCCTGTCCCCAGCTCCCAGCCAGCATTTGCCTGGAGGAAAGCCAGCTGTGTCTGAAATCACTGAGAGAAGAACAGTGCTATCAAAAGACTGCCAAATAATGCAGGAGGGAGCTGAAAGAGATGCTCTGAGATAATATTTCAAGTCAGCCCAAGCTTTCTGCTTGGATTTTCTTTTGGATCAGCCTGCAAACCAGGGAAGGTTCAACCAAATTTCAGGACACAGAACCTTATTTCTGAGTCTTTTTTCCCTCCCTACCTTATTATACTGTAGTCTTCAGGTGGCCCTTCTTGACTGCTCAAGGTAGGACTTAAGAGGTCAGCACTGAGTGCTCTGCAGGTTGCTTCAGAAGTGAGGCAAATTGCTCACAGTCTCCTTTACCACTCCTTTCTGGTAAAACTGTTAATGCTCTTCATAAGCAAACAGTGGCAGTGCATGAACTATTAACCTTAATCCATTTGACATTCTCCCTTCCATGTTTTAATTATATTTACAGCTTTCAAGGAGATTCTTGGCCTTTCTCTTTTTATCCTGGGCTTTTCTCAGTGGACCCCAGCTTTACTTCACCTTCTCCTGTGTGCACTTAGTAACGTGTGCAAGGTACCTTTCTTGTTGCCATAAGGTTTGGTTTGTATGAAGTGAAATATAGGAACATAAGCCTATTTCTATATTCTTATTTCCAGGGCATTTACTTACTAGAGATTTTCTGAACCCTTTGTAAGAAATCACAGAAAGGTAAAAAAAGGGGAAAAAAGTCTAATTGATGCTGAAGGCTGTCCAATAGAAAAGGTTCTTTCACAGTTGGCAGCTTGACATTGATTGTCCCTTGATTTCTGGAACCTTCTCCTTGCAGCATGGTTGCTGTAGTCCCAAGTAGAGGCATATATATTATATATTGGTGTATATTGTATATTTTTTCACATAAGTGCTGGGTTCAATATAAAAGAAACCTGGTTTAGACTGTAGAAAAGTAGTTCACAGCACAGTTCTGAAAAGATCAGCAGCTCCATGGAGCTGATGGTCTTTGTCAGCAGGCAGTGATTCACAGCTACCAGAGCAGCTCTCTTCTGTCACTACAGAGGGAAAAGTCCCATCCATCCCAGTGTGGCAGGCCTCAGCTGTCATTCTAGTTCTCAGAGGTCAAAATCCAAAGCAGCTCAATCCAACTTGAGCCATTCTGTGGCTGTAACAGAGTGCAGTTGGCTGTGCCACTGCAGGAGCTTTTGGTACCTCTTTGTCTGTGACTGACCCTGTGAAAGTAATGGATCCCTGGAAACTCAGAGGAGCCCCATATGGCAACTTCATGTGGTTGTCCTGGGTACTCAAAAGCATCACAAAAGATAGTATATGGGTTTTTGACATAATTATCTCTTTTATAGAACCCAAACCAGACCATGCCTGTATTCCCACAACACATTATTTCCTGCCCTTTATGTAACTATAGGGTGTCTACAGTCTGTCATTACTGAAAAGTTCAGGCACCTCTCAGTCCATTACATAATGTCACTGATGTAGGGAAGCAGGGTGAATGCCATTTAATGAGGAGGAATGAAAGTCCAGCATGATGAAAATAGAAAAAAGAGAGACTCAAACTCATTTCCAACCAAATGTCCTACTTTGTTTCTTACTCTGATGATGGTCTTTTTTGGTGATTAATGAAAGATGCTGCAATGATCAATAGCTGGATAAAATGACAAATGGTCAGACCAAAGGCTTATGCAGTTTGATACTCTTGTGTGTGTATGGAAGAGTGAAAATGTTTATATAATGAAGGCTAAGAACGAGATAAACACATGTGATAGTGGGAGCAGCTTTCAATCATTTTCAGCTCAGAGGCCCCCTGTACCAGAAATGCTTGTTACTTCCTCTCCCATTAACATGTTGGGTTTTCTGTGAAACCATGCAACAAATTTCATGTACAAACCCCTTTGGTAAAGAGCAATCCCTTATTGGCTGATCTCCTTTATTCACCTCTTTGGCAGCTCCTTCAAAGGCCTAGCATGGATTTCTAAGGTAGGATTTATAATAGCTGCACTGACTTCCAAAAATACATCATACATACTCAGGCATTCCCTGTTCCTATTTTTACTACAATTCCTAATTTTTCTGTTAGTTGTGTCAGTTTTAGACATCAATATCTCCCTTGATCTCCTGTACAGAAACAGTTTCTCAGTTCCAAAGTGGTTTTAAGGGAGAAATCAAGGCTTCACAGCAGACTATTCAAGAAATTCAGATTTTTAATTTGCATAGGTTTATCTTGATAGTATTTGCATACCTTGCACTGATGCCTTAAGTGATTGGGATTAGTATCTGTCATGTGATGGTTACTCTTCCCCCCTGCATTGGAGTGAACTGTGTTCCCTGGAATGTTTTATTTTGGTACAGCTTTATCAGTTTTGGTTTTGTTTGGCTTTTTTTTTTTTTTTTTTTTGAAAAATGCACGTTATTCTGTATTTATTTTAGAGAAGGCAAGGTTAGGTTGAGGGAGCTCATTCCACAGTCGCAGGCTGACCAGTTCTGCTTCCACAGATAAACTTTGCCCTAGTTTTAGAGAGGTTCAGTTGCAGCAGAAGAGCAAAGTTACTGAGTGCAGATTTTATTGAGGGCTTTAAGCAGTATTTAAGGTACTTTGGGCTCAAGATGAGAATTATTTGAATGACTGATCACATTGTGAACTCCATTTTTATTGTGTTTGAAAAGACAAGATCTGAAGGAAAAATCTGATTTTTCAGGGTCAGCTCTACCATATGAAGTGCTGTGTGAATCTCTGGTGTACAACCTGAATGTCTTACACCAGATATATCACAGAATCATTATCACTAGGTTGGAAGACACCTTCAAGATCATAGAGTCCAACCCATGCCCTCACACCTCAACTAAACCATGGCATTGAGTCCCACATCCAGTCTTTTTTAAACACATCCAGGGATGGTGACCTCACCACCTCCCCAGGCAGACCATTCCAGTACTTTTACCACCCTTTCCATAAAAAACTTTTTCCTAATATCCTAAACTTCCCTTGGCACAGCTTAAGACTGTGTCCTCTCATTCTGTCAGTTGCTGCCTAGTGAAAGAGACCAACCCCCACCTGACTACAACCACCTTTCAGGAAGTTGTAGAGTGACAAGGTCACCCCTGAGTCTCCTTTTCTCCAGGCTAAACACCCCCAGCTCCCTCAGTCGTTCCTCACAGGGTTTGTGTTCCCAGCCCCTCACCAGCCTCGTTGCCTCCTCTGGATGCGCTCCAGCGTCTCAACGTCCTTCCCAAACTGAGGGCGCAGAACTGGACACAGCACTCGAGGTGGGGCCTCACCAGTGCTGAGCACAGGGGAAGGATGACCTCCCTGCTCCTGCTGGCCACACCATTCCTGATCCAGGCCAGGATGCCTCTGGCCTTCTTGGCCACCAGGGCACTCTGCTGGCTCATGTTCAGCTGTCAACCAGTACCCCCAGGTCCCTTGCTGCCTGGGCACTGTCCAGCCACACCGTCCCCAGCCTATAACACTGCAGGGGGTAATTGTGGCCAAAATGCAGGACTCAGCACTTGGATTTATTAAACTTCATCTTACTGGATTCTGCCCATCCATCCAACCATTCCAGGTCCCTCTGCAAGAGCCCTCCTACTTTCCAACAGATCGACACATACTCCCAGCTTAGTGTCATCCCCAAATTTACTAATGGAAGACTCAATACCCTCATTCATGTGGCCAATAAAAATATTGAACAGAAGTGATCCCAGCACAGAGCCCTGAGGGACACCACTGGTGTCTGGCTGCCAGTTGGATGCAGCACTGTTCACCACCACCCTCTGGGCATGGTCATCCAGCCAGTTCTGAACCCAGCAAAGAGTGCTCCTGTCCAAGCTGTGGGCTGCCAGCTTTTCCAGGAGCGTGCTGTGGGAGACAGTGTCAAAGGCCTTGTTGAAGTCCAAATAGACAACAACCACAGCCTTTCCTGCATCCACCAGGTGGGTCACTTGGTCATTAAAGGAGACCAGTTTGGTCAAACACAACCTACTCCTCCTAAACCCCTGCTGGCTGGATCTGATACCCTGGCCATCCTGTAAGTTCTGTGTGATGACATTCAGTACAAACTGTTCCATTGCCTTACCAGGTACTGAGGTAAGGCTGACTGGCCTATAATTACCAGGATCCTCCTTCCCACCCTTTTTGTGAATGGGCATCACATTGGCCAACTTCCAGTCATCTGGAACCTCACCAGTGAGCCAGGACAGTTGGTAAATATCGGAGAGTGGCTTCACAAGCTCATCTGCCAGCTCCCTCATTACCCTGAGATGGATCCCATCTGGTCCCACAGATTTAACTAGATCACACTAGTGATAAAAGAGTGAAGAACTGAAATCAGTCACAGATAGGCATGAAACACATTCCAGCTAACTGCAGAATCCATGTGGAAGTCCTCATGCAACAAGTTAATACTCACAGGGGATGACTACTCCACCAGAAAAGACCAAGAGGAACGTCCCAGGGGAGGTAGGTTTGGGCTCCAAACTTCTAAGTCCTGTGACACACCACATTCTCTCCTCACATGGACTCTGCCTGTGGTTTCAAGTTCACACAACATGGATTGGCTGAGAAATTAATGCTGAAAAGAAGTTCAGCAGAGGGAGCTTTCTCATTAATATCAATCTGTGTTCTGGTGTGTCATGGATACCTGAGCAACTGCATTCCTGGTGTTAAGGAACTGACTTTATGCTAGTTCATGCTAGCACTCTCTGGGATGCTCTGAGCAGCCACCAAAAGGTCTGTTTCAAAATAGCATAAAGTCTTTTTGTATTGAAGAGGTTGAGACTGATGCTTTCTAGCCCTGCTAGTTCAGGTGCCTCTGCTGTGGTCATTTTAAATGCTCTCAGGCTGAAGCTGAGCAACTGAAAGCAATAAAAACCAACAAAGTACTGACTAGAAATTTGGTGTGAAGGAGGGCATCTCAGCTTGCTGGTGCACTCCTAGATTTTTTCAGGCATGCATCCAGTATTAAACTCAGACTCTTAATTTCCTTTAGGCTATGATTTCATGTGTCTCAGTTTATTCATAGGTACCCAAAAGGTTCAAAAGTCTCATGCAATCCAGAAACTTCCTAATGGCCCAGACAGCTCCATAAAGCAAGTAAGCACTGGTAAAGTAATAGCAACCATAATAGCTGCAGATTACTTCCTAGAGATTTATGCCCTCCCTTAAGAGCATGGAGACAGGCAGAGGTGGCTGGGTCACCCCTGCTGTGGGATGTACCCAGGGGCAGCCCACATCAGGCCCTTTTGCAACCTACAGAGCCCCTCCAAGGTATTGCTCTGTACTCCCACCTGACCCAGTTATAAGGGGGCTGTGCAGTTTAATATGAGGTGTAAGAGATAAAGCAGGTTTTAGTTCCTTCCAGTGCAGTGGAACAGTGCAGCCACTGTTGTGCTACTGACAGCATTCCCCCAGGCTCCTTGGCCTGGTTACAGCTTGGGTAGCTGCAATCTGCCTACTTTCAGTCTCCCCAGAGATCCTGTTGGCAGCATTACTCTTTTTCCACTTCTTGTCCTAATTTAGTTGGGTTATCTTGCTGTGCGCTGTTAAATGCTACCACAATCCGTATCAGAGGTGGCTACATGTCAGGTTTGGGTAAAGCAATCTCTCATTAGGGGAGCCTTGTCTTCCAGGCTTTGCTCCTCTGAATAATCCAGAGGTGTGTAATTAGGCTTCCAGAGGTCCAGTGGTACTACTGGGCAATCCACTCACAAGAATAACATCACTCAAGTGGCCTCGAGTTTTATGCACATCTACACATAATCCTTGCAGGAAATGTGAAGTCTTTGTTTAAAATTTCTGTTTTGAACCAATTAGAAAATAAACATAACATTGGGGGAAAAAGTGAGAAAACTGAAGGGATTTATCTTGCCTGCACTGAAACCATTAAAAGCTTAAGGCTTTGAATATTCCTGTATACTGAACAATGATATTCACAGCCTTTCAGCTCAATTTGGGTTCAGTGGAAGACAGAATTAAAAATGCAGCCCACTGGGCTTGTGTGTAAATGAATTAAAACCAGTAGAGCAAAGATTCCACTGTTTTTCGGAGTTTTGCACAGATCTACAACTTATAAAGATGCTGATAAAGAACTTGGAGAAAATATTTTTTTAAATAAAAGCAAAATACTTTTATGTCTCTCTTACTGGTAGACATCCACTTTTCTTCCCTCCTCAAGTCTCTGGGCTAAGCATCTCATTAGTGCTCCATGGTGAGAGGTGCCCATCTGAAGGCAAGACAGAGAAGGTGCATTATCCCTGGGGCTACCTTTTGCTCTGCTCTGACTGGAGAGCAGGCTTTTATTCATCAATTGACAGGATGGAGTGCAGGCACCCTGTCTAAGTAAATAATGGGAAAGGCATCTAAATTTCCTGCATGTGATGTAAAATATAACCTTGATTTTTCATTCTTGAGCAACTAGGCACTGCAGCTGTTTCATCCAACAGGAATTTTAGACAATGCATATGCACATATTTAAAAATTGCTCAACTTTTAGGTAAGTTATGCATGCATTTTTTTCAAATGCAGTCAATATCTACACTGGCAAGAGATTTTTAGATTTTGATATATGGCTCTGATGGCTGCCATTGTAGGGAGAAATGCATCCTTAAACACTGCACTGTCAAAGTAATATCCACAAATTGTTCAGTGCCCATCACTGGCAGATAATAAATATTTTATGCCTTACTGAAAAATAATATTTCTTCTTCTCAAGTATTGCTCATGTGTTCCCTTTGGGCAACTCTCAGAATAGCCTTTTGGGATTAATAAAAACTAATAGTTCCCTTTATGCTTTAAAAGCTTTCGTCACATGGGCTCCCCAAAGCACTTCCATGGCAGAAATCCTAGTCACTTACTTTGTAAAACAAATATGCATTAAGGGGAGCACAGGGAAAGTAAAACTTCTTTCCTCTGTTCCAGCATGAAGATGTCACCTATGCTGTGTGCAGGACTGCCACTAGCATGGATGGTCTCTCTGCAGGGGTGGCATGGAGGAACAGCCCTGCTCCAGGAAGATGCACCAAAACACTGTACAAAGAAAATGAATGGTGTGCCTGGGGCAGGCTGCTGGGCTCAGAGGAAAGGCTATGAATAAAGGTGTCATATATCCTTCTGGTTTTTAATCCAGAAGGATTAAAAACTATTGTTATTGTTATTTCCCACATACTGATCCATCTTTTTATTGCTGTATTTGCAGCTGGATTGAAATTATTTGGTTTAATGATAATTTTTGCTTTAGGAACAGATATGCCTTACATTATTTCAGATATGACTGACACTGAACAGGATTGTTGGAGGGGCATTCTGGCTAGCCCACAGGCACCTCTGTTTTCTCTACTTTCAGGTTGCAGGTTGTTGATGATGCTGGCCCAAGATTCATTTGTCATGATTATGGTTTTGAGAAGCAGCAGTGTGTTATTATGTCCCTGGAAGCTGGACATTATAAAGGGAAGAATGGAAATAATAATAATAATAATAATAATAATAATAATAATAATAATAATAATAATAATAATATGGCTTCCAGAACACTCTGACAATAATCTAACATTCTGCCCTTAAGCTATTCCTCCAAACAAAATTTCCAGTATGTATTTTTCCCCTTTCAAATGTCTAATGGAGTGTTGAGCCAGCAAGACAGCTGGGAAGTTTGAGTTTCTGCCTGCACAATGGTAGCAGTGTCTGTGCTGTCAAAATTAACTCTCCATTTTTTCCTGCTCGTGCTGAAAAAGATCTTTCTAACATTTGAAAAATATACTGTGTGCTCAGAGATCTTATGTTCCTTTGCTGGTTTAGTTCAAGCAAAGCTGATTAAAAAATTCAATTCTAGTGTCATTCAAATAACCAGTGATACCTCAAACACTGGTATCATGATAGTCTATTTTTAAATACATGATTTCAGGGTGTGTGGAAGGATCAGCACAGCAGATCACTGCTTGGCTAATGAGGTGATGGGCACTGCATAAAACCTGAAAAGAAGCATCAGCCCAGCTCTATAGATATTTCCAGACTAGATTGACACAATACCTGCTGATACTGGCACTTGTCCAGTAAATCCACCTCTGGATTGCACTTACCCAAGAAATTTCATCATGGTCTGTGGGGTTTTGCAGCTGAAAGGGAGAACAGAATCTCACCCATTTTTATTACACACCTAATTTCTGTTGAACAGTGGATTTTGTGATTTATCTTTCAGCCAATGTACAAAACTGCATCAAAACATCAGACATGTGAATTGGCACTTTTTGACCTGAACTGCAAGACAAAGAAGGTTTATACAGATCTGCAATATCCATTTTGACCTCTCTGCCTTTGATGGTAACAGCACATGTTCAGCATGAGCTCAGTTTTTAATATAATATAAGTGACCCCCTTGGGGATTTGTTCTAAAGAAACTTGCGCTTCTCAATAATGGAAAGAAATGTTTTTCTCTTTAAGGGAGAGAAGGAAGCAGGTAAGGAGTATTCTGTTCCTTGGATATGGAAGGCACATGTAAATATAAGATGCCATTTATCATTATTTGATATATAGCAAAATACAGTAATTCCACTTAGCAGCAGGTTTTAAGAAGATTAAACATGCTAGGAAAATTGTTTTAGAATAACAGTGTAACAGGATATTGTAAATTATTTTGCAGTAGGCTGTCATGCTATGTCACCATAATTCTTCAATATTTAATTAAAACCCACAGCAAATTAATATTCAGGTCCTGTCAAGAAAACTAATTGGATACAGGGACCAGCTGCTGGAGAAGTTGGGATGTCAGCTTCAGATGCTAATGTGAATGGTTCACACTGGCTTGTGGGTACATGTTTAAAACACTCATCATAGAATCATAGAATTACAGAAACATGGATAGAATGGTCTGGGTTGGGAGGGGCATTAAAATCATCTAGTTGTGATCCCCTTGCCATGAGCAGAAACACCTGCCACTAGAGAAGGTTGCTCAAAGCTCCATCCAGCTTGGCTCGTACACTTCAAGGGATGGGGCATCCACAAATTCTCTGGGGAACCTGTGCCAGTATCTCATAGTGAAGATCACCATGGACTTATGGACAAGACTGGTTTTGTTTATAACAAAGTCTTTACATTTTAGCAAAAAATATTTATCTTTAATGATAAGATATGATCTAAATATGATAAAATATGAACTGAATCTTATTTAATTCAGAGACTGGAGGTTTTTTAAAGCAGTTCACAGATGATCCTCTGTGATAGAAAGTTCTCTTCAGGGAAAGGTGACAGCCACTAGTGTCCATAGTTTTAGACACCTCGGCTTCTGCATACCCGATAGACCTTCAGTTTCTTCCCCTGTCTCTGAGATTAAGCTCTTTCAAGGTAAGGATGGATACTTCAAGTCATTAGTCCCCTTTTTAGCATTGTAATTCTTGCACTGGTCTGAACTATCACTCAATCAGGCTACATAATTATGGTGGAGTGACAATGGGAACTGTAGTGCCCATTGGAATGGGGCCAGACACACTGACCAGGTTTCATGCTAAATAATGAAAGCCCTGACATTAAATACATCACAATGAATCACACTCCAATTCAAGGTGATATTTTATCACTCTGCAGTCTCAGAGATGTGTATGCTTTTTTTAAAATAAGTTTTAAATTACTAGGGCTTTCTACAGCTCATTTGTAAACTCACAAGTACAGGGTATTGCAAGGTATCTGTATTTCAGTGTTTATCAGAACCTAGAGCACTGTTTGCAAATTGCTCAGGAATAGGAAAAAAAACCCTATGAAAGCTGGCATAAATGGGACTTATAAATATTGTGTTAGTATGGGCTACGTAATTCTCCTACTCTTGCAGTACTATACAATGGCCACAAAGATACTCTCTTTTCTGGTAAATTGTTGTGATTTTTTTCCATCATTGATTTATTTTGAAGTGCTGAACTTCAACACTTTTGTTCCTAGCTAGCAATTAAGATGAAAGCACTGTCCTTTCTGAGAATGGCATTCATTCAGGCAATACAGAGATCTGACACAGTTTTGCTCTTTTACTCAGCAGTTGTTTGCAAAACAATAGAAAGGAACTCTATTTCATTGCCTTGAAAATAAAGAAAGAGAAAAACAAAACAAAGAAAGAAGGCAGAAAAAGGCAGTAAAAATTTAGCTTACAAAAGGAGGAGAAATGGGGTTTGCAGGGAGCCAGTGTCATGCTGTGTGGAAGCTCATATAGCAAATTCAGAGTAAATGCAAATGTATTGTGTTAGGCAAATTAGAGATGGTTGAATTAATCTTGAGTAAGTGACCAACATTGTGCTGCTTCTGTCTGACTTCTCCACTTGATGCTGATTTCTGGTTATGCTCTTGTTGCTATTTAATCAGATTCTTCTATGGGTTAAACCCATGAGTACCTGAGCTGCTTGCTGACGTCAAGGACATCAAGAATTCTCTTGACACAGTGATGAAATGCCAGTCCCAGGTGGGTCAGTGCTGAACCCCAGCAGGAGTCCTTGCCCTGGCACTTGCTCCCAGCTCCTCAGAGACTGTCAAGGACCTCAGCCTTGATGGCCTTGATGGCCTGGATCTGGCCCTGGGGAGCTCTGCATGCCCTGCAGAGCCTCGTGCTCAAGTTTCAAGGTGCTGGTCTCATGACCCTCACCCAGTGGCCCCAGATCACCCCCATCTAGAGAGTGATGCTGTGTGAGCTGCAACACCAAGTGGGTGACATATTCAGTCCTGCTTATATATTTTTTTTCTGTTTTGGTAGTGCTTGGGCGGGGTCTCTTTGCAGGCCAGGGGCACAGCTGCTGTGGAGGCAGGGAGAGCAGCTGTCCTTGTACCCTGTGATGCACAATAAGCATCCATAAGATGGACAGTAAGTGTCCTCTGAACTTTTATCCCACACTAAATTCACTGGAGGAAGACCAACATCTTTCTAGGTTTTGGTACAACATTGGGTAGTAAACACCTCCTCTTGTAGAGCTTGTTCTGCCACAGAGAACAGTATTGCTCTGCACTGTATTAGTGCACATCTTCCACATGCAATTCCTGCTAATTTAATGAATTATTTAGCCATGCCATGCTCACAGGCTCATGCCAACACGGTAATGGAATTCTGTACTGGCTACGGGTACAGCCAGATGTTCACAATTTTTCTCCCTCTTTCTGCACAGATTTTATGTAAATTGCAGGAGGAACAGCACTGCCATCACCACCTTCTCCATTAATAAATCCCGTTAACAGGCTCCATGCCTCTACAACTCAGCCCACAAGGGACAAGCTGCTGGGTGTGATCCCTACTCTTTGTGAGTTCAGGATGCTCACTGGTGGGAAGGTAAGGGCCAGTGGGGCCATTTCTTCAGTTGCCTGCTCCGGCTGGTGTAAATCACACGTAACCACCGTTGGCAGATCTGCACTGAAGTGTTGTCAGGAGAGAACCGGGCTCAACAAACTCAGGAAGAATTAGATAAGCAAAAAGTTAAAGGGTGATCAGAAGGTGATGACAGAAACACAGCAGGAAATCCAGAGCTGTAGGGTGTGACAGTTTTGCAGAAACTTTTTTTCCTTTTTTTTCCCCTAGGATTGGTTTTCCACTGTTGGTGTGATTTTACTGAGTACCTACAGAGAGAAGAGTTGGCCTCACTCTCTCCCCATTTTCCACTATTCAGTGCCCTCTTCAGAGGATTTACTTGTGATTTACACTTGCAGAAGTGAGAAGAGATTCAAGCTGTGCTTGTGCAATTATACCAAACTGGGGAGAGAGGCCAGCAGAGCTGAATTTGGTGGATTTTGGGGCTAGGGCTATTTTTGCACAGCTGTGCTCCCTGCTCAGCCATTCAAACCACTCCGTAGTGAAACAAAGCAGATGCAGCCGTTCTCAAGTCCAAGCAGTTTCAGTTCAGGGCTGCTTTTCAACTCACAATAACATCTGTGCTACAAAAGTATTTAAATATGAGCTCACTTTTATCAACTTCATTGCAGTAGTTAATGTGCTTAAATGTTTTTCTGAAGTGGGTCCTCGGTTTGATAGCATTTTATACATGATGTCAAAGTTAATAAGCATCAGGCCCACTACCCAAGAGTGTGAGAGTTACCCATTTACAGAGATCTAGAAATGTAATTTATAATTCAAGTCTTTCAAGGGAAGGATAATTGTCTGATTTTGCACTGCTGCATGGGAAAAAACAAAAGTGTGTTTTGTCATTGTGTGCACTGTGCTTTTTGGGTTTATGGCATTTTGCTCTATAAATTGCTTCATGTTGTGGGGCATTGAAATCTACCTGACGTTGTGAAATGCCTCCTATAACGCCAAGTCTTGCACCTTGCCACAGCTGTGGGATTTTGTGGAAGTGCTACACTTGTTCCAGCCTCCATCTGTGGTCTTGCTCACCCCAAGTGCTCAATAATTACATGCTAACTTCACACCCTGACACAGGGATGATGATGGATGGTCTCTGGCCAGAGTGATCCCTGCTCTCTGGTCACTTGAGTTGCCTTGCCAATGAGGCTGCACTTCTGTTTATTCAGTTAATGAGGATCAGCATTACAAAATGCATGGCAGGGATTCAGTATACATTACCAGTTAATAGACATAATTGAGTGGAAGGAAAACTAGTTTCTGATGTCACAAAATGTCTCTTGTGATAAAGCATTTGGAATGTAATGGTTAACATTTCATTTAGCACTGACGAAGATTTGTGTACCGGTTAATACGAATTGTTTGTGAAATCATAATGACATAATAATTGCTAGCAGATACATTTCCAATCATATTGGCTGAAGACTTCCTCTCCATTTTTCTTGTCTCCCAGTCCTACTAATTCTCCAAACATGCCATCAGACATCTGGTGCCAGGATTTGAGTATCTGTTTTTCTGTCTCCACATCTAGACTCCTGAAAAGATAGCCAAATCTTTCATGTTTTGTTTTGTGGTTTGTTTTATTTTTCACAGAAACCTAAACACTGAGATCAGTGGGAGTTGAAGACTGACTAATATTTCAAATTGGGTGATTTAACTATGCTATAGCACATATGTTTTTAGCAGATCAATAGACAAGCACCAGGAAAGGACACTCAGAGCTTGTAGGATAATTTTTAGGCTTGGTAGAACCATTAAGACTTTGGGTTGTGCATTGTACAGACTTTTCTGGCACTTGGTACAGACTTTTGGCACACTTCTCTTTGGCACCATTAAGAATCTTGGCTCTGAGCTGGGAAAACAGCTAGCAAACTAACACTATTTACCTGGTTGTTGACTATCCATATTCTGATTTTACAAGTATTCATCAATATGTATTTTATTTTGAAAAAAAAGACTCAACAGAGACAGTATTTTTCCAGTAAGTCATCATATCAGTTTCAACTAAAAAGATATGTTTAACTCATAGATATATTTTCTTTTCTAGCAGGAAAAACCTTGAGAATAAAAAGAAAACAGGAATACATTGGGGGACATAAACAGTAGTTTTCTCTCTATATAGAAATAAATAACATCTAAAAATCTTTTTGCTTCCTACTTTAGTAGACTAAAATCCTAAAAGCTTCTTATATGTGCTGGCTGACTAAAAATAAAGAGCATTTATCACATTATCATTCACACAAAAACTGCCTGCATAGCCTGTGTAGTCCCCAAGCTGCTGGAGGCAGGAAAGATATTTCATGTCAGTACCAGTTTATGTGGCTGAGTTCTTCCCTTGCTTTTTCTCAGAAACAGGATATTAGACAACACAGGCTTTCAGGCTGATGTGTTACGACCAACATTAACTTCTTAAGCTTGAAAATGCAAGTTGCTAGTCAAAATACTGGCAATTATTTTAGTACTGGTGGTGATTTTATAAATATTAATCAGAATAAACAAGAAAGAAGATACCAGAAAATAGAGCAGTTAAAACTCTAGGCTTTGCAGTCTGCATGGGCTGTACTTTGCCTCATCCTGTGCAGTGGCAGGTTAGTACTCTCCATGGACTTGTCTTAGAAGCCAAGCACATGTTTCTGAAAGCATTTCTGTGAGTCTCCTGGCTGCTGGTGTACCTTAATTTGGCTAAGGAGGGACTACGGGGGCCCATGGATGCAAAGAAGAAGGTGATTTGTACTGCCATGCAGAAAAGTAATCAGGAAGTGGTCTTCTGGTGAGGAAGGATCCAGGGTATGGGCTGAGGCACTCTTTGGGAGCCACCATTTGTACAGCCCAAGCCAAGAGACCATGTGAGATGGACTTTCTGATGTTACATCTGATTTCCTGAGGTATGGCTGGAAGATGCGAGGAGTTCTTGAGGTGATGCCAGCGGGCTTTGCCTCAGATGGACCTGCAATTGTTCCCACTGGCATACTGAGGAAGCTGACTTCTCCAAAATCACTTGGATGGAAAGGTGGCTGGGGACAGTAACAATTTACAGAAAAGGAGTAAGAGATCCACCACACTCTGCTCTTTGTGCTGGTACTGTGTCCTGCTTCAGGGCAAAGTGGCACCATCACAAACCAGAGCAGCACTCAGCTGTGCCCAGCAATAGGTCTCAGACCACAGATGTCAGTCAGGTAGAAATAACCTGTGAAGCATCTGGAGGGAGATATCAGGGTGGTCAGGACTGCAGCACCACCCTGAAGCATCCATCACAGCTATCTGTACGTTGTCCAGCCTTTGCTGACACTACCTGCTTATGAGGAACTTGCAGAGATGTAAGAGATTAAAAGAAGGCCACCATGAAAAACTAACTGTGTAAAACCTCTGTTCTTCTAATATTCACATGTATTTTAAAGCATTGGATCTCCATTCGTTTGAGAAGACTTCCCTGACTCTCTCTGGTAACTTAGTGCATCATCACTTCTCTCAATATTTTTAGTGTGAGTGCAGATGGTCAACACCACAAAAAATGGATGGACATAAGATCAGTTTTCTCTGCCTAGAATCCACAAAGGCTTCCTCTTCACCTGACATAGGAGAATTATCCTGTAACACCCGCCCTGCCATACCTTGGGGAACATTAACCTAAATATACTTCCTGAAATATGTGAGAGTGGCTCAAGGGAAATCTCTCTCAGACAAATTTCCAGACAGGGTTAATGTGGCAGCAGCTCTCTGGCCACAGAGAGCAATGCACAACTTTCCCAGGCATTGTCCTGGGGAAGGCTGTGAGAAGATCAGAGAAAAGAATGATAAACAATTCTTATTTTCACTTGCTGCACCTGTTGTTGTGAACATGTGGAATGTGTTATTATGGAGATTTGTTTACCAAAGGGTGATTTCTTAATTGGCCCATGGTGATGGTGTTTGGATTGAAGAACCAATTGGGTCCACCTGTATCGTGACTGTCGGTAAGGGCAATGGGTTTTTTAAGAAGTGTAGCATAATAAAGTGATTGATCAGGCTTCTGAAAATCATGGAGTCAATGCTAATCATCACCCAGCTGGAAGCCTGCAGAGACTGGTTAATACCTTTATTTTCCTTTGTTCCAGCTTGGAAGTTTTGTCAAACCTGGAGATTGTTAACAGTCCAGGGATGAGGAAGGTGATCAGGGTGCAGAGGCAAAAAGTGAAAAGAAAAAACTAGGGTAAAAAACCCAATAAGTAGGAAGGAAGCTACTGGTTGTAAGATCCAACCCATGCTGTGGCTCATTATTATTACTTGCAACTGCAAATGTTGATGAAGTACTGCAGAGTGCCAGTAATTAGTAGGCATGGCTCTCCAACTGCTGCAGCATGTGGTCAATGAGTTCCTGCCTCCAAGAGATGTTCTGCACTGTAAGAAGAGAGATTTATGTTACTGATAAACATAAAGGGAGACTGAAATACAGCCTATATGCCACATTAGGAATGAGATTTCTCCTACACCTACGTATCTGCAGAAATTATCTCAGGCTGGAGAGCTGGTGAGAGGTGAGGCTCAGCATCTAGGGTGCAAGTCAGAATATAAATCTTTCTGTTTTCTTCTCTTCAGACTCCCACCAATCTGTTCAGCCGTATCTGAGAAAAAGAAATCAAACCCACACAACATGGAATGCTGTTGGGTGGCTTAGTGACAATCATTTATGCATATCCAACAGCATTGGCATTATGGCTGATGTCTTCCACAGTTTCCATGTCTGTGTTGTATAAAATTCTCTTAATTATATGTCTAGTCAAACTCTTTCTGCAACTTGTAGGCTATACAGATTTTACAAGCCTGGTAAATAGGGTATGAGCAAAGAAACCCATAAAAAGCAAGAAAGAGGACAGAAAACACTGCTCACTAATGGCAACTAACAGGAGTTGATACGGTGCCAGGTTAAGTGGGAGCAGTGATGGAACTACAGTCATCCCTTGGAGGCTTGCATCGTGTGCCACTTGGTGTGGTGGGTAGGGACAGGGGCCTGAATTCCCCTTCGTTCTTGGGTAGATCCCAATCCTCCTTCAGTGTTAAATGTAGCTTTGCACTGCAGACCTACCCTTTGGCACATTGTTTTCCCAGTATAGTGTACAGCTCAGCTTCAGGTTTCCAGCCTCTGAACTGCTGAATGAAATCCTTTAGAACCTTATGAGGATGAGGAACAACTTGAGTGGCAAAGTCTAAGTTCTTCTAGTTATATACTGCTATGTCAAATACTTTCCTGGCAATCTTTCATTAAGCTAGATCTTAACATGAGTTTGTCATTTACTCCCACTTGTGCTAAAATGCAGATCTAGGAATTAGCTCCTCTGTTCACTAGGTAGCTGCTTTCAACTTCTGTTCTAATTTTAGAAGATTGACTTACAACTGTGAGCTCTCAGGCTGTCAATATTCTCTACATTTAAATAGTTCTTCTGTCTTGCTCATACTTGCCCCTGATATTTTTACAGATAATGACCATATTCTCTCCCAACCTTCACTTTGATAAGCTAAAAAGTCAACCTTTTCTAGTGTCCCCTCAAAAAATAAATGTTAAAATTCCAGAACATCCTATGAGGCCTGGTCTACCCCATTCCATGTTGAATTCTTCTTTGTTACCACAAGGCAGGAGAACTGGGCATGGGATTCCAGGTAGAGTCTTAACAAAGTCTTCCTCAGCTTAAGGCACTCAGTGTGCCTTGTGCATGCAGGAACTACCTTGCCTGCACATTCTTTGGTGAGGATGTGGGATCACATGAATGTAATTGTCTCCAGCTTTCAAATCTACAAATGTTTCCACATTTGCCTCTAGTTCTGCTTGTAGGAGAGGCACCTCCTTTTTCTCTGATAGAAAGAACCAGAATCTAAATTAGGAACAGACTGACAAATATTTTAATAAAATACATTCTGCTGTTTTGTTTGACACTGGGAATGAGCAGCTTACAGATCAGAGAGCTTTTTACATATTCATCTAGGCTTGGCTTCCTATGAACCCAAGCTTCTCCAAGCATGCACTGCACGTGTGTGCATGTATGGATGTGTATGTGTTATTAATCAGTTTTCAACTCCTTGATTAATTTCAAACATATTTGACGATCTCAGTGGTACTGTATCCCTACTGATTTAATGAAAATCAGCAGCCCAGAGGAGGAAAGAGCTGTGCTGTCATCTCCACTGAAGGAAAGGTTGCAGACAAGCTTCGCCTAAGCCTTTCTTAGATGCTAGGAAACCCTGTCAGGTACATAGACATGGGAAACAGTAATTTGGAGCTCACAGGTTGTTATTTATTATATAGTCAAGCCAGGACACAAATCCATAGGAAACCAGCTTGCATTAGTTATGCTGCTCTGAGCTATTTGCTGTATTTGTGTATTTTCCCTTGCTTAAAGAATTGGATATCTCTGAAAATGCATATCCATCCTTGTCTTTTTACGGTCTTGTAATATGTATGGAAATTGTGTATCTGCAGACATATATTTGAATACATCTCATGAATGAATTTGTCTTGCATTCACACCCACTCCCCCACTGTATCTCTACTTGTTTGTATATTCCAGCTGTTTAGATGATCCATATTTATTTCTCAATCTGTAGATTTTATTGACAACCTTACAGACAAGTACATCGCCACCATCCGTACCTTCTCTCTGCTCACCCCCAAATGTTTGACCTATAGATAAATTTGCTGTGGCTGTCTACAGGATGAAGAAACAATAACATGTATTGAAGGTAATAAGATTTCTGTGGAAGGGGGTGCAGCCATGGCATTGCACAGTTTATAGCTACCCCAGAGGTTCTGACTAGAACCAAGATTTGGCCCCAACTCAAGCAATAGATCAATAGTTATGCTGTTAGCAATATATATCTGTTAACAAAACATTGGTCCAAGTTACTTAGTCCAGTAGTTCACTAACTGCAATCCTGCATGTGGTTCTGGGAAACTGTTCCAAGGGCTTTTAAAGAGAAAATAACAGTCCTTCTTGGGTGCTCTGTGTTTTCACAATAAACAACCATAAATAAGATGCTGCTAGTAGACTCCATTTTCTCTGATTACACAGCTACCTGCCTTTCTGTCCATCAGCCACACAGTAAATCTCTCTCTTTCCTTGAAGTATCTTACATTGTGCAAAATCAATATGCTGTCAGAGTACTTTGCTACCTGACTGGCGACACCAGCATCTCCCCTGGGGAGCCTGACTTTGTGTGGGAGAAAAAATTCTCCCTGCCCTAGGGCTGGATTTAGAAGGGGTCTGAGGGGTCTGAGAAGTCAGATGCCGTGGGGGACTTTGGCATTTTTTTGGCTCCAGCTCACTTCTGGATCTCTGCACCTGGCCCCTTCAGTTTACAACCCCCGGGGGCCTCCAACATCCCATGCCTCAGCAAACCTGGCCAGACCGCAGCCACAGCAGCAGCACAGCGAGCTTCTGCCAGCTCCCAGCTCAGCATTATCAGTGTTAAAATATTTACTGCATGTGCAATTCTCAACAGCTCTTAACTCTGGCAAATGAAAACCAATTTTAACCGGAACACTCCAAAACACTTCTCTGCAATGAGGGCTATCTATCTGTCTGACAAACTCAGGATTGCTTCCCCCAGCTGTTTTGGCATTAGAGCTGTTAAAAAAAAAAAAAAAAAAAAAAAAAAAAAAAAGTGTCAAAACATTTTTTGTTTTTAAAGTT
>VZRH01004001.1:496780-508959 GCA_013397555.1 Urocynchramus pylzowi
AAAAAAAAAAAAAAAAAAAAAAGAGTTGCAACAATTTTCTGCTTTATAGATGTTGAAAAAAAAAATCATTCTTTTTGTATTAAAAGCTGGTGATATCTTCATGCCAACAAATCAAATGAGATTTCAATTGCAGGAGCAAATAGAAAAATTTCTGCCTGATCAATAGACATTCAAAATGTTATCAGGAGTTAGCCAGAGGGAGCTGGGATGGAAATGCCTGCTGATGTCAGCTGCTATATGTAATGTCCTGTCTCAGGGCAGTTTGAACCCCTCAGGGCTGTGGATTGATCTAGATTTTAGGGCACAGAACCATAAATCCCTGTGGTCTGCCAACTCACTCACATGTGTGACGCCAGGCATATGACTGAACCCTACTCCTTCCTACTGAGCACCCAGGCACTCACTCAACTCACAGCTGGAGCATCTGATGGGCTCTTTGAGGGCCCCAGTCAGCCTAAAATCTGTAAAATTCAGCTTTGGTTTTGCTTCCCACTTAGTTTAGCTTCATTGCTGCATTTGCAGGTTCAGTGTGTATGACCAAGCTGTGAAAACAGCAACCAAACAAAATGATACCCTAAGGTCTGATCAGCAGCTCTATGGGATTTTCTTCTTTCAGGCTATCATCCTCAATTTTAAATTGGAGCAGGGAGCACAGCATGGTCATTTTATTGATTGGATTAGAGAAAAATTGAGCTGGCTGATCAGTGTGATGACATTATTGAGTTGTGTTTGCAGCTATGACAGAAACAAAGAGTTTTTATTGGATTACTGGAACACAGGGAGAAAAGGGGAGAGAAAAGGTAATGTAGAGGTGAGTAGGTATTAGGCTTGGTGCCTCTGTGCTCAGTCTCTCCAGCAAGGGCTCTCTTCTTCTTTGCTAGCCTGTCTATCCAGCTCATTGCTGGGCTGGCTGCTGCTGCCTTCCCAACCATGTACCCAAAGAGACAGGAATCAGCTGCAGTCCCTCATTAGTGGATGCTCACATTACACTTGTTCATCACCCAGATAAGAATATTTATGACTTGAAAAAACCCAACAAAAGCCATTTGGAGGTGAGTATCCTCTTTAAGGGATATTTCTGTGCAAGCCAGGTGTTTAAAAACTGTGGTGTTGCATGACACCTACTGACAAGCAAGGCATACCACAGTTCAGTGTGTAGGCAGCTGAGTTGTTTAGTTTATTTTTACTGGTGATTTATTTTTACATTTGTTAAAAGTATATGATTGAAAAGGAAGGAATTGATATTTTGTACCATGTGAATATGTGACAGTGAGTGACCGACACATATACATATGTGTGTGTGTGTATAAATGTTCCCTACCCTATATTTTATGTACCTCTTTTGCATGTTTAGTTTATAGACTGTTGTTAAAACTACCATGTCCAGCAGCTTTGTTGATTCATTTTATTGGTGGCTGAGGAAGAATGCTAGTTGCAAATGTTGTACTCAGTACAAGAGAGCAACCTACAGGTTATGCTTTTGAAATGATCATATATTTTATTTATATGGTGCCTGTCAGTCATAGAAGCCTCCTGTGAAATATTACTGAAATGAAATGCAGCTAAGACTCCATATTAAAATGACACAGTCTGATTCTCCACTGCCTTGCATGCTGTGCCCTTAAACTGCTGAAATCAAACCATGTAGAGAAGAAAACTATACAGGTATGAAGTGGCCTTACAAAATAAGAACATTTTTCAATTGCTTTGCTCTGGTATGTTTTGTCCCACTAAATGATCAGTAAGAATTCAGAGCCATGACTGAGATGTGTTCCTATTGGGGTTTTATTCCCACACCAAAACTTTCATTATCTTGTCAGTTCTCCTGTGGCACAGGTAAGAGGTCTGAGGGACACATGACCAGGTGTCAGATCAGAGCCCCACCAAAGGCCAGCAGCCTCCTCGTCTTGCCACAGCCTGAGTTAGGATTTCACCCAAGAGCTGTTCAAGCAGGAAGAGTTCCTGCAGCACAGCTCAACCCAGTTCAGCACTGATATGCCAACTGAAGACGCAGGAGGAAATGGATCTTGTGAGGCTCATCAGCACAATTCAAACCTTCAATGAAACCAACAAGCAAACAAACGAGCTGTGATTTTATCAGGTGAAAATAGAAATCAGAGGAGCTATAAGTTTGCAGCAGCTGAGACTCCACTCTTTAAATAAATTGCACAAAGCCACTGCTGCAACTGGAGTGTTTTTCACCTCAGAAGGCAGCAAGTGGGCCCCATGCCCGAGGAAGAGATATCAACCCTGTACATTTTTGGAGATATCATTTCCATGCTGTGAAATTGCCTGTGTGCTAGACTCATATGGATTTCAATGGGAAAGCTCACCATCAAACCACATGGCACCCAGCCCATGCAGAGCTTTGAAGAAGATACTAGAGATTATGTCAAAATTGCCATGAAAATGGGACCAATGGCTACCAGTATAGCCAAAATTGGTCCCATAATTCACTTAAAATGCTGTCAAAATAATTCTAGAGCTGAAAGAATCTCAACAAGCATCATTATCAGCTGCACTTTTCTTTTAAGAATGAAATACAATGGGAAAAAATGTCTTTGTGGATAACCCACTGCTTCAAGGTAAAAGGATTGCAAAAAATTGCTCCATTAGGCTTTAATTGACACATCAGGCTACAAAATTCCATACAAACAACACAGCCCTCATTTAAAAAGCACAAAATCATACACAGTTGATGGCATATTCATCCAAGCTCCCCAAACAGCTCTGTTTTCCCTAGTGCTGGACACATCTATGTATAACCCTACACGTGCCTGACTTTCACAGAAAATAGGTGCACTGAACACATTTGCTTCCTCAGCCTCGCAGAAAAACAGGCCCTTGCTGCTGCCCAGGATGGCCCTAAATCAGAAGTTCTTGGAAATAAGCACACCAGCTTCCTGCTGGAGGCTGAGACCTCACAGCTGCCTAAGGCTAGAGAACTGGCCCAGGATGCCCAGAGCAGTGACCAGGCTGCAGTGACTGGCAGTGCACCCCCTGCTCAGTGGGCACCCAACCCACCTTTAAAGGCACTGTTGATGTGATCAAAGGATGCCAGTGTTGGAGCCTGTGAGGAGCAGTAGCATAAAATTTAACAAGAAAAATGTAAAGGCTGGTAAAACTTTGGGATTGGTAAGGTCTAATTGAACATGGCATGATCCTGTCAGAGGTTTCTTGTTTGGTCACTGAAAGAGGTCCAAAAAAAACCACCAAAAAGACTACTACAAAGAAGAGCTCTGCATTGGCAAGGCACCCTGCCCTGCTGTGCTTCATCCTTGCACTAGTAGAATCAGTTTATTCAGGAGATGTTTACCTATTTCATTTTGAGTTTAAAAAAAAAAAAGAAAAGGTTTTAAAGCCTCAGGGAAGAGTTACCAGCTTAAATATTTTTTTAAAAAATTTAATGGTTATGTTTTTGTACTGATTCTTTAAAGTTATTTGAATGCCCATGGGGGAATATGGTAGTGTTATGTTTACACCAGAAATACTGAGAACACAGCTCCCCTCTAATTTACTCAGTACAACTCCACGGACTTCAAACAGGTCATAGAGGAAGCAAAGGAGAGCAGAAGTGAACCCTGCAGATGTTTGTCTGGCTGAACTCAATTAGTTTATCTGCTGGCGCTCAGATGGCACATGGTTTGGATTAGGATGAGCATTCCCCTGGCTGGGGACAGTTGCAGCAGTGGCATTCTTTGCACAGGGATGTGTTAGCTGGAGATGCTTGTCTTAGGACACAGCCTAAACAGTATTTGAGTACACAGTGGTGGCTATCCCCCCACACGAGGTAGTTTTACATAAACATGGAGTTTGTGTGTGAAAGTTAATTTAACTAACATGTTTATTTACTGGCCCGCTGTCTTTTTTGTGTTTGGAAAAGATGACTCATCTGCTACTTGATCCTGCCAATGTTTATTCTGCTGGTGGGCTCCCTCTTTACTGAGCAGTGACAGTAATCCCACTCACAGCAGGCCTATTAGCGAACATTCTTCCACAGGATCAGGTCACAGGCTGCCAGTAAATAAAAATATCCACCTCCTCACCCCCAGCTCGGGTAGAATTTCAAGGATGCTCATGTCATCATGGCCTGTTACCAGGGCTCAAAAGCACCACATTAGCTATGTCCAGTTTTTCTAGGGATAACATTTTAAAGGGCACAACATGCAAGGAGGGATTTTGAGTCGCTCAGCTGAGCACACAACACTGAAGCTCTCACAGGACTTTCTGCCTCATGCTCGGTGGTGTTCAGGTTCCTCCAGTGCCCTGAGGCACATAAATGTCTAAGACAGAGGCCAGCCAGCAAAGCAGGGAGTAGTCTGAGGCTGAGAGAAATAGAGAGAAAGCAGCTGCATGCACAAAAAAAAATCCAAACAAAAAAACCAAACAAAAAAACAGAAAAAACACCCCAAAAACCCCAAAACAAACAAACAAACAAACAACAACAACAACAAAAACCCCAAAAAACTAAAACTAAAAAAACAAAAACCAAAAAACAAATCAAGGTTCCTGGGGCCAGGATAAGGATGCAACAGCAAACCCACTGTGCCCCAGCCTTGCAGTCAGGGCACCTGGTGAGGGCAGATTAAAGGCCTCTTCTTCCACCACTGCTGCTCCCTGCAAGGGCTGTATAGACAGCCCATGACTCTGTGTGCTGAGCAGCTATGGAGTGCCAGGGGACATCAAGGGAAACTGTAGTTCAGTCATAGGTGCTTTTCTTTCTTGGAAACTTTCTGGTCTTGTGCCACCTCTGCATCACAGAATGGTTTGGCTTGGAAGGGACCTCAAAGATCATCTAGCTCCAACCCCTCTGCCATGGGCACAGACATCAGCCACTAGATCAGGTTGCTCAGGGCCCCATCCAGCCTGGCCTTGAACACTTCTTAGGCTGCCCAAGAACATTTAGCCACAATCTGGGAGCAGGAATGGTCAGGGCCTCCCGAAAGAGGCAGTTTACATGTGGTTCCCTGCCTCTGCAAGCTTTGATGCTGGTTGGCCTTTGTGAGACCATGCCTCTGTTTATGTTTAATGTGTTGGACACCTGCAATTTCTATATGACCACTCTTACTTTGGGTTCCACACCAGGGAGAACTAAAAAGTAGGTGTTTCAGTTGTTTTGGTGTCTCACTTGTAATCACAGGAATCTGTCTCTTAATTGCCAACTACATAAATATCTCTGAAAACTTGCTGCCCTTGAGGATCCATCTGGGCCTTGGCTTTTTGATTACACAGATATTAAGCACCCAAGGACTAAAATAGATATTTAGTACTTGCAGATAACATCATAGGGTTTGTTGAAAAAGAGCTGATAAAAATTTAGTAAACATCAATGTTGTGCACTTTGGTGCTTTCTAAACTTTAACTTGACATCATGACCTAGATATCCTTGCAAATCTTTTCTTCCCAGTGGAGTAAGATTTGGAATGAGTTTTGCTGTCTAAAAAGATATCTAAGTCCCTAAGACTGAGACCCTAAGTTCACCCAAGATCCTCCAGCTCAGGCCCTAGGCAACCTCCATTCTCCACAAGTCAGACTACTTGAGAGCCATGTGGTGGCCCAGCCAGTGTCCCTGGAAGGACTGGCAAAGTCCAAGGACCAGCCACGCTCCTTGTAGCTGGAGCATCAATCACCTGAGCACCACGGAGGAGAGGACAGAAAAGGACACAGAGCACCAAAACAAGCAAGAACTGAGAATAAGTTTCCAAGCTGTGCTGAGTGCAGCAGAGCAATGCCACTCCTATTTCACAGATCCATAGGTTCATAGACTCACAGACTGGTAGATTCACAGAATGGTTTAGGATGGAAAGGACATTAAATATCATCTAGATCCAAGCCCCCTTCCATGGGCACAGAAACCTTACACTAGATTAGGTCCCATGGACAGTCTTTTTCACTCCTCTCCAGAAGCAGGTTTGGAAAGAGGTTCCTCAGCTCTAGATGGTGCTGGTCTCCAACCCTCAGCCCACCCAGGCAGTCCCAGCTCTCACCTCACTTTACCCACTGTATCTCCCACCCTCCATTTTTTAATTGCAGGCACTCTACTTGCCCCAGAGAAGCCAGCTTTAATTGTGTGGCCCTTGTGCACAAGCTATATGTTTTCCTTTCTTTCCTTACACCAGAATAGTACAGCACACAATATAATGGGCTAATGTGCTAAAATGAGATGCCAGGGCTGTCTCTTCAGAGGGCTAGGCTGCCAAACATTACACCCACTGGATGTTAAATGAAGGTGATGACTAAGTGTTCACACAGTGGCTTGCTTTTGCTGAAGAGTTTGGCAGACTGACGTAAATTGAAAGCCTGCTGCGGGCAGATTTCCTCCTACTATTTTTGATTTCATGCAAATAAGAATTGCAGGACGCCAGGCAATTTCTACCTGTGACTGACATATTTAGTGTTGACAGTCCCACACTGTTTTTATATCTAGAAGTGTGGATTTAATGATACATGCAGGGCAGTTGCAGTCTCATCACAGACCCATCTCCAGTTCCTCTCCCTGCCCTGTTCCCAGCAGGCTGCATCCAGCCCCATGGCAAGGCTTCCTTGGACACATGCATGGCTATAAAGCATTGCAGTCTGCTGCCAAACTCCCAAAGAAAACACAACAGTGCAATATTTTCTGCTAACAAGCCTTTATCCTGTGTGTTTCACTCCCTGGTTCTACTGGATAAAAGCTTTCCGTTAAAGGATTAAGGGGTAGCTTAGTCAAAAATATTTCTTATTATTTCTTATTAGCTTAGTCAACAAAAAATCTCCATCTTCCAGCTGATCAAGGCAAGGAAGCACCTACTGCTCAAAAGCATTTAAGCTAAACTGAAAAAGCCTAGGAGGGAGGCTCAGCAGGTGCAGGGCTTCTGGGAGAGGAACAGAGCCATCTGCTTTTGGGGTGATGGGGAGACAGTAGGAAGCAGCTGCATGGGGGAGCAGCAAGCCCCACGAGAGTGGAAACTGGAATGTGCTGCAAGAGTCTGAAGCACCAGGTGCAAGTGTGGCTTTGCTTTCTCAGCTCTGGGCTCCACCCGAGTGTCACAAGGAGCGCTGGGCAGGGATGGCAGTCACGCCCTGGGTATGAAGATCCCAGCCACCTGCAAGCAGCACTGCTGCCCCCAAGGCCAGGGGCCATGCCTGGAGACTCTTGCAGCACATTTTTCCTTTGGAAAAGATCACTGAGCTCACTCCTGGATAAATAACCTGTGAGCTCTTTTATGCTTGTCCCTGCTAGCCCAGAAATTTTCCTCTTTATATTTTAATGTACTATCCAGCCACCATGAAATGTGTTTTCCCCACAGCAACCAGTTATGAAATAAAATCTCATGTTTTCCCCACAGCAACCAGTTATGAAATAAAATCTCAAGGAGGAAAGGAGAGTAGGGTGTCAGAATGCTAACCAGAATAGATGACAGAAGTTAATGTTTTAATTTCCATCACTCTCTCATTCAGACCAGGACTTTCCACTGCAGCAGCTGCCCGTTTGGAGGCACGTGCCCTCTCCTTGCAGGTATTCTGCAGCAGATGTCTGTCTACCTACCATGTTTTAAACAAGGCTTAGGCTGTGCCTCCCTGCCCACAGGTGTTTACAACAAGCCATACACACACAGCTTGGCCAGTGGCATGGTGTGGACTGCAGCCCAAAATTCAGGGGTTGTCCTGGAGGCAACTGGAAATCCATACAACTAGCACACAGCCTCAGTCTCTAGCAGGGTCCCCATGAGGACTTAATACATAATAATTTTTGGTGGTTTTCCTCCTAGAGTGTTTGAACTGATGTGAGACTGTTTCCCACAGTGATGTTTTGGCTTGAGGAGGAGAAGGGAAGCTTCAAGATTTTCTAGGATAGTGGTAACTAGTGGATGGTGGACACATCCAAACTTGGGGAATTTTGTCCATAATACCTGTGGAAAAGTGTCTCTGAATGAACTATCCTTAGACAGTTATTCAGTAGTGCACATATATCTGTGGGAAGCTAACTTGAAAGGGACTTGAGGGCCACAGCTCCTAGCAGTATGAGGTGTCCTGGGTACCTCTTACTCTGTAATTCACACAGGCTCCTGAGACATCTTATCCCTACAGGAGCAGAAAAGCAGGTGCCAAATCAGGCTGAAGGTGTCTTTACTGATGTGCCTCAGAAATTGCTTCAGATCTAACCCTGTGGCTGGTACAATGTCCCATAATGCTGCACTCACATTGATATGTTCACAAGACCACCTTTTTCCTTGAGCACTCAGGTTCCACTGGGAGAGAACAAGTGGAACAAAAATGAGAAAACTCATGAGTTGAGATAAAAAGAGTTTAATAAGTGAGGGAAAGAGAAAAAAAAAGCAAGTGGAATTACTCACCCTGTCCCTCAGGCAGACCAGCTGAGCAATGACCACCTTGGAAGCCAAAACTCAATTGTTCACTTCCTCTACCCATTTTTATTCCTGAGCATATCAATCACTATGCAGTATGGAATATCCCTTTGGCCAGTTTGGGTCAGTTGTGGCTCTCAGCTCCACTGGAAAGCTGAGTCTGATTTCACCAAGTGCCAGCTGGTTCTCAGCACTGCAGTTCAGATAATGGACACAGGATTTCAGTACTAACACTCCATGTGCAAAAGAGACACACAAAACAGCTAATGGTCAAACTACCTGGACGTGGCTAAAATGTCTATTTTATGCTTACATGTTTCATAGGAGAGCTCTTTCCTGTATGTTTGAGCTGTTAACCTAAAACAGTGAGTCAGGGCTACAATACTGGGACCAAAGACCTCAGTAAGTGTTTGTGTTTACAGTCCAGCTTCTATTTACATTCTTCCCTTCAGCAGCTGACATCAAAGTGGGTAAAAGAAGTGGGTGGCCTGTCCCAGGGCTGGTACTAATAGCTGCAATTAGGAAGCTTCATAAGAATACACCCAACATTTAAACAGAGCATCCCATGTTTTGTAGCTTTGCTAAACTACTCAACTGTGAGTGCTAATTTAACTAAAAAAAGATTGAACTGGTTTTTATCACAAATGTCCAGTTTGTCATTAGGACTCCGTGGATTTCCAAAAGCTCATGAACAAAAAATCTCTGCACTGAATCCATCATGTTCATTATTTCCTCTGATCAACCAAGTTAAAGTTACTTTGAGAAAACAGAACATCATTTGAGCCCATTGCATGCACCCCACCAGTGAGAAAACATCTGCATCCTACCACCATGTCTCTGCCTATCTGTGCAGACTGTTTCTCTCTTTATTGACATTCAAAGCATTGACAGGAATCAGCCCACCTTGCCTCAGCCATGCCCACTACCTCATAAACTTCATTGTTTTGTATCTCTCCTAGAGCCTGCTGCTTATTTTCCATGCTCCTTGCATCCACATACAGACTGCATTAAAATTCTTCATCTTCTCCTGTTGAGCTACTTCAGCTTCAGTCTTACCTGTAGGCTGGAAGTACATGCCAGATTATTTGAGTTAGGTGAAAATTTCTCCTCTTTCCTTCACACTGAGTTTTATAGCTATCCAGTAATGGTTTTAAAACTGGGGGTTTGGTACCCTGTTCTGGCAGAGTAACATTAAACACAAATTGTTTGTATCTAAAAATAATACATGATAATTTTGTTCTCTCTCAGAAACTGGCACACTGCATTCATCTCTCAAAAGGGAGATGAATGAATATGTGAAAACATTTTCAGAACAGTTGCTTGTCTATAACAAGTCAATATGAATTCAAAATAGAATTTATACTTTATCTCTTCATAAACACTTACTGAGCTATGTTTCAAACATCATTCAGCATGAACCTTCTGGAAGTCCAAGAATGAAGTACTTGATCTTTCTAGAGTTTTCTATTCAGAAGGAGACAACATACTTGAATATGCATCTCCTGGACAGCAAGCAGAGATTACAACCCTTGCAGAATTTCTTTGTGGAGTGCGGAAATTATGATCGTCTTTCATTTTGCTCTCAATTTCCTGAGAAAATTCTGGACATAGCAACATGTATCAATTTCCTACAAGGAGTCCTATACATTAATTAAATCTCCTGAGAGTCATCTCTCTGAGTCTGAAACAAGAGCCAGACATTTGCAAAGTTACATCATTTCACCATGAGCAACTTCTCTAAGTCTCACCTGTGTCAGCCATGTGACAAAAATTGTGGTCATGCCCTGATAATTTCTCCTTAAGACTACTAGAGCCTTCTCTTCATTTCCACCTTTTTCCTTTGTAACCTATTTCAAATATCTCAGTAAATCATCTGCCTCAACAGCAGCACCTCTGAATTCTTCCATCATCCTTCTTTGGCCTCCTGCATTAAATTTCAGCTACCTGTGCTTCCTTTCAAGGATCCCCAGAACACTGCCCTGACTTGTAGCACCAACTGCAGTATTTCCTGTCCTCATTTCCACTCAGCCAGTACATCACACCTTAGTGATGCCTTTATTGTCTCCTCCATGCTCCAGACCATCCTCAGAAACTGCATTCTTCTTGCATGCAGTTTAGAAAGGAATGCACTTCTGTTTTCATACATCCTTCCTCAAAGCACATCTTCTTCTTTGGATATGTGCTCCTCCAGCCCTTCCTACTCCACTATGATATTCAGACAAGGTCAAATATTGCCAAAACTATCACACTCTGGCCACTAATGAGCACCAGGCTCACATTTACAATTCATTGGTTAAAAGCCCCTGGTGGCAGCAGCATTTTTCGAGACCTGTACAGCATCCACCTCCTTCTAGACATCAATATCTGATATAACTAAGAGTCCTGGAATAAAGTCCTAGTTTCCTTCTTGTTCTATAGATGGAGTCTCACTACATTTTTAAAAAGAAAGTCCCTTCCGAGGTACAAAAAGAGTCAAAGTGAAGATCAGGGTTTCCTGAGAACTCCTCTATCCTTAACTGGCTGGCTGAGGCTATGCCCAGGACACTTTTGTTCTCCTGCCATAAGGTGTCTTCATATTTGGTCCTAGTTGCCCTCCTTATTTGGGGAGCTCCTAGAAGACAAGAGGCACTGCAGGCTCATGGTTCCAACAAGTGGTGGAGGATCTCACCTGAGTATTGGAGTTCCATCAAACCTAGTGGCTTAGCTATTGGAAAAAGATGTTGATTCCAGCCATACAAAATGTGAATAATGTGAAGCTGGGTTTGTTATTATATGTGTCCATGACATTGTGTTTGTAGTGAGAAGAGCTATAGGACTCTGTTTCTTATGCACCATTTAGAAGTGTGTGAAGAGAGCATAAGAAATAGGATGTATTATATATTTTCTACAATGCAGTATTATCTGGCAATTTTGCAAGGATTTAGTGAGAAAGTATTGCAACCATATCTCACACTTAAGGCAATAACTGCAAATTCACTGGCATCACAGAAGCAGTGTTGGACTTATGCAAATACATTCCCTCTCTTTCTCCTTTGGCCTTAGCTATTGTAGCTAAAGGGAGCACTTGCTTGTTCTCTTTCTGAAATTTTGGATTGACCCTGCCTGGATGCCAGGTATCCACCAAACCCACTCTATCACTCCTCTCCTCAGCTGGACAGGGGAGAGAAAATATAACAAAAGGCCCATGGGTTGAGATAATGATGGGGAGAGATCACTCACCAGTTTTTGTCATGAGCAAAACAGACTCAACTTGGGAAAATTAGTTTAATTTGTTACCAATAAAAATCAGAGTAAAATAATGATAAAAAAAAGTCTGAAATCACTTTCCCCCCACTCCTCCTGTCTTCCTAGGCTCTACTTTACATCTAAGTTCTCTCAATCTTCCCCCCAGCAGTACAGGGGAACAAGGAATGGAGACTGTGGTCACTTCATTACTCCTTGGCTCGGCCACTCCTTCCTCATTAGAGGACTCCTCACATTCCTCCCCTGCTCCAGCATGGGCCCCTTCCATAGGTGCAGTCTGTCAGGAACAGACCTCTCCAATGGGGGGCCCTCGCCTGGTCACAAGGCCTGCCAGGATACCTGCTCCAGCCTGGGCTTCTCTCTTCAGGGGCCCACAGGTCCCTGCCAGGAGCCTGATCCAGCACAGACTTCCCATGGAATCACAGCCTCTTTTGGGCACCCACCTGGTCCAGGCATTGGGTCCTCCAGGGGCTGCAGGTGGATCTCTGCTCCACCATGGACTCCATGGGCTGCAGGGGCACAGCTGCCTCTCCATGTTCTGCTCCACAGGTTGCAGCAAAATCTCTGCTGCAGCACCTGGAGCACCTC